>QXTE01000097.1:125185-270683 GCA_003942145.1 Platysternon megacephalum
CCAGGGAGGTTGAAGTGTTCTCCTACAGGTTTTTGTATATTGCCATTCCTAATATCTGACTTGTGTCCATTTATCCTTTTACGTAGGGACTGTCCAGTTTGGCCGATGTACATAGCAGAGGGGCATTGCTGGCACATGATGGCGTATATAACATTGGTGGACGTGCAGGTGAATGAACCGGTGATGTTGTAGCTGATCTGGTTAGGTCCTGTGATGGTGTCGCTGGTGTAGATATGTGGGCAGAGTTTTGTTGCATGCATTGGTTCCTGAGTTAGAGTTGTTATGGTGCGGTGTGGGGTTGCTGGTGAGAATATGCTTAAGGTTGGCGAGTTGTCTGTGGGCGAGGACTGGCCTGCCTCCCAAGGTCTGTGAAAGCGAGGGATCATTGTCCAGGATGGGTTGTAGATCACTGATGATGTGTTGGAGAGGTTTAAGCTGAGGACTGTAGGTGATGGCCAGTGGAGTTCTGTTGGTTTCTTTCTTGGGCTTGTCTTGTAGCAGGAGGCTTCTGGGTACACGTCTGGCTCTGTTGATTTGTTTCCTTATTTCCTCGTGCGGTTATTGTAGTTTTGAGAATGCTTGGTGAAGATCTTGTAGGTGTTGGTCTCTGTCTGAGGGGTTGGAGCAAATGCAGTTGTACCTCAACGCTTGGCTGTAGACGATGGATCGTGTGGTATGTCCGGGGTGGAAGCTGGAGGCATGAAGGTAGGCATAGCGGTCGGTGGGTTTCCGGTATAGGGTGGTGTTAACGTGACCATCACTTATTTGTACTGTGCTTATTTAATCATAGATTGAATTATGCACATCAATGAGCAATTCCAAATCCTCGTGTTTGTTACCCAGACTCCTAGCAGTGGTATACGGGCAATTCAATAATTTCTTCTCTTTGTGTCCTTTGGTTCCTTGATTGATTTTGTTCTGAGCATCTTGATTTTGTGCTTGTATCTTCCCCCATCCTTTTTACCATCCCCTTTTGTTATTACTTTCGTGAGCCAGCCCCTGCCCTCCAGCGTCCCCACCCTATGCCTTGCACAGCTCCGATCCTGCCTCTCTCTGCTCTGGCTCTCTGCTAGTCCCATTCACGGTGACTGAGAGCAGGACGGAGCACCACATGCAGGGTAAAGTACTGCTAACCAACCGGCTGCTTTCATCTACTCGGTATACATGCCTCCTCTGCCCACCTCACACAGGTGTGTCTTACTCCATCCAGCTCTGACTGTCGCCAAGGCAACACTCGCTTCTTTCTGCATAGTCATGAATGGGTGCTGCTGCCAGTGATGGGGTGCCAATCAGTGTGAACAGCCATAGATCCCAGCAGTAAGACATACTTGGCAAAGTGCCTTCCCCTTCAGTAGGGCCATTCAGGGAGGGGGCGGCGGGCAGGTGAACGCATGCTTTTGGGATGGCCAGGTGGCTGCACCCTGTAAGGGCTCGAGGAATATTTACTTTGGACTCTTAAAAATAAACACATTTTGAGAAGGAACCGATCTGCAAAATGTGGCTCTGAGCCCCGATTGATCATTTAAAAATATCATTTTTGATGTGGAACACTTTGTTCCTTCCCCATTAAAATGCAATGAAATAGGACAGCAACATGTGCTTGGACTAGCATAGCTCAGCCCTTTCCTCCCTTTTAGCTGCTGCTGCTGCTTCTTTCGGATGGCTGGTGGAGAGCAGCAACTACAATTTCACCTGAAGTTGATCGAGCCAAATGGCTGCATCAGGAGTAGCAGAATTTATTGCAGTGATGCCTCCTTCATATTTATACATTGGGCAGTAGGTGGTGAGATGTTTGATGGTCTGTCGTGGGGAACCACATGCACACACCGGGGAGTCCTGGATTTTCCATTTGTGCATTCGATATCCGCATCTACCATGGTTGGTTCGGATTTGGCTCAGTTGACCAAGATGACCGTGGAAGATCAAACCCAGGAACCTTCTGTGTGGGATCCAGCACAAGGTTTTAGCTGCTGATGGTCCAGTTTGTCAGAGCAGACACCCTCTCTATACCCAGCCAGGACGCCAATCTCCACCTCTCCTCCCTGCCTGATGGAGAGATGTAGCAGCTGTTCAGAGATTGGGGTTTACTGCTAAGAGACTCACTCATACAGTTAAACCTGGTGCCAGAATGGGATAGCCAGGCACCAGGTCACCACCAGGATGATGGGTTGGGGTAACGGGATAACCAGGCCCCAGAGTCATAGGTGGGATGATGGGGTCGGGGTAACAGGATAACCAGGCCCTAGGGTCACAGGTGGGACGATGTGGTCGGGGTAACGGGATAACCAGGCCTCAGGGTCACAGGTGGGATGATGGGTCAGGGTAATGGGATAAGAACATAACATAAGAACGGCCATACTGGGTCAGACCAAAGGTCCATCTAGCCCAGTAACCTGTCTTCCGACAGTGGCCAATGCCAGGTGCCCCAAAACCAGGCCCCAGGGTCACAGGTGGGATGATGGGGTTGAGGTAACAGGATAACCAGGCCCCAGGGTCACAGGTAGGATGATGGGATTGGGGTAACGGGATAACCAGGCCTCAGGGTCACAGGTGGGATGATGGGGTCGGGGTAACAGGATAACCAGGCCTCAGGGTCACAGGTGGGATGATGGGGTCAGGGTAATGGGATAACCAGGCCCCAGGGTCACAGGTAGGATGATGGGTCATGTCTGGGCTGACAGGTTTTGAGTGCTCTCCAGGACAGAGAGCTCTTTTACTTACTGATGTCAGGCATGTAAATGGCACAGTGTCACAACCAGGGCATGGATGGTATGACCTAGGGTCAGAGCAGGAGTCAGTAGTCAGGCCAGGTCAGATTCCAGGAGGCTACAGTCCAAGTCAAGTCAAAGGGCAAAACTGAGAGTCAGGTGACAGGAGGCAGGGAGGGTCAGGTGAACAGAAGCAGGTGTTGCAGGGAAGCAGCCCTCAGCAGGGAGAACTCAGCTGTATGGACAGCTTTCTGTCCCTGGGCTTGGGTTAAATAAGAGCTGGGAACCAGGCAGGGCTCCCAGGGTTCCAGAGATCAGATCCCTCACTGGAGTCCTCTGCCAGGGTTCGGGTCCTACTCTGGCAAGCAATTAGCAGGTCAGTGGGTGGCAGGTTGGAGCTGAGTAGCACCTGAGAGCCCTGTGGCCCAGTGTTCCAGGCCTGCGGCCCCTGACACACAGCCAATAGCCCATGGTTACATTTGTCACTAAAAGGGGAGCGGCTGATCTGTGTCAGGGCAGGCCCTGCAGTAACAGGCCGTTCACTGGCCCCTCCTTGTAGTGTAATTACGAATGGCTGGAGGCAGACATCTCCCCCAGCTTTCAGGTGCTGGAGGGAGTGAGGGCACATCCCCCCACTCTTGAGCCTGGTGGAGGGGAGATGAAGGAGGCCAGTTCCAGGCTAGGAGTGTTGCTGGGCTGAGCACTCCCTTCTCTGGCTGTGGGCCATTACCCACTGGTGAGCACAGAGAAGAGCTGGTGGGGCAGGGCCATAGGGAACTGCCCAGCTGCCTTCTCTCAGCTCAGCCCATGGCATGAGAATCCAGCTGAGCCAGTGGGCAGGCGTGATGGGGCTGCCGAACACGGGGGTGTCACACGAGTTGCACAATGCTTGGCAACCCTGCCCTAGGCTCCTGTGACCAAAGTCCCGCTCAGAATGAATGGCTCCTCCCAGTCACCACTCAGACAGAGTCAGTCTGCAGCCAACGTCTTCCAGCGTGCCCCTGTCACTGGGAATGCCTGGCCCTGGGGCAATCCATCTCCAGAGCTCCTCATGCACTTTCCAGTCTCACACAGCTTCCCCCACTTCCTGAAGGGGGGAACCATTCTCAGCTGGGCCCCACATCCTTCCCCATGGCACAGTTTCTTTGTAATCTCTGTCTTGACCAGGGCTGGATTAAGGCAATCCAGGACACTAGGCACAACACGACATGGGCCCCCCACTGGCGCTGGTCCCATGTTTTGAGTGGTGGTGGCAGGGTATCCACCTTTCCTCCAAAGAGGCAAGGGCAGTGGCATAGGGCATCCAGCAGGGCCCACCCACCTGTAAGGAGCAGCAGGGATCCCATCTTCTGCCCAGACAGGAAGAGCGGGCAACAGGGAGGGACCATAACACTTACCCCGTCAGCTGAATTGTGTCTGCTTGGCTGGGCTGGGGGCAGGGCCTGACACACAGGGCCCCCTGATGGTGGGGGGTTGTCGGCCCCCCGCCCAGAGCAGTGGGTCTTGAAGAGAGGATCCCATTGAGATGCACCCAAGTGCTTCAGGCTCTTTGCAGACTCAGGTCCCCTCCCCACCAAATCCAGGATGCACATGTTCTGTCCCAGACAGTATTGCTGATGTAGGGAACTACCTGCAGCTTGGTGCCGCCATGAGTGGTGGAAGTGCAGGTGTGGTGCTGCAGGGGCTGAGTTCAGCCCCAGGCCAGTGTTTCTCAGCCTTTCCAGGCTGGTCGCCCTTATTAGTCAAAAATGTTCAGGCCCCTCCCACCCCCCTTTACTGTAAGAATAAAAAATGTATCCGTGCTCGCAGTGCTAAACCACTCTAATGGATAGTGGGTTTCAAAAGGCTGACTCAGAACACTTCACCTTGAATGGTCAGGCTGTGCTGGGAATGCGGGAGCCACGTCCTCTTTGCTTTAGATCAGGGGTCGGCAACCTTTCAGAAGCGGGGTGCCGAGTCTTCATTTATTCACTCGAATTTAAGGTTTCGCGTGCCAGTAATACATTTTAATGTTTTTAGAAGGTCTCTTTCTATAAATCTATGATATATAACTAAACTATTGTTGTATGTAAAGTAAATAAGGTTTTTAAAATGTTTAAGAAGCTTCATTTAAAATTAAATTAAAACGCAGAGCCCCCCAGACCGGTGGCCAGGACCCAGGCAGTGTGAGTGCCACTGAAAATCAGCTCGTGTGCCGCCTTCGGCACACGTGCCATAGGTTGTCTACCCCTGGCTTAGATTGTAATAACATTTTCAACACTGCCTAACTACCCCTCACCCAGGCTGAGAAGCACGGGCCTACAGCACACTGTAACCTTCCCTGCAATTACACCTGCCGTTCCTTTCACCCCATCTCTTTGTTTTTCTTTTAAAATTAGTCTGTTTAATTTCATCATGTTTCCCCTTGTTCTGGTGGGATGTGGTGAGCTGGGGCACAGATTAGGCCTCATTTTTTCACATTCTTTCCTCATACTATACCTGACTGAGCCACTTTCACATGAGAACTCACTTGACATTTGAAAGCCTGCTGCGGAAACGAGCCGCGGTGTTTCTACAACACCCATTTTCCAGGGCATTATGCAGCGCTGGCTTCAAGGGAAGTCTCAAGTTTTATTCCCATCTCTGCTGCCGATTTGCCTTAATATAATGGTCAATATCAATGGAACAGTGACAATTCCTGTGACACAGTCGTCTAGTGGCTTAGACATTGGCCTAGGAGACAAGAGACCTGGATTCTAACTTAGGTTCTCGGTAACACTGACTTGGTCTATGATGTGGGGCAAATCTCAGTGTCTGTTTGCTCAGCAGTGAACTGGGGATCATGATATTGACTAGAGGTGGTGGGAAAAACAGGTTTGTCCCATGACAAATTTTCATTCACATTTTTTTTATTTTTCACAGGAAAAGTTCTAAACAAAAATGAATGTTTTTGTTTATTTCCATTTAAATAGAAGTTTTTGTTCCAATCTGTCATTGAAAACCCAAAAATATCAGGTTTTGATTTTTTTTTTTGTTTCCTTTCCCACTTTTCCTTTTTGCAGTGAGTGCAATAAATGAATAATGTCTGTTTTGTTGTGTTTTCTTTCCCCCTCACTTTTTCATTTTCCTTTTTCACTCTGTAACATTTCAAAACGTCCCCAACTTTGGGAGAGTTACAGGGTGTCAGAGTCACACCTTCATTTTCCCTTTTGCTGCTCTGTGACCTGTTTTCAATTAAATCCCCTTTTTGGGAAGAAAATAGCTGAAAATTTTTGCCCAGCTCTATCACTGGCCTACAAATAATGCTTGTCGAGAGCTATGTTGGCACCAAACAAAGGGTGATCACTGGGGTGTGTGAGGCTAAATATGTTAAAGATCATTGGCCGGCCAGATGTGACAGTAATGGAGCCATGTGAGTACCAGAGATGGAGAGAGCGACTGCCAGACATTGGAGTGGGGGAGGCATGCAGGGGACATTGAGGCTGGGAGAGAGAGAGAAATGTCATAGAGAAAATAAACATTTAAGCAGAAGAAAATCAACTGCAGGGGAAAAGAGGCTCAGAGGAAGCATGAAGGATACAGATTGCACACAGACAGGGAGGGACAAGAGCCCCCATGTCCCCTAGCAAGGGGCTATTTTCTGCATGGCAGCTTCTGGACTCACTGTTTGCATCCATGATGCAATGGCCATTCAGCTGCTTGTAGAATAGAATCTTCCTCCTCCTCCTCTCTGCAGATGGCCATGGTGGCCAGTCTCCCCTCTCCGCTGTACGTCGACTTCACTCACTGTCCCCACTCCCAGCTGACCTTCTCCATCATTTCCCCATGCTCCAGCCCTCTTTCCTCTCACTTTCGTCAGACAGCCATCCAACCTCTCCCCTGCCTCCCTATTCCCTTGTCCACTCGATCCTCTGCCCACCTCTTCTTTCTTGGCCCTTAGAGTCCTCCTTCCTCCTCCCCCTTGTCCATCACAGCCTTGGCTTGGTCCTTACCCACCACACTTCCAGCCCACACACTCCTGGGGTTTCCTACACCTGTAGGTGGAGCCTGCCCCTTTTCTTCCTAAAGCACTGGCTCCGGCCTCCCCTCAGGCTCAGGCTCTCTGCTTGCCCAGTCCTTTATCCCCCTCCCTCCTTCCCCCACAGTTCCTGGTCACTTCCCTCCCTTGCCCCCAACCCCCTCCTGTCCCCACCACCATCTGCCCATGGCCTTTCTTTCCCTTCTGCTCCTACAGCTAGCTTGTGCCCTTGCTCAGCAGCACCAGTTACTGACTTGCTGGTTTTGCTGTTGACCATGGTTACATTAGGCAGTTACCTACCCCAATGCTATGGAGCAAAGGCACTAGATAACGTAACATCCCAAAGGTGAATTGAAAAATACGATTTCTTTTATCATTTTTACAGTGCAAATATTTGTAATAAAAAATCAGATACACTTTGATTTCAATTACAACACAGAATACAATATATATGAAAATGTAGAAAAACATCGAAAATGTTTAATAAATGTCAATTGGTATTCTATTGTTTAACAGTGCAATTAAAACTGAGATTAATCGTGAGTAATTTTTTTAATCGCGAGTAATTTTTTTGAGTTAATCGCGTGAGTTAACTGAATGAGAAGTAGGACTGAGTGGACTTGTAGGTTCTAAAGTTTTACATTGTTTTGTTTTTGAGTGAAGTTCTGTAACAAAAAAAAATTTACATTTGTAAGTTGCACTTTCACAATAAAAAGATCGCACTACAGTACTTGTATGAGGTGAATTGAAACATACTGTTTCTTTTGTTTATCATTTTCACAGTGCAAATATTTGGAATAAAAAATAATAATATAAAGTGAGCACTGTACACTTGAATTCAGTGTTGTAATTGAAATCAATATATTTGAAAACGTAGAAAAACATCCAAAAATATTTAATAAATGTCAATTGATATTCTATTATGAACAGTGCGATTAAAACTGTGATTAATCGTGATTAATTTTTTTGAGTTAATCGTGTGGGTTAACTGCAATTAATTGACAGCCCTACAAACTACGCCTATGGCTGAAACCACTGGGCCACACTACTCCCCAAACAGCATGGTAGCGCCCCGTGCTGTCCCTCGTCCCTCCTAGCCTCCAGACACCTGTATGTAACCAACACGAGGGTTAATCATAATTCTGTGTTATGCAGTGTGATAATGGGCTCTCTGTGGCTCACAGAACAACTCTGGGGAAATGCTGCCAGCAGAGCAAGCCAGTGCCCAGCCCCTGCCATGTGGCAAGCTTTCCAGCTGCTGGCTCCAGGCTGGAGCGTGGAATCACGTCCTTTTTCAGGCCAGGCCTAGCCCCGCTCTGCCCCTTCTCTGAGTCTCAATCACTGTGGAAGGCAATCTCTGCGAATTACCGGGCTACTTATATCCGTGTGGGTTGAGAGACTCTTTATTCAGCTAAGACTGCTGTACAATAGAAAGGATTAGGTGCCTCAAATACATTTCCTTAGTCGCTGCTGAAATGCGGAGCAAAGTTGGGTACCGATCGGCAGAGAGAGAGGCCTTTCACCATGGCCCCACTGGCTTTGCTCAGGCCTGGCTGAAGCCCAGCCTGNGAACAGTGCAATCAAAACTGTGATTAATCGTGATTAATTTTTTTGAGTTAATCGTGTGGGTTAACTGCAATTAATTGACAGCCCTACAAACTACGCCTATGGCTGAAACCACTGGGCCACACTACTCCCCAAACAGCATGGTAGCGCCCCATGCTGTCCCTCGTCCCTCCTAGCCTCCAGACACCTGTATGTAACCAACACGAGGGTTAATCATAATTCTGTGTTATGCAGTGTGATAATGGGCTCTCTGTGGCTCACAGAACAACTCTGGGGAAATGCTGCCAGCAGAGCAAGCCAGTGCCCAGCCCCTGCCATGTGGCAAGCTTTCCAGCTGCTGGCTCCAGGCTGGAGCGTGGAATCACGTCCTTTTTCAGGCCAGGCCTAGCCCCGCTCTGCCCCTTCTCTGAGTCTCAATCACTGTGGAAGGCAATCTCTGCGGATTACCGGGCTACTTACATCCGTGTGGGTTGAGAGACTCTTTATTCAGCTAAGACTGCTGTACAATAGAAAGGCTTAGGTGCCCCAAATACATTTCCTTAGTCGCTGCTGAAATGCGGAGCAAAGTTGGGTACCGATCGGCTGAGAGAGGCCTTTCACCATGGCCCCACTGGCTTTGCTCAGGCCTGGCTGAAGCCCAGCCTGCCCTGCTGCCTTTGTGCAGCTGCTGATTAGTTTGGTCACTGTGTCTGTGCTGCTGCCTTGGGAGCTGCCTCACAGTGCAGCCTTTAACCTCGAGCTGGCGGGGAGATGGGCCCAACACCCAAAGCCTTTGCCCTCTGCTTCTGGCAACCCCATTCTGCCCCACAACTGGAGCTAGCTCCTGGAAGCGCAGCCCCCTGCTCCTGACAGTTAGCACCAAGGCCAGCCGTTTATCCCCCTCCTTTCCGGTGTGATTTACAACGGGGACGTTTCGTAACAGGGCAAGCGGCTGACAGATCAGATACCTTCCTGCTTATAAATGGAGTGACCCAGCCCTGTGGGCACTCGCCCTGCATGAACTGCCCTGAACAAGGGGAGACGGTTTCCTCCTGCTCCCCCTTCTCTAGGGGAAGCGTGGGGTACTTGCCCTGAGAAGAGAGGCGGATGCTGATGAGGTTTGGCAGCTGGGGGCAGGGGAAGAGGAAAGCCCACTCCCCTGTGCTTTTGTCCTGTCCCTCATGGTCTCCCCTCTCTCCCACTTCTTCCATCTATCCTCACCCTCCTTTGGCTCCCCACTGGCCAGGCTGGGGCCAGTGACCTCCCCTCTGTCACGGCTCCATCTCTGTACAGGTTTGTGCTGAAACCCCATAGCGCCCCAGGGTATCTCCTGAGATCCCTCCCTCCAGCCCTGAGAAGCTATAGGGTGGGGATGCACAGAGGCTGCCCCACTCCACCCTCCCCCATAGATGCCCATCCCTAAGAGGACGTTTCACCTGTATCTACCACCTTGCCCTATTCTTATTTGTGGACGAGGTGGCTGGACCCCGGGGAAGATGATGGCCAAAGCAGCTGCAAGCTGCTGTGATGGTTGAACAGGCAGTGGTGTGTGGCTGTGTGTGGCTTGCTGGAGTTCTATGACTCTGCATGTTCATTGTGTTACTCCCCATCATCCAGAAGCAGGAGAAAGCAGCTCTTGGCAAGTGACTAAAGCCCATTAGTTACTTGGCAGGAAAAACCTGGCACATGCTCCTAGAATCTCCCCAGGCCCAGGGCCTTTGGTTAACATCTACCTCTCCCCTTTCATCTCACACGGAGCCAGAGATCCTGCTGACGTCAGGACTGGCCCAAGGCTTGATGAACAAATACCTGTGGAAAGGTTTGCTTGGTAAGCGCTCTCAGAGGAAGGTCACGGCATCGCTTGGATGTTAGCTAGAGGCTGTTAGAGCTGCGAATGGCACAAACACAGAGGAAGACAAGGAACCGGATTTACAAAGGTGCCTATGTGAGTTAGGTGCCTCACTCTCATTAATTTTCAATAGGAGTTAGGCGCCGGACCTGTTAGGTGCTTTAGTATATTCCACTAGGCACCTCTCTTTAGGTTTAACTGCAAATCTGGCCCAAGTTCCCTGCCCCAGGGAGCATAGATCGTTAGCTGGGCAGGTCCAGCACAAGTGATAAAGGATCAGGCAGAGCAGCCAGAGTAGAGAGGGCCAGCCAGGGGATCAGAGGTGCCTGGCTAAGCATGCAGTGAGTTTAAGGGGAGATTTGAAAAAGGATGGGAGGGGGCTTGGCCCATTTAACTTGCCCAGTGACAGTTAGCAGCGTGGACAGTCTAGTCATGGAGTGGGTGATCCTAGTTCTTACCCCTTCTATCTAGGGTGACCATACGTCCCATTTTGGCTGGGACAGACCCTTTTTTGAGCCCTGTCCCGGCCATCCCGACTTTTTTGACACTTGATCAGTTGGCAAGAGCAAACGGGACAAATGCCCACTTGTGTCAAAAAAGTGGGGTGCAGAGGAACGTGGGGGGGGGGGGGAGGAAGGAGAGCAGTGATGCCAGCCCCAGCCTTTGGGAAATATGGTCACCCTGTGTAGTGTGTGCATCGCTGCTCGCCCGAGCCCTGCCTTCCCCCCATGTGGGGAGGAGGGCTTAGGCAAGTGGCCAGGTCAGCCCCACGTGGTGGGGCTCAGGCAAGCCCCTTGTGATGTCCCATTTTCTCTTTGGGAAATATGGTCACCCTACTTCTGCCCCACACATCCTTCTCCCCAGGAAAGGGGATGTCTGAATCAGAAACTTGTATTTTCATCAGCCCTTGTCTTTAGATCACTCGTTAGCAGAAATAGCTTTTTCTGCTGGTTGCATGGAGCAGGAAGGAGGAGATGCTCTGCATACTAATAGGTCTCATGACTTTCGGACTTGTTTAAGCCTTTTCTTATGCTCCTGCACACAGCTCCTAATCGAATACTGAATTGTCGCCCAGATGAGTCATTTTCCCTCTGCTGCATTTCAATACGGGTTTTGTTTGCCGTTGGATTACGGCATCCAGGCTGCAGGCCGATGTCCTGTCGGAGGCGGCCCATCAGATATGGAATATTTCCTCCCTCTCCACATCACGGCTGAAGAAATGTGCCCTGTGCTGTCCCTTAGCCAGGCAGTGTTTACACAGCTCTCTCGTCCAGACTCCAAAGCACTGAGTGCAAATAGCAGCCCTGCCTCTGCACGGACTAGCAGGCGGCAGCCCCTCTATCCCAGGGCTGTAGATCAAACAATGAACCCCACTGCCATGCACACACCGAGGACTGACAGCAAGATTAACTTGGCCCTTTGTCTCTATAGGATAGGAGACATTCCTATCAGACAGCTCAGAACAATAGCCCACTCTCTTGAGCCAAAAAGGCCTTCATCAAACAGACACTGTCTCTTCCTGCTGCATCTTCCTTTGCCTTGGATTTCTGCTCAGGCCTTCTGGAGTGCCCCGGTCCTCCTCTTCACACAAGTCTGCAGGACAGTCTGTATTCAGGGCACGTGAAGAGGTTGTGTAACGCAGCCATAGCCAAGGAAGTGACCTGTATTCACAGAACAGGCTGGGTGCTGGTGGCAGTAGAGTACGTGTCCTCCACACCCTGTCGCTGTGTTGGCTTCAATGCTCACCTACAGGGTCACCGCTGGGGATGGCAGCTGGGCACAGCCCAAGGCATTCGTTATGGCCCAGGCTGCCCTTGGCCGTTTTGCTGCTGTGGCCAACAAAGGAGCCATTTAGAGCCAGTTGTGATCTCCGAGGCATTGCTAGGGCTCCCGTCTCTTTAGTTTGTCACAGCTACCGTCAGCCTCCTGCCCCTACCACCCACTGTTTCATATAATTACACATCTTATTCCAAATGAGTGACATTGTCAAGCATTTTAAGATTTCTAGACTTCAATCGATAGGACTTGGGTAATCTTAAACCTTTTCAACGAGGAGTCCGGTGGCACCTAATAGATTTATTTGGGCATAAGCTTTCGTGGGTAAAAACCCCCACTTCTTCAGATGCATGGAGGGAAAATTACAGATGCAGGCATAAATATACTGACACATGAAGAGAAGGGAGTTACCTTACAAGTGGAGAACCAGTGTTGAAGGCCAATTCAGTCAGGGTAGACATGGTCCACTCCCAATAATTGATGAGGAGGTGTCAATACCATGAGAGGGAAAATTGCTTTTGTAGTGAGCCAGGCACTCCCAGTCCCTATTCAAGCCCAAATTAATGGTGTTAAATTTGCAAATGAATTGTAGCTCTGCAGTTTCTCTTGGAAGTCTGTTTTTTAAGTTTTTTTGTTGAAGTATGGCTACTTTAAAATCTATTATTGAATGTCCAGGGAGATTGAAGTGTTCTCCTATTGGCTTTTTGTATGTTACCATTCCTGATGTCTGATTTGTGTCCTTTTACGTAAAGACTGTCTGGTTTGGCCAATGTACATGGCAGAGGGGCATTGCTGGCACATGATGGCATATATCACATTAGTAGATGTGCAGGTGAATGAGCCCCTGATGGTGTGGCTCATGTGATTGGGTCCTCTGATGGTGTCGCTAGAGTAGATATGGGGACAGAGTAGACAATGAGGTTTGTTACAGGGTTTGGTTCCTGGGTTAGTGTTTCTGTGGTGTGGTGTGTAGTTGCTGGTGAGTATTTGCTTCAGGTTGGGGGACTGTCTGTAAGTGAGGACTGGCCTGTCTCCCAAGGTCTGTGAGAGTGAGGGATCATTTTCCAGGATAGGTTGTAGATCGTTGATGATGCGCTGGAGAGGTTTTAGCTGGGGGCTGTACATGATGGCCAGTGGTGTTCTGTTATTTTCCTTGTTGGGCATGTCCTGTAGTAGGTGACTTCTGGGTACCCGTCTTGCTCTGTCAATCTGTTTCTTCACTTCCCCGGGTGGGTATTGTAGTTTTATGATAAAGATCTTGTAGGTGTTTGGTTTTGTGGGTACAGACTAACACGGCTACCCCTCTGATACTTAAATCTTTTCAATACATTTTCATTAAATTTCTTATACACTTTAGCATCCTCTTCCTCCGTATCATTTGGAACTTATCTGGCTTTCCCAATCAACCTGGGTAAGAGCATAGGCATCCATTTATCCTCTGGAATATTATGGATCCCACACAGTCTCTCAAAGGTGTACAGGAACTCCTCAATGCCGTCAGTCTCTTGATAAACTGGGCCACTCCCTGCTCTTGATAGGGGATGTACTCACAGGTTGAGGCTGCTGTGTTTGCTGCTTCAGTACTTTGAGCTGCAGTGCATGAGTTCTCTCCTCAGCTGCTAGTTGTTCTATGCATCTTTGGCGAGCTTCCTTCTCAGTTTCAGTGGTTTCGTTCTTCTCCTTGATCCAAAGTTCCACCATCAGTATCTGGTGCTCACATTCTTTCTGAGCTTCCATGAGCTTCAGCCAGAACAGTTCCACTGCAGGGGTCTCTGTGACATCTGAGGTACGGGCAGGGCCGGCGCTCCCATTAGGCGACCTAGGCGGTCGCCTAGGGCGCTGCTATTTTGGGGGCGCCTGCGCCCCCGCCGCCCGTAGAAATTTGGGGGTGGGACCTTCCGCCGCCGCTGTTGGGGGCGGGATTTCGGGGGCGGGACCTGCCGCCGCCTAGGGCGCCGGCAAAGCTGGCGCCGCTACTGGGTACGGGGGTGCTCAGACCCTGCTCCTTGGTCAAAGTCTATGAGCAGAGCTCCCGTTCCTGATCTGAGCTTGCTTTTTATGGCATATTCCTCTACTTCTGCATAATTTTCCAAGGTCTTTTGTGTCAAGACCTTCCTGTGACTGATTTGCTCGTTGTGACTAATCTTTAACCCATAAAAATTCTCAGTATCAAATTTTAACTTCTCACAGCATTGGGTTATGAATTTTAAGCCCAGTTGACCTGTGGCATGTGAATCCTGCCATGACTATGCCAACTGTCACACGGTCTGGAGTGGCTCACAATGGCACGTGCCAACCTCAGGGCAGATTGCCAAAAATGGGGCAGACAGCCCCAACCTGGTGGTGTGGTTTATAATTAGATTTTATCAAGCTGGTAACAAACGTCCTGTCTCTTTAAATGGGCACTACCCCCTCCCCGGTGCAAAACCTCACTTTCATATTAGCTTCAGCTTTGCAGCTAGAACAATAAAGCCAGTGCAGCAGAGAGCTATGTGTCCATCAACTCCCTCTGCCTCTGTTTCTCTAGCTCCTTCTCTGCTGGCTCCAGAAATATAACACTTTGGTCCAGTGCAAGAGCAATGATTCTGCCTAGGTCCTGACATTAATCCTGGGCAAACGAATGGGACATATTATATGGAACTTGATTAGTAAAGAATTAAAAGAGAGTAGTGTAATTAATGCCAACATGGGTTTGTGGAAAAGAGATCCTGTCAAACTAACTTGATATCTTTTTTTGATGAGATTACAAGCTTGGTTGATAAAGTGGCACTATATATGCAGCAAACAATAGAGTCAAATAATGTAAAAAATCTTAAATGAATCAAACACTACCATAGAATCTCTATGGATAGAAATTCCATGGTTGAATAATAAGAATATAGCAGTAGGAATATACTGCTGACCACCTGACCAGGATGGTGATTGTGAAATGCTCAGGGAGATTAGAGAGGCTACAAATGCAGAAAACACAATAATAATGATGGATTTCAAATATCCTTATATTGACTAGGCACATCAGGATAGGATACAGAGATAAACATTTCTAGACACCATAAATGACTGCTTCTTGGGACAGCTAGTCCTGGAACCTACAGGGGAGACGCAATTCTTCATTTAGTCCTAAGGGGGGCACAGGATCTGGTTCAAGATGTGAATAGAGCTGAGCCACTCGGTAATAGCGACCGTAATGTAATTAAATTTAACATCCTTGTAGGGGGGCAAATACCAAAGAAACCCACCACAGTAGCATTTAACTTCAATGGGAACTACACAAAAATGAGGAGTCTATTTAAATGGAAATTAAAAGGGACAGTCACAAGGGTGAAATGCCTGCTAACTGCATGGGGACAATTTTAAAGCACCATTATATAGGCTCAAATTAAATGTAAATCCCAAATAAAAAAAACAGTAAGAGATGCAAAAAATGCCACCATAGATAAACAAGAGAATAAAAGAGGCAGCTAGAGACAAAAAGGCATCCTTTAAAAATTGGAAGTCAAATCCTAGCGAGGAAAATAAAAAGGCGCATAAACTCTGGCAAGTCAAGTGTAAAAGTATAATTAAGTAGGCCAGGAAAAAAACTGAAGAGCAACCAGCAAAAGACACAACAATTAACAATAAAAAAAGTTAAGCACATCAGAAGAAGGAAGCCTGACAAACAGTCCATGGGGGCCACTGGATGATAGAAGTGCTAAAGGACCACTCGAGGAAGACAAGGCCATTGAGGCGAAACTAAATGAATTCTTTACATTAGTCTGCACTGCAGATGTGAGGGAGATTCCCACACCTGAGACATTCCTTTTAGGTGACAAATCTGAGGAGCTGTCCCAGATTGCGGTGTCAATAGAGGAGGTTTTGGAACAACTTGATAAATTAAATATTAATAACTCATCAGGACCAGATGGCATTTACCCAAGAGTTCTGCAGGAACTCAAATCTGAAATTGCAGAACTACAAACAGTGGTATGTAATAGGGTTGCCAATTTTGATTGGACGTATTCCTGGCTGTTTCATCACATGACATAATCTTTAATTCCTGGAGACTCCAGGACAATCCTGGAGGCTTGGCAACCCTTGTATGCAACCTATCGTTTACATCAGCTTCTGTACCAGATGACTGGAGGGTAGCTAATGTAACACCTATTTTTTTAAAAGGCTCCAGAGGTGATCCTGGCAATTACAGGCCGGTAAGCCTAACTACAGGACCAGGCAATTGGTTGAAACTACAGTAAAGAACAAAATTATCAGACATGTAGATAAACACGATATTTTGGGGAAGAGTCAACACAGCTTTTGTAAAGGGAAATCACACCTCACCAATCTATTAGAATTCTTTGAGGAGGTCAAAAAGCATGTGGACAAAGGTGATCCAGTGGATATAGTGTACTTGGATTTTCAGAAAGCCTTTGACAAGGTTCCTCAGCAAAGGTTCTTAAGCAAAGTAAGGAGTAATGGGATAAAAGGGAAGATCTTTTCATGCATCGGTAACTGGTTAAAGGATAGGAAACAAAGGGTAGGAATAAATGGTCAGCTTTCACAAAGGAGAGAGGTCAATAGAGGAGTCCCCCAAGGATCTGAACTGGGACGAGAGCTATTCAACATATTCATGAATGATGTGGAAAAGGGGGTGAACAGTGAGGTGGCAAAATTTGCAGATGATACAAAACTACTCAAGATAGTTAAGTACAAAACAGACTGGGAAGAGTTACAAAGGGATCTCACAAAACTGGGTGATTGGGCAACAAAATGGCAGATGAAATTCAATGTTGATAAATGCAAAGTGATCCACGTTGGAAAACATAATCTCAACTATACATACAAAATGATGGGGCTTAAATTAGCTGTTACCACTCAAGAAAGAGATCTTGGAGTTATTCTGGATAGTTGTCTGAAAACATGCACTCAATGTGCAGCGGCAATCAAAAAAGCGAACAGAATGTTGGGAATCATTAAGAAAGGGATAGATAATAAAACAGAAAATATCATAATGCTGCTATATAAATCCATGGTACGCCCATACCTTGAATATTGCATGCAGTCCTGATCGTCACATATCAAAAAAGCAATATTAGAATTGGAAAAAGTGCAGAGAAGGGCAATGAAAATATTAAGGGTATGGAACAGCTTCCATACTAGAAGAGTCTAAAAAGACTGGGACTGTTCAGCCTAGAAAAGAGACGACTAAGAGGAGATATGACAGTGGTCTATAAAAACATGAATGGTGTGGAGAAAGTGAATAGGAAAGTGTAATTTACCCCCCCACATAACACAATATACAGGGGTCACCTGATGAAATTACTAGGCATCAGGTTTAAAACACACAAAAGGAAATACTTCTTCACACAATGCCTAATCAACCTGTGGAACTCATGCCGGATAGGTCCATCAATGGATATTAGTCAAGATGGTCAGGGATGCATGCTCTGGGTGTCCCTAAACCTCCAACTGTCAGAAGCATCTGGCTCTGGCCACTGTCAGAGACAGGATACTGGACTAGATGACCATTGGTCTGTCCCAGTATGGCTGTGCTTATGTTCTTAAAGATAATAGTGTTGATGTAATATACTTAGACCTCTGTAAGGCATTTGATTTGGTACCACACAATATTTTGTTTAAGAAACTAGAACAATACAAAAATATATATGGCACACATTAAATGGATTAAAATATTGCTAACTTGATAGGTCTCAAAATATAATTGTAACTGGGGAATCAGCACTGAGCAGATGTGTCTTGAGTGGAGTCCTGCAGGGATGCGTTTTTGGCCCTATGCTAATTAACATTTTTATCAATGACGAGGAAGAAAACATCAAATCATCACTGATAAAGTTGGCAGGTGACACAAAAGTTGGGACAACGAAGCGGACAGGTCACTAGGACAGAGCAATTTGGATCGCTTGATAAATTGGGCACAAGCAAATAATCTGTTTTAATAAGCCAAACGTAAATATTTACCTCTAGGAACAAACAATATAGGCCATATTTACAAGATTGGGCACGCTATGCTAGGAAGCAAGGATTTGGAAAAAATCTTGGAGGTTATGGTGAATAATCAGCTGAACACGTGCTCCCAGTATGAGGCTGTGGCGAAAAGGATTAATACAATCCTTGGATTTATAAACAGGGGATTCTGAAGTATGAATAGAGAGGTTATATTACCCCTGTATTTGGTACCAGTGCAATTGCTACTGGAATTATGTGTCAAGTTCTGGTCTTCACAATTCAAGAAGGATGCTGATAAATTGGAAGGTGTCAGAAAAGAGCCACAAGAATGATTAAAGGATTGGAAAACCTGCCTGAGAGTGACAGATTAAAGGAGCTGAGTTGATTTAGTTTACCAAAGAGAAGGTGAAGAGGTGACCTGATCATAGTCTGTAAGTACCTATATAGAGAACAAATCTATATAATAAAAATCCAGGATTGTCATTCTCTGTGTCACTCTGAAGTCTAAACTGTCTGTTGAGACAGTGTGAAGTGATGAAAAAACTACAAGCATGGTTGAGACCTCTTTTTGTTCAGAATATCATGAAGATGAATTATCACTGGGATTCACAGCCTGTTACCATCCAATTTTTAAGTTCTCAGTCATTTTGACTTTATGAATTGCACCTGTGCAACAGTAAGGCATATATCTATGCCATGCCAAGAGTCCTAGATGGTTGTGATATCAAAGATAACTCACCAATCACTAGCCTTATTCTACAGTTAATTTGCATGCAATTGGTTGTTCAAGGGAGACCACACAAATGGTGGATTACAGGGCTCAACTGCCACAGTTGTTAAAAACCACCCACACAGCACACACAGTAACCCCAAACCATGGGCAGCGGGTATGATAGGCTGAGGGAGGCTGTGCCTCCCCAAACAGCCAGGCGTGGCCCCACCTGTGCTCTGCCCCCAGGCTCCCCCCATCCTCCTTCCCGCTCAGCGTAGCTCCAATCCCCCTATGCAGTGGCCCCAGCTCGGGCTGAGGCCGCGCCGCCCGCCCTCCCGGTGCTTCAGGGCTGGGGGGCCTAGCCTGAGGCAGGGGCCGTCGGGTGCTGTGGGGGGGCTCTGGACTCCGGTGGGGCGCGGAAGGGGCGGGGTTGGGGACTAGTCTCCCCCAGTGGGCGATTCATGCACCACCCATGCCGAAACACAAATAGCCCCTCGTGGCATCACACACACGTCATTCATCACCTGCACTAATATCCTAGCACAACCCCCCCCCAGACACAAATCAACACAACAACACAACCGGCACACACAATAATCCAAAGATACACAGCCCCTCACCTCAGCGCACACCCCTTCTTCTCCACCTGCACAAATCAACACCACTCTCCCAGCACAACACAACCCACACACTAATCAACACAACCACACAACGTAACCTGCACACATAATAACCCAAAACATCACTCTGAAGCCTAGAACAACTGTTGAGTCACTGTCAAGAGATGGAAACAGCTACAAGCATGGGTGAGAGCTCTTTGGGTTACAATATCACCAGGGGGCTTCCATTTGGCAATGGGCTCTTCAATCTAAGAACTAGACAAATTCAGACTGGAAATAAACCATAACAATGAGGGTGATTGACCAGTGGAACAGCTGACCAAGGGCTGGGGTGGATTCTCCATCACTGGACATTTTGAAATCACAATTTTTTTCCCTAAAAGATCAGCTGTAGTTCAAACAGGAATGATCTGGGGGCAGGTCTAGCCGGGGGGCAGACTGGATGATCACAATGGTCCCTGCTGGCCTTGGAATCCATTCAGACCAGTTTCTGGCCATCTGGGGTAAGTCTGCACAGCATTTTGGAGCGAGCCTCCCAGCCCCGATCGACAGACTCCGGCTAGTGGGGCTCGCCCCAATGCTTTGAAGTAGCCCTTCCCTTCCCTTACCCCCCAGGCTTCAGAGCCCAAGCTCCAGCCTGAGCCACAACTTCAATCCACTGTCTACACAGCTATTTTTAGAGCACTGGGGTGAGTCTCACTAGCCCGAGTCTGTCAAAGGCTCATTCCAAAATGCTGTGTAGACGTACCTGTGGAGTTAAAGCTGGAAGTGAGTCCTGCAGAAGGGCATGTCAGACAGGTCCTGTGGCCGGATGGATGGAGGGAGATGAGGCAGGAGCAGAGAGGTCAGACTGAGTGGAGAGAAGGCAGCTGAAGCCATACAAGCTGAGGAGATCACCCAAAGAAAAAGTGTGAAATGAGAAGGGGAGGGGGCCAAGGACAGAGTCCTGTGGTGCCTGCGCAGAAAGCAAAAGAGAGGAGGAACCACCATGAGAGAGACTGTGGAGGAACAGCCAGAGGAGAAGCAGTGCTAAAAAATCAGGGAGGACAATTCAGGCCTTAGCTTGCTCCAAAGTCCAGAAATATTGGCGTCACCACAGGCCCCAAACATCCTCCCTTGTCTGTAAATCACTAATCTGCCAGCACTGTCAGCCTTGCCATTACCAGAACCCCACCCCTGCCAAGATCCTGGTGCAGGCCTTAGCCATAGAAATCAGAGATATTCAATTACCTCTTCCAGCATCTCTCCCTGCCCCATAATGGGATTTCAATCCCCCAACACTTTATCCAGCCTGCAGGGTCATTCACTCACATCTTAGAAACCTAGAGCCATAGGGTTAGAAGGGACCGCAAGGGTCATCTAGTCTAACTCCCTGCCAAGATGCAGGATTTGTTGTGTCTAAACCATCCAAGGCAGATGGCTATCCAGCCTCCTTTTGCCAACCTCCAGTGAAGGAGCTTCCACCACCTCCCTAGGTGGTCTGTTCCATTGTCCTACTCTGCTTACAGTTAGGGCATGGCTACACTTGCAGCTGTAGAGCGCTGTGAGTTAAACCCGCCTTCGTACCGCGCAGTAGGGAAAGCGCTGCAGTCTGTCCACACTGACAGCTGACAGCGCACTGGTGTGGCCACATTTGCGGCACTTGCAGCGGCATTGAGAGTGGTGCATTATGGGCAGCTATCCCAGCATGCAATGACTGCAACGTGCTTTTCAAATGGGGGGTGGTGTGGGGTGGAGTGTGACAGGGAGTGTGTTGTGTGTATGTGGGGGGAGAGAGAGTGGGTTTTTGGGGTGCTGAGAGTGTGTCAGCATGCTGTCTTGTAAGTTCAGACCAATTCCCCCTTCCCCCCCCCCGCCTCTCTCTCACTCACTCAAAGCGAACAGTAAATGTTTGCTTTTTCTTGGAGCTGATAAGCAGCCGGCTTCTCCGAAACGGAGCTTTCAAAGGGCATATCTGCATTTCTGCAGCCGATTTCACAACAATGACAAGAGGGGCCACTTGACTTAAGGGTATTATGGGACGTTTCCGGAGGCCGATCACAGCGCAGTAACGCAACACCTCGTTCACACTGGCACCGCGGCGCTCCAGCGGGGGTGCAGCAAACGTTATTCCACTCACCGAGGTGGAGTACCAGCAGCGCTGTAGCCATGGAGTCAAAGCGCTCTACGTGCCTTGCCAGTGTGGACGGGGAGTGAGCTAGGGCGCCCGGGGCTGCTTTATTGCGCTGTAATTCGCAAGTGTAGCCAAGCCCGTAGTTTGAACCCATTGCCTCTTGTCCTGCCCACTGTGGCAAGAGCAAACAACTTTTCTCCATCTTTTTTATGGCAGCCTTTCAAGTATTTGAAGATGACTATCATGTCCCCCCTTAATCTCCTCTTTTCCAAACTAAACATACCCAGTTCCTTCAGCCTTTGCTCATATGGCTTGTGTTCCATCCATTTGATCATCCTTGTTGCTCACCTCTGGATCTTTTCCAGTTTCTCCACATCCTTTCTATACAGCGGTGACCAAAACTGGACACTATACTCCAGCTGAGGCCTAACCAGCGCCGACTAGAGTGGTACTATCACCTCCCTTGACTTGCATGTCTCTGTTAATGCANTCAGTATGCTGTCTGTTCCTACACCTGGGCATTAATAACGATGTTAAACAACACCGGGCCCAGAACAGATCCCTGTGGAACCCCCCTTGAGACCTCCCTCCAATCTGACATCATCCCATTTATAGTTACTCTTTGTTTGAAGTTGTTTAACCAATTATGTATCCACTTAATGGTAGTTCCGCCAAGACTATTTCTCCATAGAAATGTGGGCTCCATTCTCCACTTCCACCACTTTACGTTTCTGCTCTTTATCCTACTCCTCCACACATGTCTGCCGATTTCCCTTTTCTCCTACTGCCCTCTCCCCAGCTCTCTCAATCATTTCTCTGTTCTCCCTCTTTCCATGAAACATTTTCACTCAATCCTTATTCTCTCTCTCTCTCTCTCTCTCTCTCTCTCAATCCAGCTTCCCTCGCTCTCTCACTGGGTTCTCCTGTCTCTATAGCACTCTCTGCCCCTCTCTCCCTTTCCCAGTTCCAGTACTTTGTTGCCATGACACCTGACACAAGGAAGAGCCCCTTTCTATAGCAGCAAGAGAAAGAGCCTTAGCTGGGAACAGATTGTCCAGCATCGCTCTGGCGTGCTTCCCATCAGCCACGAAAAGGCATTTCTGCTGCTTCTCTCTGCCTTTCCTACACTGAATTTAATTCACTTCTTTCTTTCTTAGTCTTTAGATCCTGACCTTCCTTCCCTGGCTGGTGAGCAGGTCAGTTATTGACACTGATTTTTACATGGAAGGCACTCAGGGGTGTAGTTCAAACAGGAATTAATTCAGGGAAGTTCTATGGCCTATGTTATAATGGAGGTCAGACTAGATAATCACAGCTGTCCCTTCTGGCCTTATCATATAAAAATACCACCTTAAGATACAGAGATCCTTCCGCCACACTCTCTGACAACAGGTGTCTGAATGCAGCATTCCCACCCTGCTCCCCTCTGAATACTTAAGGGGCCAGAAACAGCTGTTCCCAGCAGCAGATTGTCCACCTGAGCATTATATTAATATAAGACAGTTCTGTGCTGTGGTTTCTGTACCCCCCCGCACAGGGGCACCAGAACGGGGGGGGGCAAGGGGCGATGGCCCTCCCACTTTTCACCATGGGCCCAGCTCCCTGCCCCTCCTCTTCCCCCCAAGGCCCCGGCCCCCGGCCAGGACAGAAGCTCTTACCCCAGTGAGGGTAAGAGTGGCCTGGGGTGCCCAGGCAGCTGTGGGGAGACGTGGATCCTCCACCTGCCCTGGGCAGGGGATCCGGGGAGGTGGGGACACAGGCCGGGGGCTGCTCTCAGGCTCCCCCACCCCAGGCAGATGGAGGGACCTGGGTTTCCCTGCCTGGCTATGGCTTCCGGCTTGACCGTGGGGCCAGGCCTTGGGGGGAAGAGGTGGGGCAGGGGTGTGGTCACCTCTGCCCCTGCAACAGCAAAGAGGGATTTACCTGCGCTTGACCTGATAGAATTAGGCATTTAATACCCTGGAGTCAGAGGAAGACTCCTCACTTCAGCCTCATCTAGAGGAGCAGTTAAAATGAGAGAAAGTTTGTGCTCTCCGTAGGAGATGGATGCGACAGGGGCCTTATCTGGTTCCATCTCATTAAAATAATTGTAATTGGTTTCACTTATTTTTCTTTCTGGATGACATGGGGCCAACTGCTGCTCTCCATTAACCCCACGTGGATTTTAGAGCTTTACACCAGTGTGACCGGGAGCAGACTTTTGCCCCTTGCTTCACTATTTCCAGATTTCCTCTAGGACCGATTCATTGCAAAAAGACAAAGTTCGAGGATCTCCTGCAGGTGCATACGGTAGGTTCCTGGGGCCAGATGTTCCAGAGAGCTCAGCTCCCAGTTAGGCACCAAAGTAAGTGTCTCCATGTTGGGTGCTGAGCATGTTTGAAAATCTGGCCCCAACTGTAGATACAGAGAGCTTGGAAGTCTGGCCCCATGTCTCAGCCCTTCAGCACCCGCCCTGGTGCCAGGATCTGCAGCACTCAGCGCTCTTCTAGCGCCGTGAGGCAGTAGGGGGCAGTCTGCACACATTGCCTGTTAGGTTCACTCCCTCTGGGGCACCTGGCATTGGCCACTGTCGGTAGACAGATACTGGGCTAGATGGACCTTTGGTCTGACCTGGTACGGCTTTTTTTCTTATGTTCTTATGTTCACTCCATGGCCCACGTTCTTGCTCCATGTTATCCAAGTCCATGTGATTTACTCCACCACTGACTGTTACAACCGTGGATTGAATTAATAACTAGTTTTCCCACTAGTTCTGGGAGGCAGCAGCTTTAACCTGAGTCCATGCTGCTGGATGGACCCCAATGGGTTTTGAAAATCAGTGAAACAGGGAAATATTTCCCCCTGCCATTCCCAGCACNTTTCTTATGTTCTTATGTTCACTCCATGGCCCACGTTCTTGCTCCACGTTATCCAAGTCCATGTGGTTTACTCCACCACTGACTGTTACAACCGTGGATTGAATTAATAACTAGTTTTCCCACTAGTTCTGGGAGGCAGCAGCTTTAACCTGAGTCCATGCTGCTGGATGGACCCCAATGGGTTTTGAAAATCAGTGAAACAGGGAAATATTTCCCCCTGCCATTCCCAGCACAGCGATTAATCGGTGGCTGTAGAGTAACAGCTCTGGCCCAGGTTCTGTGCCAGCTGCATGGCGCCCTGCAGCAGCCTGCACCCTGGCAGAAAGTCCATCCAGGAGGAGACTTTGGCAGTAGAAAACAGCACTAGCCTGGCCAGGACAGGGACAGACAGAGCAGCCGGGGGATGGGCTGATCTCACTACTGACATTCTATTACAGAGAAACACCTTTGTGGACAGTGCATGTTATTTTCTTGCATAAACAAGAGTGACTGTGTAACGGTAACCCTCCCCTCTGCCCAGCCTGCACGGCAGGACCCTGAGGGACCCACTCCCCATTGGGGTGACCCTCTGGAAAGACAGCAGCAGCAGTGGCACTGCCTGTCCTGTCCAGGGCAAGGCCACTTCTGGGACAAGTCAGTGCAGGGAGGTGTAACTTACACCATCGGTGCAGGTGGGAGCAGAGGCGACATATGGGGGCGGAATGTGGGGTCACATGCCCCCCCTAGATTCCTTGGTCACATGATATGGCTGGGCCCACTCCCTGCGGAGCAGTTGAGCTCAGGAGCTGGAGCAAAGGAACAGCTGGGAGCTGCACGGAGGGGCTGCTGCTTTCCGGGAGGGTGGGGCTGGGGTGGGGGTTGGCATGACTCGAGCTGTTCCGGGGGTGTGCCCCCCCCCCCGTCAGCAGGCACAGGTTGTCTATGGGTGGGAGTCTAGCCTGGGAGCCCACTGCCTGTGGAGGAAGCTGATCTGACTCACACAGACTGGCGTTGTGGCTCAGAGGCACAGCTGCCTGATATTAATGAGGGTCAGAGGAGACGCATGGGGGAGGAGGTATGTGGGGTCATGTGCTCCCCCAGATTTGCTGCTTGGCTTGTACTGAGCACGCTCACATGGACGGAGCATGCTCAGTAACACTGCTGAAGCCGGCTGCCCTCATTCTGTCCCCCTCACTCCCCTACTCCCCACTATCCGCAGACACAAGTGGTCTCTGGCAAGGCCTCGGGCAGGCTGCAGCCGACATAGGCTACGGCCCCCTCAGACCCGCGTCTCCACTGGTGTAGGAGTTGTTTGTCTCTGGCCAGTGCCAGGATTGTAGGGTTTAGTTCACATGTGATGAAAGCCCTTTAAAGAAGGATGGAGAGACATTTTGTTTTGCCTGATCCAAGTCCTGCCAAAAGAATCACTAGAGTGAGACAAGAGAGCCCAGAGCCAGGCTCTGACTGCCGAGCTGCTGTGACACTAGCAGGGAGCACCCAGCTCCAGGCTGCATGGAGCACGCGGGAAAGTTGGCACTCGGCCCTGGGGAGTGAGGCTTCAGCACACACACGCGTTTGGTGAAGCAGGTGCCAGAGCAGAGGTCGAAGGGGTGTGCGAAGGCAGGGTCACTAGAGAACACCTGGGGCTGAGGTATTGGACTCCAGCCCCCTTTCTCTCTCTTGCACTGAGCACTGTGTTCAGAGACCAGCCAGATCCAAAGCAGCGCAAACACCGGGGAGGCTTCTCAGAGCCATGTGCAGAGTGGCAGGGGGTTGAGAGGGGCTCGGTCAGGGGAACGGCTCTAGCTGGGGCTCAGCAGCCAGGTCTCTGGCAACATTTGTCCATTGGCTGCTCCATGAGCTGTACACATTCAGAGGTGCTTTGGGTTTTCAGATCAGTGGCCTCCTGACTAATGGGTGTGACTGGCCCTGCAGATTTTCATGGGGACAGCAGTGTGTTTTCTTCTGACTGGCACCCTGTAACAATATGCACCTACATGCGTACATTCCTGGTAATCCTGTAAGTGCAAGGTCACCAAGGGAAATTTCTCTCTGCTTCTTTGTTCCGTTGCCTGGTTTCGGTGGAGATGGCTGGAGTTGGATTTTCTTGCAATTGCTGCGCTGTGAGCCTAGAACAACAAGTCTTAAAGGAGACTGTAGCAGGGTGGTCGCCCGCTCTGGCCCTGGAAGGGTCAAAGCCAGCCCTGGGAAAGGGCTGAGGCTGCAAAACAAAGCCTGGGCTGATTGGGGAAGGCAGTAACAGCTGGGGCCACGCCCCAATCAGACCCAGCTGGCCTCTATAAGAGGCTGTGAGCCAGGAGCCCAGACACTCTCTGGGGCACTACTATTTGCGGGGCGCCGGCGCCCCGACCGGCCGTGGAAATTTGGGGGCGGGACCTTCCGCCGCCGCTGTTGGGGGCGGCATTTCGGGGGCGGGACCTTCCGCCGCCTAGGGTGCCGGAAAAGCTGGCGGTGCTCCTGTGTGCAGCCCCAGAGTTATTTTGCCATGTGGCTGCTCTGACTGAAATGATCTAACTCAAGAGCAGATCTCTCTAGAGGTAACATGTAAGTAAAAACCCAGCCCTAGAGTACGTCTACACAGCAATCAGAGGTGTGACTGCAGTATGTGTAGCCCGGCCCCCCAGTGCTTTGGTCTAGCTAGCTTGAAGAACAAGAGCCGTGAGGCTGCGGCAGCACGCCCAGGACCCTGGGTATGTACTTGGCGACTGGACCATGCTGCTGCAGGTTCACTGCTATTGATGTTCCAGCTTGCTAGCTAAAGCTAGCTCCAGTACATCTGCAAGTGCTGCAGTCATGCCTCTGATTGCAGCAATGGCAGACCTTAGCGCCCTGAGCACCTGTGGGAGGAGGAACCTGAACTGGAGTTAACCCCTTATTCACCAGCCCCTGGCTGTCGCAGGGCAACCAGACAGGCCCTCTGCCAGTTTAGCACTGGCCCAGCATCCTTGCTGTACAATATGCACTGTAGAGCACTTTAAAACGGGCCCCTGGAATTGCAGGGCTCTCCTTGTGCCGGTTGCCCATTGCAGTCATGAACCTCCCCTTTCTTGCTAAGTCTTGGCTCCTTGCCCTTTGCTTGGGGAGGCTTCTCCTGGCCTCTCTCCCGTCTCTGTGTTTGGCTGAATGGTGATGAGCTCATACATCACCCCGCTCCAGACACACAGTTCTAGGTAATTAACTTGGTACTGTAGCAGCCCTTCACATTGCTGACATTGTGCCGTGGGTGCCAAGGGACTGAAAGGTCAGGCAGGCTGTGCCTCCTGCCAAAGCCTGGGGCTGGTTTCCTTTGCCAAAGGTGGGGAAGATTTGGAGACTTCCCCATAACGGTGTCTGGGAGGCTGACCTCACCCATCAGCCCTGCCTCAAACATGCCAGTCGAGGGTGCGATTCTCAGAGACAGTGTCCTAAATGTGCATTTAAGAGCAACAGTGCAAGAATTATACCCACCAAAACATTGGAAACTGTGTATAACAGTGGATCAGCCAAGGCTGAGGTGTTTCTGTTTGAACTGTGTTCTTTAGGTCTGATCTCGCTTTTCATAATCGGCTAATTCATGTTTGGCTCATTTGTTCTCATTTGGCAGTGGATTTTGTCCTAGCTGCTGTGGGGGTTTGTGGCTGGCTATTTAATCTGGTAACCCATTAGTAGAAATGAGCATTTTAAAACAATAAGGAAAATATTTTCTGAACAAAGTGGGCACCATTTAAAAGAATAATCTGCATGTACTGCTTGGCTGCAGTAGTAATAAAATAATGAATAATGCCTAGCTCTTATCTAGTGCTTTTCACCAGTAGATCTCAGAGTACTTCACAATCTTTAGTAGATCAGCTTAAGGTGGTATTTCCTAGTTGCAGGGTAGGGAATTCTGCAATAAAGTCAAATATTGCCACGTGGCAGTCGTTGATGTTTTAGTGCCACACGCTGCATGTTCACGATGGACTCTGGCAGTGGAGCGAGCACAGCGCTAGCTCACGGTCTGTAGGGAACGAGCCTGCACTGACAATGAGATAGATGGACTGGAGTACTTAGCAGAGCGTTTCCATCTCCAGCCTCTCCAGGCCAGATTCCTTCTCACTCCACACACACGCAGCTGTAAGTGCAGTCGGAAGGAGGTGTCTGCATGCTTGGAGTGCAGATTTTGGCCCAATGACTGAAGTGCAGACATACCCTGAGCGAAGCCGAGGAGCATGCTCAGTACCACTGGCTTGTAGGAAACTCTATGGAACTTGAGCAAGCTTATAGCAGTTGATGCACAGGAAGCTCGGTGGGGCTGGAGCATGCTCAGTGCAGATGGACTGTTCAGAGAGTTTATCAGGGGGCCTGGGGCAAAGCGGGGGAGCGCTTGTACTCACCGGGCGGCGCTCCGAGTCTGCAGCGGTGGCGGGTCCTTCAGCGGAGACGGCCGCTGGGTGAGGAAAGGGATTCTTGGCCAGGGCTCGCGGGGCCCCTGCGGGGCCCGAGGCCTGGGGCAAATTGCCCCACTTGCTCCCCCCTCTGGGCGGCCCTGCAGCAAGCCTGTAACCAGGCTCTACTAAGCATGTTCACGCAGCATTTGCTAGATGCTTATAACTTAGCCAAATCTAGGTGGGTTTTCATGAGGACAGCAATAGGCACCTCCCTGACCCCAGGACTTACGGTTACGTGTTCAGCCCTAACTTTCATTTACCTCGAGCTTAACTGTGTTTAATCTTAACATTGTCTTCATTTTTTACGTTAATTTCCTTGGTTTGTTTAAGGTAAAAAAGGTTGGGCCCAGTTCTATCTCAGCTCCTGCTTTATTTGTATGAAAGGCATTGATATTGCACTCATCACTGTGAGGTCTGTGCAAATGTCTGCTAAGTGGCCTAGCCATGTACATAATGTTTGCAATTTATGTTAATGCGCACCCTTTTGCAGTCTTAACTATAGAGGATGCTACCACCATGACAGCTATAACAAATCATCTCACTACCCACCAGTGAAAGGCAGACACCTCTGGGGTGGACTATGGCTGTGACTGCTCACCAGTGCACCAAGACATTGCACAGCATTGTAGGATCAGAAGAGAGGTCCAGTTATATGTGACAAAGCAGCTCTACAGCACGCACCTGCCCCATGCTATTAAAGGCGGTGGGCAAGATGAAGGTTTGGTCTCCATCAGGCCTTGTATTAGCACACTGCCAGGTCTCTCTGACTCGCTGGAGCTGCTGTGTGTGCACAGTGTCTGAAATGGTAGCGCCCCGTGAATTGTGGGGATAATGGCTTCGTTAGTGTGTGTAGAATATTCCAGTTGCTAGCTATACCCATTGGGGTAGGCCCAGGGGCGGATTAACAAATTTGCCGCCCCTAGGCCCTGACAAAATTGCCGCCCCCCGCCAGCTCACCTCCCCTCCCCCGCGGCAAGCCTGGGAGGGAGGGAGGAGAAGGGGAGTTGCGGCGCACTTGGGGGATGGCGGTGGTGGAGCGGAGGTGAGCTGGGGTGGGGAGCGGTTCCCTGCCCCCCTCCCCCCCAAGGGTTATTCCCCGCGCCCGCCGGCCCCAGCTCACCTCCTCCACTGAGCGCGCCGCTACTCGCTTCTCCTCCCTCCCAGCGCTTTCGCGCAGCAAGCCTGGGAGGGAGGTGGAAGGAGGGAAGTGTGGCGCGCCCAGGGGAGGAGGCGGGCCGGGGATTTGGGGAAGTGGCGGAGTTGGGGCGGGGGGAAGCGAGCAAATTTGCCGGCCTAAGCCTAGGCCTTGTTGGCCTAGGCGATAATACGCCGCTGGGTAGGCCCTCTACCCCCCTACCTCCATGTAGTGTACCCCAACCTTTGTATCCATGACCACTGGCAGCAGCTTCTCTGACGGTTCCTGGATGTCTAGGCCTGGGTTCTTAGCAGTAAATACTTTATGTAGCCCTGACAGAGAACGCATTGATTGAAAACATTAATTCAGACCTGCTCCTTGGGGAAGTCTGTCCCGCTTCGTGTGGCTCAGTTTTCTGTCCACAGTCCACTGGAGGCAGTGTGCACTAGTGGCTAGAGAAGGGCACTGGAGTCAGGAGTGCTTCACTGTTTTGTTGTGTCCTGAGGCAAGAACTTCACCTCTCTGCTTTTCAATATCCTGTCAAATGGAGAGAACGAGATTTCCTCTTCCTTGTAAAATGCCAAAAAGTTGATGTGGGGGGAAGGTGCTGTGTAAATGCTCAGTCTTGCTGTCTCTCCATTTAAAACCACAGTAAGGAGGTAAGGGCCACGCAGCCTGAGCTGCAAGGATCAGCAGCAGCATGCTTGGAAATCGGTATTGCTCATTGTCTTGAGAAGGGCTCAGTTCTGTTCTCACTTAGTCAGCGCAGCCCCGCTGACATCAATGGGGTTGCCGTTGGCTCCTGCCTAATGTGTAATAAACTCTCCGGAGAAAAGGCCCAGTACTTTCATTAACTGCATAAGCAGCCAGCTAAGACTGAGCCTGACAAGGCTTCTGGAAACCTCTGGGCATCTTCAGAAGCTGAACACAGGTATTAGACTGTCACTCCCACAGCGATAACACGAGTCTTATCCTTGCCTTAACCTGCCCTGCTGTCTCTTCCCTCTAGGTCTACTGGAAGGGGTCAATATCACCAGCCCAGTTCTCCTCATCCATGGCACAGTTGGCAAACCTGCCCTGCTCTCGGTGAGGTACACCAGCACCAGCAGCGATAAACCTGTGGTCAAATGGCAGCTGAAGCGAGACAAGCCTACCACAGTGGTACAGTCCATCGGCACCGAGATCATTGGCAACCTGCGCCCCGATTACAAGGACCGGATTAAAATACTTGAGAATGGCTCCCTGCTGATCAGTCACCTGCAGCTGTCAGACGAGGGCACCTATGAGGTGGAGATCTCCATCACAGATGACACCTTTACCGGGGAGAAGAACATTAACCTTACCGTGGACAGTAAGTGTACAGAACTTCCCGAGAAAACGAGCACAGCTCCTTTCTTCAGTAAAATCCTCCCTGGAGTCCCTTTGTTCTCCTCTTTATTACAGAGAATTTAAAGGACTGATCCAGGCCAGCTCTCTGTAGCCCAGCAGAGTGCTGCCAGGGGGATTTTGCTCCATGCTAAATGCAGAAGGAACCTCAGTAAAAGTTCTTCGAGCCACAGCAGTTCCGAGTCCTTAGACTTTCATAAGCAGGGTCACTTTCCAAGTATCCATTTTACAGCACAAGCCCATCTAGTCTGCATTGCTCTTGCCAGATTGGTTAACTATTAAGGACATTTGTAAGGGCTCCGACCTTCTCAATGAAAAGCTGTAGTTAGGGTTAGTGGAGGGGCCCAAACATTTCCTGCTTGGTTTTTGCATCAGTGTTGGGAATTCAGGGTTTGTCTTCAGGCGTGTGGTTTCCAAATAGAATATGGATGATTCACTTTCCCAATTGATCATGCAGACTCCGTCCAAACGAAGGAGCGGGCCTTAGGTACCAGCAAATCTTCAGTCACAGGGAAGGAAGAGGGCAGGAAAATGTGAGACACAATTTCAGCAAACCGCCTGCACATCATTCCAAGTGTTTGTCACCCATCCCGGCACTGGGAGTAATTTCCCAAACTTTCGCAAACTAGAACATTTTAGAAAGCCAGTTCTCTAATCCTGTAGGCTGGGGAGGACCCTTCATTGGAACAGTGTGGGGTTCTGCAGGCCAGGAGTGAGGAGTGTGGATATGTTGGTAAGAGCTGTGCAGGGACTGGATAACAGGGTCACTGGAAGAGCTGTGTATGGCGCACAGAGTTGGATTAGCAAGGGTTGTTGCACCTCAAATTTGAGACACATTAAAAGAGCTGGTAGGGGAACCCTGTAAAGGTCCATCCCTTACCATCCTGGACTGTTATTATTTATTAAGTGCTTTGCATTAACACCTTGGGGCTCCATCAAGGGGTCGGGGGCCCCATTATGCGTGGGTATACACACATAACAAAAAGACAGGTCCTTCCCTTACTGACTCACTAACCCTCCTGTGTCCTTCCACTGCAGAGGTGTTAACTGCCCACTTCACCTTCAACAGTTTCTTACAACATGTTAACTCCTTATGCTAAACAATCTGTTCCACCTTGCATTTAGCTGTGACCCTCTGAACACCTTTCCCGGACCTAAAGAAGAACTCTGTGTAAGCTCAATATTTTGTCTCTTTCACCAATAGAAGTTGGTCCAATAAAAGACATTACCTCACCCACCTTGTTTCTCTGATACAGTTTAGTATTCCATGGCATCTCCCCCGTTAAGTTCTACATTCCTACCATTTACAATATTTACACTATCATGCTATCTTTGAAGTTCAATACAGATCAGTCTGCTAAGTGTTGCTGAATCATATGGGTTTTCTAATTATATGCCTTGAATGCATAACAACTTGGTCGTCTGGCGGTCTACTAGTTAATGACTGGCTGTGGTTGGTTTGGAATCCTTGAGTCTTTTCCTTGTTCTGCATCCACCATCTGTAGAATTTGCTCTGTTGATTGTTCTTTCAAAGGAACAAACTGGAGATACTGATGGTTTCTTCTGAACTGTCCAACTCTCCACTGTCGGTCTTGCTCACATATGATCTGGGCACTGATTTATTTTTCTTCATGACAGCAGAAGTTGTCCATCCTTTTTTTTCCATCCAGTTTGACATGAACACAATCACCAGGTTCTAGACCCAACAGTTCTCTGAGTGTCCTCTGTTGCAAAAGTGTTTGTAAGCTCTTTTTGCTTTTCATCCAATTTGGCTACTCTCTTCATGTCTGGCCATTTTGGAGACAGATTCTTTTCCAGAGTTGGAACAGTATTTCCGAGTTGTCTTCCCATGTGCTGGACTATATCCAGTAGCCGCTATTGGTGTGGATCTGTAACTCAGAAGAGCAAGGAATGGGTCTTCCTGCTGTAGGATTTTCTTGGCTCTCTGTACACCTCTGTCAGCCTCTCCATTTGCTTGTGGGTAATGTGGGCTGCTAGTAACACAATCAAAATCATATTTCCTTCTGAATTACTTAAATTCTGCTGCAATGAATTATGGTCCGTTGTCAGTCACTAGATGTTCTGGAATACTGAAATGACCAAAAGAGCACTTCAGTTTCTTGATAACACTGCAACATGTGTTTGAATTGTCTCATTAGCGCTGACCCCCCACTTGGTAAGGCAACTCCCATCTTTTCATGTGCTGTATATTTATACCTGCTTACCGTATTTTCCACTCTATGCATTTGATGAAGTGGGTTTTAGCCCACAAAAGCTTATGCCCAAATAAATTTGCTAGTCTCTAAGGTGCCACAATTACTCCTCGTTGTTTTTACGGTGACATGTTATGTCTTTTGAGTACATATTGCTATATACCTGGAATAATGATGGCCTCTGGATTTGTATAAATCTGCAGCTAGTCTCTGTCTGGTAGAGGTGTTTGTACATTGTATAGTTAAGTTTATTTGTTCTGAATCTCCTTTCAAAAGTCCAATTTCACCAAATTCTCTGAGTTCTTCCACCTTTCTCACTAGACCCATCACAGCTGCAACGCTGCAGCTGAGAAGGTTGTTGGTCTTTGATCCTTTGATCACATGCACTCTGAATGCAAAGCTTTTGTCTTTTTAAATTGCTTCTGTGTTGAACTAGCCCGTGTGAATCAAAATAACTCCAGGGCTAGTCAGAGCTGTGTCAGGTGACTTCAGCTCTGGAGGTGTTGAAGGTTATGTTAAGTCCCTTCTGAGAGGTCTGCTCCTGAGTCTGTTTTAAAGTCAATAGTCTTTCCATGAATATTCAGTGTCACTCTCCAGGCAGACTGTGTCATCACATGTGATAGATCCCAGAAACAATGGCTCTTGATTGTCTGTAATATAAGCCAATTCCCCGATTGCTTTGGTTCAGCAAACACGGTAAAATGTCCATACTTTGTGCATTTATTACACCTTGTGCCTTTGGGTGGATGTGCATCATCTCTGGGATATGATTTTTTCCACATATTGTGCATTTAGGCTGCAAGGCTTTGGTGTCTGACTGGAATTCATCCCTCTCAGCCTGGGAATTATTTCTCCTTGCCCCAGGGGTCTTATGGTAGCGCTCTTGCTGGTTCTGTTGACTGCTTTTAAGCTAGTTTCTTGTTTTTCAAGTTTGGCAAGTGGCTCTTGGTTTTGCTATCTCACCAGCTCAGACTGCTTTGCTATTTGAATAGCTGTGTGTAGGTTTAAGTCTGGTTTTTAATTGTAGCTGCTGTGAAATATTTGTATCCGTTAACTAAATATCCAGCCTGTCTCTGATATTTTCATATTTGCAGTTCCGAAATCCCAGTTTTCAGCCAATGCATATGGAGCTCTTATAAAACATTCAACATTTTCTCCTGGTTTTTGAATTCTCTGGTGAAAACATGCTGTATAAAGTATACATCGAACATAGCCAAAATCTTTTCATATTCATCTTTGTGACTGTCTTCAGTAAAGTGAAAATTTTAAAGATATACTCAGTCTACTTCCCCATACCATAAATTAAAAAGCATACCTGTATAGCTTCAGTTTCCTAATAGAGTTTTGTAGCAAATTGAAATCTTGCAAAATACTCTTCCAGTCTGTCCACTGTGAAGGTATGACACATGGCTAGAAAGGATTAACCATCCTGCAAAATAAATAACCCTCAAAAGACACGTGGAGGGATAATGTTTGTGTATTTACATCTGTATGAGTAGGGTCAATGATTTAATCAACAGTCTCTGTCTATGCTGAATTCTGATCTTTCAGAGGTCAAAAGAACATCCTATCATTTAAATGAAGTGTAAACATGGGATATCTCGGTATTCATCTCTCTTTGAAATGTACCGTGAATGGTGGAGGAACAAGCAAATGGCCCTATGTTAATTCGTATAGCTAAGTACCAGTGATGGACCTCCTTCAAAGTCATGCTAATTATCTTTTGAACTCCCAACTTGTCAAAAGACATGAAATTATACAAAAGGTCCTTGGGTCCTGATTCTGTTATCTCCGATCTGCTTAGGCTTCATCAGGGGAAGTTTGAGTCGCAAGACTGAGGTCCCAGTTATGCTGGTATGCCCTGAATATGATATTTGGACATTGGACTATAACCTATGAACTATTTCTGAAAGAGCTCTTTGCAACTACGAATCTCATTATCTCTGGTATGTATCAGAGGAGTAGCCGTGTTAGTCTGTATCCACAAAAACAACAAGGGAACTGTGTTGTTTGGACTTCTGAGTAACCAGTAAGGTAATAAAGAAGCTGTTTTATGCTGGCTTGGTACATCTAAGTATTGGAATATCCACCAGCTTTATGGGGATTGTCTGCCCCATTCTTTGCAGTTCACCCTAATTGAGTGACCACAGCTGGCTCCCCACTAGGACCCTGGTCACAGAAGGTTTGTCAAAGCTGAAGTTCTCTGGGGCATTGAAGAGTGGCATGTTGATGAGATCCTGCAACCGGTGTTGCTTTGTTCCTTCTGTAAGCAACCTTTGATGCTGTTTTCCTTCTGTTTCTGTTCTTCTCTGGTACTACTTTACTCCTTACACTGTGTCATGTATTTCAGGTACATGGAAGGTTGCAGATGGCAACTAGTAGGTCAAGCTTCTGTACCAGATATGGACCGGCCACAAAGCTTCCTTCTCTGGTAGATACACCAGAGACGTGTCTTCTATGAGATTCTTTAAAGCTCTGCCGGGAATCACTGTTGTGAGCGTAAATAAGCTCCACACATCACTACCAACTGGCTGAACAGTATCATGCAGTTTAATATTCCATTACAGTCTCCTCCCCCACAAGGCCTGCCAGCGAATCACGCCCAGCTAGGATTGCCAACCCTCCAGGATTGTCCTGAGTCTCCAGGAATTAAAGATTATGTCCTGTGATGAAACCTCCAGGAATACGTCCAACCAAAATCAGCAACCCGACTCCCAGCGCAAGTCTCGTCCGCCTGTTAAAAGGGTATCTTGGCCATGCTACATGGTCTCTGTGTGTAGCACATGTTGGACTGGCTCTGTCGTGGTGATGCTAGCAGCAGCACCGTACTGAGAGAAAACTGCTTGCTCTGGTTTAAAAGCTCATGTCTCCTATCAATCTACCTGAGCTTGTAGCTGTTGCAGCTCTGCAGCTGTCTCCGAACCACGGGGCAAGTTAGAGACCATTGCAGCAGTGTGCACAGTGCTTCTGTAAGATAAAATTAGACGAGCCAGCCACTAACACACAGATGATCTTCCTGGCAAGGCTTGATTTATTGCTTGGAATAATCTCTCTGCTACGCCACTGCTAACTGATTGGCACAGCGAGGAGCTGATACGGCTCACACCATTCATCTTCATCAAAGCTTCAATCTCATGATACAAATGGAGAGCTATGATCACTTACTCCCAGTTCTGGCCAGCCACGAAGGCTTCTTAACATTTCACGTTACTTCTGTGTGGTAGTACTGTAGAGCCAGTAAGTGTCGAGGTCATCACACAGGTCTCTGATGTAGCATCTGTGACCACCAGGAACCAGTCTCCTTTGAAAGGACCAGAAAAACCCACATGGATGTAAAAAGAACAGGAGTACTTGTGGCACCTTAGAGACTAACAAATTTATTGTAGCATAAGCTTTCGTGGGCTACAGCTCACTTCATTGGATGCATGTCCGATGAAGTGGGCTGTAGCCCACGAAAGCTTATGCTACAAGAAATTTGTTAGTCTCTAAGGTGCCACAAGTANCCGATGAAGTGAGCTGTAGCCCACGAAAGCTTATGCTACAAGAAATTAGTTAGTCTCTAAGGTGCCACAAGTACTCCTATTCTTTTTGCGGATACAGACTAACACGGTTACCACTCTGAAACCACATGGATGTGGTGCCATTGATTCTCAAGCCATGGCCATGGATACACGTTGCATAGTCCATGTCCAGATTTCTTCTGGCCATAGAAGATATGAAGAAGACTCAGTACTGTAGCCAAACAAGGAGTAAGACATCAGCAGTAGTTCAGAGGTACTTGATGCATGGAATATAGCCCTTTTTCCTGCCATGTCTCGTGTGCTTTTTTATTTCCCCACGGTCACATTCTTGTGCCTACAGTCATGGTCTGCAGGTTTCTTTTTACCACACAGATGCCACTCTCAGTGTTACTACCACTGCACCGTGCTGGAGGGACCTGGCTTGTCACCATGGGAACACTCTCAAGTACCTGAATTTTCCTGAAACTCCATTGTTTTCTTGTGCAATTTTGCAGATGCAACTGGCACCTGGGATTTCCTGGCAGAAATTGCCACAGACATGGATTCTTGCAGCCTTCTGCTATTGGAGCCCAAGCGCAGATAATGGGCGTTGACTATGCAGACCACAGGCAAGGCTTTCATGTAGGGTATCATTCACACTAGTCAGCTATCGTCTTTGGGGGAGAGGTTCAATAGCATAAATAGGGGGTAGTCCCACAGATCCCATAGACTTACAATGGGAGATGGCACCTGACTGCTCTCCATGCCTTTGGAATCTCCCTCTGTGAGGTCACTGCAGAGTGTGAGGTGAGACCATCTCCCCCTGGTTAGGAAGTTCCATAACAACCTTACACAGTGACCACAGGAAGGCACCCAGGGGCCAGCAGAAGCCTCTGGCAGGGGGATGGGAGGGGTGAAACCTGGCCATTCTGAGTATTAACCTCTTTGTGTATGGACAGAACCAATGTGTACAGCCAGCAATGCCCCTGGTTGGTTACAAGCCCAGTTAAATGTGTAGGGTAGACAGGGCCTAAGCTAAATAACTTTGTCATTGGTAAATTTTATCACCTCACTATTCTCCTTCCTACCCAGTTCATTTAAGTAGAGCCCTGCGCAGATACAAAATTTGTATCCGCGTCCGATCTGCAATCCACAAAAATGGTCCATGGATATTTGCATCCGCGAATGCGGATACCTGCAGATACCCGCGGATTTGCAGGGCTCTACATTTAAGGTCACCATAGTTAGCAAGTGACATACTTGCCTATGTACTTGAATGGCTGGGGCTGAGGGTGTTATAAGCAATGCAGGTGTCATGCCAGGCACCGAGTCAGAGGAGTGAGGGATAGAAAAATTCATCCAATTATTATTAGTGTTAATCATGTTTATTACGGTAATGCCTAAGTGCCAGCCAGCCATGGGGCCTGTTGTGCTAGGTGCTGTACAAACCAATTCCCCGTTGTCCCCTAGAGTTTCTATTCTTCTGTCCTGTCTCATTTGAAGAGTCCCAAGCAATGGAGCTTCTACCTTTTCCCCAGGAGGTCATTCCGCACCCTGATACATCTCCTGCCCAGGAATTGTAATGTGCTATTCATGCTACATTTTTTGCTCAGTCCCATTATTCCTGGTTTGCGCTCACACATCACCCTAAATACTTGTTACCCATTATGTCCTCATCTCCCTACTTTTATTCATTGTTTAGGTAAGCTATGCACATCAATCCAAATCTATCTCTGATTTCATTGGAGTTACGCCAACCATGAGTTTGGCCCATTTAGATCTTTCACTCACACCTGCCAGGCCTCTCTGATCATCAATATCGATCATCCCTGGATTCCCTCTAGCTTGTCAATGTCTTTCTGGTACCAAGGTGGCCAGAACTGAATGCGGTACTCCAAGGGCAGTCACGCCAGAGGAACCATTGCCCTGTGACTTGATGCCTGGCCATATGCTTCCAAGTCCCTTTGAAATGTCACTTCTTGTTTGCTGTTTGCTGTCACCCCAAGCATCTTGCACCAGTACCACTTCCCAGGTCATTGCCTTCCACTGAACACCCATGTTTGGGATTACTTGTCCCCATATGGAAAGGCCAACCCCCCTCCCCCGCCACCCAGATAGAATATCATGTTTCTAGCCTTTCTTGAATTGCTTTGTCCTCACAACTCCCCCTAATCTGGTGTCACCTTTCTCGGCTATTAACATGCTGTTACTCCATTAACAAAGCTGTTCGATAAGGCTGAGCCTAACACTGCTCCCTGCTCCCAGCTCAATGCGTTGCCATATCATTTCTCATTCCCCTTTGTTTATGAGCCTTCCGCCAGTTTTTAGTCCATGTCACACAATCCTTACTCAAGCCTTTGTCTTTGTATTTATAGCACGTCAGTAATGCTGCCCCCAGAGTGAAGGGCAAATGCTGCTTGGCTCCTTATCGGTACTGAGAGTGTTACAGAATGCTTGGCCTCCGTAGAGCTGGAGGTTTTCCCACAGCTCATGTGGGGAAAGCAGCGTGGTTTCGGTTTGGAGATATTTCCCGGCCCATGGTGTCCCATCTCTCTGAGCTGTGCATTGGCTGCTAGCTTTGTGGCCAGTGCTTGCGTACTTCCCTGTCCAGAGGCTGTCCTGGGTCCCAGGCCCTGTATAGTAGACGTCTGCTTGAGTCTAACTTTTAGGTCAGACTTGGACCCAAGTCCACCCAACTCGACCCAAGAGAGTCGAGTCATTTTCCAACCTGACCCAACATGATCTGAGTCGGCGCCGCCACCTCCTGCCCGTGAGGGTGGCTCTTCTCCTCTTGCCCTGGGTCGGTGCACCAGCGGTGCATGCCCTGCTCCTGCCATCTGCAGAGGGATAGGTGCTGTGACTTGCTCCAGGCTGCTGTATACAGGGCGCGCAGTAAGCTGATGGCTGGCAGGACTGGGGCATGTAACCGCTCTCGCACCAACCCCACAGGCAGCAGGAGGAGGAGAGCCCACCCGAGCCGAGCCGGAGAGGGTCTGGTTGTTTTCCCACCTGACCTGACCCAACCCAGCTCTGACACTCGTACCGGGTCGCGTCGGGTTTGGGTCAGGCTGCAGGGCTCTACCGTAGAGGGGGTTCACCCAGTGCTTTAGAGAGAGAAGAGGAACAGAGAGAGAATCCTTCACAGAGGAGTGGAGAAAGAGAAAGAAGGTTACGGAGAGGAGAAGGGGAGAGAGACAGAGAAAAAGGAGGCTTTGGCTTGAAAACAGCAAATGATTTAATGCTGGACTCTTTCCAATTTTTCCACATCCTTCTTCTAGTGTGGGGCCCAAAACTGGACACAGTACTCCAGATGAGGCCTCACCAATGTCAAATAGAGGTCCCTCGATCTGCTGGCAATGCCCCTAGTTATACAGCCCAAAATGCCGTTAGCCTTCTTGGCAACAAGGGCACACTGTTGACTCATATCCAGCTTCTCATCCACTGTAACCCCTAGGTCCTTTTCTGCAGAACTGCTGCCTAGCCATTCGGTCCCTAGTCTGTAGCAGTGCATGGGATTCTTCCGTCCGAAGTGCAGGACTCTGCACTTGTCCTTGTTGAACCTCATCAGATTTCTTTTGGCCCAATCCTCTAATTTGTCTAGGTCCCTCTGTATCCTATCCCTACCCTCCAGCGTATCTACCACTTCTCCCAGTTTAGTGTTCACAGGAGCCTCTAGGAAGGTTTAGTTTCCTATATCCAGTCCAAGAGAAGTCTAGCAATTAGCATGACAGCTATGGCAATATCATAGACAAACCTTACTGACTTAAATTGAAGTATCTTAGGAGTTCATTGTATGGAAAATGCAAATGTTAATATATTATTGTGGGATTGTGTGTGACGTCTCCAGGGAAGAGACCTGACTAATGAAAACGCTGAAAAAGTGTTAGGAGCTTCAAAGGACTATTTGAAACAAGGTGAACTTTTAAAATTCAGTGGGTTCCCCAAGAAATCTCTAGGGGTAGGCGTACACAAATGTAACCCCGTCCTTTGGAAACTACACCCTGAGGAGAAACCCATTGTCTAGGAATTAGCTATTCCCATATCAAACCCCAGACTGTATAAAGGAGGCACTAAGCTTTGCATGAGTGTTCTTGCTGGTTTGCCAGATATTTTTTTGTGTCAAATGTGTCAATTTTGAAAAACCCCACAGAAAACATCTTCTCTTTTTCTTTTCTTTTTTTTTCCATTTTGAAAATTTTTAATTTCAGGGAATTGAAAACTTTTGTTTTCAATTTTATTTGATGGGTTTTTCTCATTTCCATAGCAGCAGTGCATAATATGAACTCCTACTACTACTCACAGGCCATAATATGGCATTTGAAATAGCCGATTATTTTTATTTTATATACATTTAAGATTCTTACAGGCAGCTGCCACTTAGCACAGATTGAAACATCTTATCTTTTTTCTCGACTGAAGTGTCTCCTGTTTGTGTTGTAATGAATAGAATAGTTTGTCACTTTGACACAAATCATTATGCGCGACTACCACTGACCTGTTATGAAATAATGTAAAAATAATAATAAAAATATAAACATGAACAAAACATAACATTCTAAACGAAATTTCACAATTCTGAAATTAAATTTTTCTGAAACTGAAAATGTGCAGAAATTCTGTTTTGCCGGAAATTTTGAAAACATTTTTCAGTCCAATTTGGAATGAAAACAAATTTTGAAATGTCAAAGTTTCCTGCAGAATGGAAATTTGTTTTGATCAGCTCTGGCTGCTAGCAAGATCCCCATATGAGCTGATCTACATTTAAGAACAAGTGACGTGCGCTTAATAATGAGAAACTGTGCAATTACTCAGTTTGCGGAGCTCTACTGTTATTTAATCTGTGCATTGTGGTAGTGCCCATAGGTCCCAATCAGGGCCCAGACCCCACTGTGCTAGGGGCTGTACAAACACAATGGAATCACAGTCCTTGCCTGTATTACTGGCTGCACACAGGTTTGTAGTCATTTTTAAATGTAAAAACCTGTGCTACGGAGGGACGCTCTCAAACCTGATTTAGGAGTCAAACCACCCCCAGCTCTGGTCTGTTAGCCCCAAGCCAGACACCTCCTGCTGCAGAGCCTTGCAGTGTGAATCGTGGTCCCTGCTGCGTTGCCAGGCGTCTGGCCCCGTCATGGCTGTGCTGGGCAGGCCTCCGCGGGGCCCCTCTCCCAGCCTGGCTGCAGCCATGTGCCTGGCTTGCTCCCTGAGTCAACCCCCTGCCCCGGCTTCAGGCTGTCTTTGGGCCTGCTGCCTCCACCAGCAGCACCCAGCTGTGCTCTCCCCTAAGCCGGTGCCTCCTCCTGCCCTGGGCCAGCCAGTTGGCACAGAGACAGCCAGGTGACCTGCAGCCACTTGGGTAGGACAGCACTCTCGCTCTGGAGTGAGGGCTTCCTTAGCTCCTGTCTCTGTCCCCCATCACATCAGAGAGGGCGACTGAGGGATGGTGGGCCATGGCATGTGGCATAGGGCCTCTGTGGCTGCCACAGACCAGTGTTTGGTTAATGTCACTGCCTCCCAGCACCAAGTGTGGGAGGGGAAACCTCTCCCTGAGTAGGAGGAGCTGGGATTTCAGACGGCTGATTAACATGTCAAGGGGCTTGTTCTGTCACCAGCGCCCAGTGAATGGAATCCCAGCAGCAGCTGGGGACAGAGGGCCGTGGCCAAACAGTAAGCTTCAGGGCGGAATCAGATGGAGAAGAGGGTTTAGAAAACAAAAAATGAGAGAGACTCAGAAACACGCCTGCTAACCCCTATGGAGAGGAAGGACATCCTTGTAGTTTAGGTGCTGGGCTGGGACCCTGGAGCTCTGCGGTCAGTCCCAGCTCTGTCATAGACTCCCAGTGTGACCTTGGGCAAGTCCCTTAATCTCTCTGGGTTCAGATCCCGTCTGTACAATAGAGAGAGAATGACCCTCTCTTTGTCTATTTAGAGTGTAAACTCTTTGGGGCAGGAGCTGTCTCTTCCAGTATGTGTCTGTGCACCACCCAGCATCATATGGCCCCAATCTCCTTTGTGGTCTCTGGGTGCAAACAAATAATGACATGTGAGGACTGCTGGAAAACTCAGCAGTGCTTTGCAGTCAGAATTTGCTGAGTCCCAGTGATTTGAGCCTGGAGGACATGGGGATTCCCTCTTCTTCAGTGCTCCTCCATGGCCAGACCCCCTGACTCTTTCGTGGCTCTGTTGCAGTCCGGTTGATTGTCGGGCGGTTGGTTTTAGGGTCAGGGCTGCCACATTCTGCCTCCCTAGCATCTGGCACTGTGACAAACCCCTGCCCGCAGCAAAGTCAGAGCATTCGCTCACTGACTCTGAAAGAAAACCCCAAAGAACCCGAAAATGGCCAAGTGCAACGAGTGAGCAGGACTCTGCTACCGGCTACGCCAGTTTCTCCTCAGGCCGGGGATGGGGAAAGATATTGGAGCAGGGGCGGGGGTTGTAAAACTGCGGGGAGGTGCCGTCTCTTTCGTAGTGTTAATTCGAAGTGTGTTTATTTTCTTTTTCTTCTAGTTCCAATTTCAAAGCCTCACGTGGTCCTTGCATCCTCCACCGTGCTGGAGCTAAGTGAGTATTTCACCCTGAACTGCTCCCACGAGAATGGCACAAAGCCCACCTATACCTGGCTGAAGGACGGCAAGCCCCTCAGCAACGACTCGCGGCTGCTTCTCTCCCACGATCAGAAGGTGCTCACCATCACAAGAGTCCTCATGTCCGATGACGACATTTACAGCTGTCTGGTAGAAAACCCCATTAGTAGCGGGCGCAGCGTCCCGATAAAGCTGACGGTGTACAGTAAGTATTCCGGCGGCGCGGACATGTGGGGGAAGGCATACAGTTTGTGCGGTGACATTGTCTGTTCCACATGCTGCAGAAACTCTCCAGCCTGGCACACACGGGGGAACACGACGTGGTGGTTTCAGGCAGGACATGTTTAATAATAAAATAATAACATATGGAGATATACCTATCTCATAGAGCTGGAAGGGACCCCGAAGGGTCATCGAGTCCAGCCCCCTGCCTTCACTAGCAGGACCAATTTTTGCCCCAGATCCCTAAGTGGCCCCCTCAAGGATTGAACTCACAACCCTGGGTTTAGCAGGCTATGCCTCCCCCCACTGAGCTATCCCTCCCCCCATGGTGGGGGGAGGGATAGCTCAGTGGTTTGAGCATTGGCCCACTAAACCCAGGGTTGTGAGTTCAATCCTTGAGGGGGCCATTTAGGGATCGGGGGCAAAAAATTGGTCCTGCTAGTGAAGGCAGGGGACTGGACTTGACTTGATGACCTTTCAAGGTCCCTTCCAGTTCTATGAGATAGGTATATCTCCTTATATTATTATTATTAAATCCAGTGAAATGCCCATGGAAAGCAGTGCACAATTGTGACCTGTGGTGGAAATCTGCTGATAGGTGTAAAAGGGGCCCCTCTTCACTCGGCACCGGTATGGAGCCAGCCCTTCAGCGGCGCACTAGGGAGTTCTGCACTGCAGGACGGGTGCCAGGAGCTCAGTGGGAGGTTCTTTGCTTCTTGGGTCAGTATTGACTTCCAGGCCCGCAGCGAGCTGATAGAGAGCCCAATGCTACAGAGAGGGAGGTAAGTCACTCCTTAGAGGTGTGCTGGTCTTTGTGTCGGTAGTGACCCAAATGCCCCAGCGAGGTGCTAGGGGTTCTGTGCCTCCTCATCTAGAACCTGAAAGCAACATTTACATAGTAATTTTTTAATGGCTGAAAACAAATAAGCGAATTCCTTGCCCTTTCCTGGTGATTGCTCTGGATTAGTTGTGTGTTACAGGAAGTGACTGAGTAATTGGTATTTGCTGATACCAAATAAGGTGACCAGATGTCCCGATTTTATAGGGACAGTCCCGATATTTGGAGCTTTTTCTAATATAGGCGCCTATTATCCTCCACCCCGTCCTGATTTTTCACACTTGCTGTCTGGTCACCCTAATGCCAAATGATATAACTACTTGTGTTTTCTCAGGGTTGCATAAAAGCAGTAATTATCTGCATGTGCAGAGCCCACGGTGTGTGGGGCCAGGTTCCCACTCTGGGGTGGCCGATCTTTTAGAAGGCTTTTGCCTTCTCACTGTATCTGAAATAGCCACTCTCCAATTCTGTGTGGGTAACGTGCAGGTGAAATCCACCTGCCATCTGCAGCTAGAGCATGGCGTTGCAGTGCAGCCTTCTGAGGCCACTTGGCTAGTCTAGCCCCTGCACACTGACTGCCTGGAGAGATCCTGTGGTACATTCCTTAGTCCTAGCACAGACCACCCTCGCCACTGCCCTCCACCCAGCGCCTTCCTGTGGCAGAAAGGAGGTGCCAAGGTACCACTGAATGGCCACTTCACCCTTCCCTCTGTGCAACCCCAATGCAAGGCACAAGTGTTGTGTAGGGATCCTTACCCTCTCCCAGTGCATGAGAAGTGAGTGATACTGTCTCAGCACTAACGCTCACAAACACTTTCTGTGATCTTCTCTCGGGATAATACATTCTGCAGCTGAAGTTAACTACTGGAGAGTTTTATAGGCTAACACTGGTTGTTTAGTCCATGTCAAAAAATTCCTACACACGATTTCTTTGAGAAGCCCTAGTGTCACCGTACTTTGGAGCAGGGACTTGAAATTTGGCAGGGCGCCAGCCTTGGGGTCAGGGAAATGGCATTTGCTGCCCCCATATATATCTACCCAGATTTGGCACCTGAAAAATCACTGTTTGCACATGCTCACCAGGCGTCTGTTAAGACAAGTAGTGAAGTCTCAGAACAGTCCATCACAGGGAGCGAGCTCCAGCCCAGGGCTGGGAGGCTGAGCAGGGCTCTTCCTGCAATTGCTCCTCCAGGTCAGTGGGGGTCAGTGTGGCACCGGTGCCAGGACTTGAGAGCAGGGAGACTCTCTGTCGTGTGCTCCCCTGCCATGCCCAGCAGCATGGGGGGCGAGGGGCCGCAGGGAAGGCTGAATGCACAGGACAAGGCCAGGCTGGGGACAGGGCAGAACAGGGGGTTGGGGACTCATGGAAAGGGACAGAGACATTCAGCGTGTGGCCCGGCCTCACCTGCCGCCACCATCCAAACCTGGCATTGACGAGGCGGGTCCGTGTCCGTGGGTGTCTCCGCGGCGCCCATCACTGCGGTATCTGAGCCTCACACACATCCAGGGCTTTGTTTGCACTGTCTGTCTATCAGGCGTCCTGCAGGCTCTGTCTTCTGGGGAATGTTGTATCCCTGATGGGGCACGCGTCCCGCTGTGTTCAGACCAAGGGCTAGGCTGCATTGTTGGGCCCAGCCCTCACTGTACTGCTACTGAACTCAAACGTCTCCCTAAGTTAACAGAGCATTAAAATGCCTGCAATTCCCACCCCAGTCTGTGATGCAAAACCCAAACATCAGCCAGGCTGCTACGGTCTCTCCTGTCATGTTAACAACCCAGCTGGTCCCAAAGAGTTAAATGTTGGTTCCGTGCTGAACATGACTGAGGGTGAGAAGGCAGGAATCTGTGTCCTCTTTAGCCTTTAAACTCTTCTCTGAAGTGAGGAAGAGTCACTGATGTGCTGAACTTGTCCTCGGAGCTGCAGGGTAAATAGAGCTAAATTAGATGCCTTTCTTTGCTTGTCACAACTCCTTGCTTTTCTGTCCCTGTAGCCAGGATACAAAGCCCGATTGTACCTGTGCCAGAGAAACGTAGCGTTCAAAGAGGGGGGCTCCTGCCTAGTCCTCTCTGTGGGGGAGGGGCCTGCACAGTTCCACCCCCCTGACACCCTTGCCTGTGTCAGCCTGGGGATGGGGCCAGAGCCTATCCCACATTTGTAATCACAGGCTCCAGTTACAAATCGGGTTTAATACTGGACCAATGCAGAATGTTTGCAGGTGGATGTGAGGGTGCCAGGATTTTCTGGGTCTGATGCTCATGCAGAAGTATCCTAGCCACTGAAATGCTGCTCTTTACAGCCAGGGCTTGAACGAGTAACTGGTCCAGAAAGAGTGAGAGAATAAATGACTTTATGGTCTGGTGTTTAGGGCACTCACCTGGGAGGTGAGATGCTCGACTGTCTGTTTAGTTATTTATACAAAGTGGAACAGCTTCAACAGGCCCGTGTGAGAGCCCCAGAGCCCAGCCGTTAGAGTGCTCTCCTGGGCCCACGTTCATCTCCCTGCTCCACAGCAGGTAAAGGGGGGACTTGGACCTGGGTCTCCCACATGCTAGATGAGTGCACTAACCATGGGGCTAAAAGTTGTCAAGTGGGAGTCTCCTCCACTACTACTTTGTGAACAGCACCAAAGTCCCCTTGTGACTCTGGCCAAGGGCCACATCTGGGTGGGAAAATTGTATGCAGGGCCATGAATGTAGGGCTGGGGCAGGGGGTTGGGGTGCGGGAGGGAGAGTGGGGTGTGGGTAGGGGTGTGGTGTGCAGGAAGGGGCTCAGGGCAAGGGGTTGGGGTGCAGGAGGGGTACAGGGTGCAGCAGGGGGATCAGGGCAGGGGGTTGGGGTGTGGAGTGCAGGAGGGGTTCGGGATGTGGGCTCCGGCCCGACGCCGCTTACCTCGAGTGGCTCCAGGGTGGCAGTGGTGTGCAGCGGGGCTAAGGCAGACTCCCTGCCTGCCCTGGCCCTGCGCCGCTCCCGGAAGTGGCCAGCATGTCCAGCAGTGGCTCCTGGGAGTGGGGTGGGGCAGGCGGCTCTGCCGCATGCTGCCCTCACCTGCGGGTACCACCCCCCAAAGCTCCCATTGGCCGCGGTTCCCTGTTCCCGGCCAATGGGAGCTGCGCCTACAGGCGAGGGCAGCGCACGGAGCCCTCTGCCCCCCTCCTTCAGGGGCCACAGGGCCGTGATGCCGGCCGCTTCCGGGAGTGGTGTGGGGCCAGGGCAGACAGGGAGCCTGCCTTAGCCCCGCTGCGCTATGGGGCTGGCAATCCCACTGGCCGGATTGAAAGCCCTGACGGGCTGGATCCAGCCCATGGCCGTAGTTTGCCCTCCCCTGCTCTAGCCCCCCCCAAAGATTTTTGGCCAGAATGAGTCAGTGAATTCACATCAGATTTGTGTTCATCAAAACTGCGTTTTTCAGTGAATAAACTATTTTTCTGAAAAAGTTTGCCCAGCTGAGCTCTGTAGTCTTGTCCTCTCTCTGCCGGTCTCAACATGATGGCTAGGGTTACTGGCCTACTCTTGGCACCCCCTGGAACCCAGAACGTTACAAACGCAGTAACTAACTCTGGGAACATTTTTGGGAGCAAGCTGTTTTCACAACAGTTTATAACTCTGCAAAAGCTAACTCCCAGCATGCATTGCTCAGAGCGAAGTCTGCATATCCCTCACCTTTCAGTCCCTGCCGCATGGCCTGGAGGTGAGCTCACGTGGGGCTGAGTACAGGATGGGATGTTCCGTCACAGGAGCAGAACAAGAGGGAACCTATCAACTGGCCGGAGCTCTCAGAGCAGCCAAGGAACAGATGAGCCACCCTGAGTAGGCCCTGCATCCACGCAGCCTGGCCTGAATTCAGGTGGCTGGGTGCTGCTCCACTGATCTTACCTCCCTCTCCTCAGTGCGGAGTCTAAGCCATTCAGTGATGTTCCTGCACAATAAGCAGCTCAAACTCTCAGCCCCTGCTGTAACCCAGAGGGGGCTGGAGGCAGGTGGTTCTCAGCAAGGGGCCCTGGTCACACTGCAAGGCCGGTTGTTCTGCACTCCCTTCCTGAGAGCGAAGCACAAGCTGGTTGGTGGGGGTGGAGGGAGAGGCCTGGCTTGAGGTGCTGGGTGAACCCAGGGGGCTTCAGTCTGTCGGACACCGGTCCCAGACTGTGGCCATGTGTTAGTGATTGTCCATATGCACAGAGCATTGGCCAGAAGGGTTTGTAATCTGTTGGCAACACGGCTTCTACAGAGCAAAACAAAATCACCATGGCCTGGGGCCACCATCTGGCCCAGAGCTCAGCTGGGCACCCACCAAACCAGGAGCACCCAGCACCACTGGAAACAGCATGAACATGGGCCATATTCTGCAGCCTGCTGCCCAGCAGATTAGCCCTGCCAGGAGCAGGAGCGACAGTGCAGCATGGGCATTTCTGCACAGAGCCCATTTCGGAGTCCAAGGCGTTGGGGCTAGAGCACAGAGAGCAGTGATACTCAGACTGTGGCTCGGGAGCCGCTAGGGGCTCTTTAATGTGTCTCCTACGGCTCTTTGCAGCCAGGAGCGCTGCCAGCTTTTTCGCCGCCCTAGGCGGCAGAAGGTCCCCCCCCCCAAATGCCACCCCCAACAGAGGCGGCGGAAGGTCCCGCCCCTGAAATTCCAACGACGACCGGGGCGCCGGCACCCCCCAAATGTTGGTGCCCTAGGCGACTGCCTAGGTCGCCTAATGGGTTGCGCCGGCCCTGTTTGCAGCACATGTTATTAAAACACTGTGTGATTTAATTATTAACCAATCTAAACTATTAACCAGTCAGGATGCTTTTACTATGTGATTAGCCAATTGTAGTTGATAAAATAATAATACTTGGTCAGTCATTTTGCTGGGAGAATAATATATACATACATCTCTACCCCGATATAACGCTGTCCTCGGGAGCCAAAAAATCTTACCGCGTTATAGGTGGAACCGCGTTATATCAAGCTTGCTTTGATCCGCTGGAATGTGCAGCCCCGCCCCCCCGGAACGCTGCTTTACCGCGTTCTATCCGAATTCGTGTTATATCGGGTCACATTATATCGGGGTAGAGGTGTATATTATTTATAGGGCTGTTGATTAAGTGCAGTTAACTCACACGATTAACTTAAAAATATTAATCGCGATTAATCACAGTTTTAATCGCACTGTTAAACAATAGAATACCTATTGACATTTATTAAATATTTTGGATGTTTTTCTACATTTTCAAATATATTGATTTCAATTACAACACAGAATACAAAGTGCACAGTGCTCACTTTAGATTATAATTTTTTATTACAAATGTTTCACTGTAAAAAAGATCAAACGGTATTTTTCAATTCTCCTCATACAAGTACTGTAATGCAATCTCTTTATCGTAAAAGTGCAACTTACAAATGTAGATTTTTTTGTTATATAACTACACTCAAAAACAAAACAATGTAAAACTTCAGAGCCTACAGGTCCACTCAGTCCTACTTCTTGTTCAGCCAGTCGCTAAGACAAAAGTTTGTTTATATTTACAGGAGATAATGCTGCCCACTTCTTATTTACAATGTCACTTGAAAGTGAGAACAGGCATTCACATGGCACTTTTGTAGCTGGCGTTGCAAGATATTTTTGTGCCAGATGCGCTAAACATTCATATGCCTGTAGCAGAGCGAGACTTACCCCTGCGGCGCCTCCTGCTGGCTTCCTGGGAATTAGCTCTTTTTCCAGCTCCAGAGCGCCCTCTGCAGGCCGGTGTCCCGCTTGCCGCTGGCCCCCCCGTGTCCCTCCGGGACCCCGGTTCCCTTTACCCAGGGGTTCTGCCCACTGCAGCAACCCCCTATCCCCACCTCGCCTCAGTATCAGGCCCTTTGCAACCCCAGTACCCTTCTGGGCCTTTAACAAGGCCTGCAGCCTGCGGGGTTTCCAGGCCGGAGCTCCCCAGCTCCTCTGGCCTTCCCCCAGCCCTGCTCCACTCTAGATACCCTGTGAGCTCCTAAGCAGCCAGGCCCTTCCCTGTCTAGAGGCAGAGAGAGACTGACTGCTCCTGGCCCACTGCCCTCTTATAAGGGCCAGCCGGGCCCTGATTGAGGCATGGCTCCAGCTGAGGCTGCTTCCCCAGTCAGCCTTGGAGCTGCTTGCCCCAACCACAGCCCTCTCCCAGGCTGTTGTTAACCCCTCTGGGCAGGAGCGGGGTGACCACCCCGGTACAAGGCCCCTTCATGCTTTGGCCACCATTCCAGAGGACATGCTTCCATGCTGATGACGCTCATTAAAAAATAACGTGTTAACTAAATTTGTGGGTGAACTCTGTGGGGGAGAATTGTATGTCTCCTGCTCTGTTTTACCCGCATTCTGCCATATATTTCATGTTACAGCAGTGTTGGATGATGACCCAGCACATGTTGTTCATTTGAAGAACACTTTCACTGCAGATTTGACAAAACGCAAAGAAGGTACCAATGTGAGATTTCTAAAGATAGCTACAGCACTCGACCCAAGGTTTAAGAATCTGAAGTGCCTTCCAAAATCTGAGAAAGATGAGGTGTGGAGCATGCTTTCAGAAGTCTTAAAAGAGCAACACTCATGCGGAAACTACAGAACCCGAAGCACCAAAAAAGAAAATCAACCTTCTGCTGGTGGCATCTGACTCAGCTGATGAAAATGAACATGCGTCGGTCCATACTGCTTTGGATCGTTTATCGAGCAGAACCCATCACCAGCATGGATGCATGTACTCTGGAATGGTAGTTGAAGCATGAAGGGACATATGAATCTTTAGCGCATCTGGCACGTAAATATCTTGACATGCCGATTACAACAGTGCCATGTGTACACCTGTTCTCACTTTCAGGTGACATTATAAACAAGAAGTGGGCAGCACTATTAGGGTGGCCAACTTGCTAATCGCACAAAACCGAACACCCTTGCCCCTCCCCCTGCCCCGCTCCTTCTCCGAGGCCCTGCCCCCACTCACTCCATCCCCCCTCTCTCCATCGCTCGCTGTCTCCGACCCTCACTCACTTTCACCAGTCTGGAACAGGGGGTTGGGGTGTGGGAGGGGGTGAGGGCTCCGGCTGAGGGTGTGGGCACCAGGATGGAGCCAGAAATGAGGGGTTCAGGGTGCAGGAGGGAGCTCTGGGCTGGGGCAGGGGATTGGGGTGCGGGAGGGGGTGAAGGGTCTGGACTCTGGGAGGGAGTTTGGGTGTGGGAGGGGGCTCAGGGTTGGGGTGCAGGAGGGGGTGCAGAATGCGGGCTCTGGAAGGGAGTTTGGGTGTAGGAGGGGGCTCAGGGCAGGGGCAGGGGAGTGGAGTGCAAGGGGGGGTGCGAGGTGCAGGCTTCGGGAGGGAGTTAGGGTGCAGGAAGGGTTTTCAACCTGGGGCAGGGGGTTGGGGTGCAGGAGGGGGATCGGGGTGCAGGCTCCGGCTGAGCGGCGCTTACCTCAGGCAGCTCCTGGTCGACGGTGCAGTGGGGATAAGGCAGGCTCCCTGCCTGCCCTGCCTCCATGCAGTTCCTGGAAGCGGCCAGCATGACCAGCTCCTAGGTACAGGGGCAGCCACGGGGGCTTCTGTACACTGCCCATGCCTTCAGGCACCGGCCCTGCAGCTCGGGGTGGGAGCAGCATGCAGAGCCCCCGTGGCTGCCACTGCACCTAGGAGCCGGACATGCCGGCCGCTTCTTGGAGCCACACAGAGCCAGGGCAGGCAGAGAGCCTGCCTTAGCCCTGCTGCGCCACCAACCAGACTTTTAGCGGCCCGGTCAGCTGTGCTGACCAGAGTCACCAGGGTCCCTTTTCAACTGGGCGTTCCGGTTGAAAACTGGACGCCTGGCAACTCTAAGCATTATCTCCTGCAAATGTAAACAAACTTGTTTGTCTGAGCGATTGGCTGAACAAGAAGTAGGACTGAGTGGGCTTGTAGGCTCTAATGCTTTACATTGTTTTATTTTTGAGTGCAGTTATTTTTTGTACATCATTCTACATTTGTAAGTTCAACTTTCATGATAAAGAGATTGCACTACAGTACTTGTATTAGGTGAATTGAAAAATACTATTTCTTTTCTTTTTACAGTGCAAATATTTGTAATAAAAATGAATATAAAGTAAGCACTGTACACTTTGTATTCTGTGTTGTAATTGAAATCAATATATTTGAAAATGTAGAAAACATCCAAAAATAAATGGTATTCTATTATTAACAGCGAGATTAATCGCACGATTAATTGTGATTGTTTTAATCACTTGACAGCCCTATTTTTTAATATTTTTTTTTATTATATATATATATATATTGTGACAAAACTCTGTCCTTATCTCCGTGGGTCCTGCATTTCCTGGTGGATTTCGCTAGCCTCAGAGGCTCACTGTGACTCTCCACGTAGCCCTTCTCTTTCTAGAGGCAAGGGTCACAGCCTACTGAGCCATTTTCATCATAAGCCAGCAAGGGAGGTGAGGAGAAGCTACCCTCCCTTGCACAGTCTCTGTTGTCTCCCAGTCTCAGTGATTAATCGGGGGGGGGGCAAAGGGGGGCGCCTGGGCCCGCCCTCTACTCCAGGCTCCAGCCCAGGAACCCTAATAGTATCAGCTATGATAGCTGACTTTTTAGAAACAGGATGCATACAATTCCCTGGACCACTTCCCCACAGCAGCCCCCACTTCCTCAATATCCACTTCACCCTTACCTCAGGGCCTCCTTCCTTGTGCCTGATATGGTTTATACTGCTCATTCTCTCCAACAGCACGGCTTCCTCCTACAGCTCCTGACACACACCCCCACCTGACTAACTGGGTGGTTTTTAACTAGTTTCAGCCAGCCCCTGATTGGCTTCAGGTGACCCAATCAACCTAGCTGTCCTCCCTGCCTTCTGGAAAGATCTTAATTGGCCCTAGGTGTCTTAATTGACCTGGAGCAGCTGCCATTTGCTTATCCTGGTAACAGGGATTTGTTTAGCCTGTGGCTAATATATCTGTCTCCCACTACTTTACTATAGCCATCTGGCCTTGCCCCGTCACAATATAAACTAAATTTTCCCGTCATACTGTTTAATACGAATAGTACTATAGTAAATGACACAATGAATTCACATGACTGTGGCTCTTTTGGGTAATGTTGACACTAATTTGGCTCCTGAACCCCTGAGGTCTGAGTGTCACTGACACAGACCCCACCCAACCCGGGCGCTGAAGTTCCAGTGTGTCCAAGACCCAGGGCCAGCAAACATTCTCTGCTAGTCGCTGGCATTCACTGCCTCTGCAGCACCCCGCCGGGTACGGTGTTTGACAAACACCTGGGAAGTGATAAAGCAGGGCACTTAACTGGGTCCTGGGGGTCAGGCTGGAAGCTTGGAAGAGGGGCAAATTGTCTCTTTCTGCTTCATTTCCCTTATGCTAGGGGCCCAGAGAGGCTGTTCCAGATCTCCTCCAGCTCTCCCCAGCTGTGTGTGTTGGAACTGAAAGAAACAGAGGATTGTGCTCATCTCCTGGACTGTTTGGTTTTCTCCTCCATCAGTGGAATCTGGGGCATCCCTGGCAGGGTGTCAGTGTGACCCCGAGCTGAGCATTGCTGAGGGCAGAGTGACGCTGGGTTGCTCCTTGTACTATGTGCAGAGAGCAGAATGGGCTTTGTAACGGCCGAGGCAGTGACACGGCAGCCGCTGTGGGTGTGAGCGGTAATTCCTCTCCCTTCTCTCTCCTAGGAAGGAGCTCCCTCTACATTATCCTCTCCACTGGGGGCATTTTCCTCCTCGTCACCTTGGTGACGGTCTGTGCCTGCTGGAAGCCCTCCAAAAAGTGAGCATTTTCACATAACTTGAATAAAATAGCTGTTACTCTGCTCCCCCGCACCAGGCTCCCGGCGCCCAGCCCCATCCCGGGGATTGCAGAGGGACACAGCGCCCCCTGGCTGCTCCCCCACACCAGGCTCCCAGCCCCATCCCGGGGATTGCACAGGGACACAGTGCCCCCTGGCTGCTCCCCCACACCAGGCTCCCAGCCCCATCCTGGGGATTTCACAGGGACACAGCGCCCCCTGGCTGCTCCCCCACACCAGGCTCCCGGCGCCCATCCCCATCCCGGGGATCGCACAGGGACACAGCGCCCCCTGGCTGCTCCCCCACACCAGGCGCCCAGCCCCATCCCGGGGATTGCAGAGGGACACAGCGCCCCCTGGCTGCTCCCCCACACCAGGCTCCCAGCCCCATCCCGGGGATTGCACAGGGACACAGCGCCCCCTGGCTGCTCCCCCTGCTCTGTCAGGCCTGTCTCTCTTCGACACACCAGTATTTATCTGTATTTGTTTCCTTGTGGCCTATTCTCTCTTTCCAGTCTGTCCTCTCACGCTGCATATTCTCACCCATGCCAGCCCCGACGGGGGGAGTGGGGTGTAGGGTGACCAGACAGCAAGTCTATATAAGAAAAAGACCCAAAAATCAGGACTGTCCCTATAAAATCAGGACATCTGGTCACTCTAGTGGGGTGGGGCTGGCTGAGAAGCTGGGAGCTCTCTGGGGACCATCTCCCAGCAAATGGCTCCATGTGGTTTGCTGGGCTGTCTGTGGAGCCCAGGTGAGAGTCAGGCCGCAGGGAACACAACCCCAGTAACATGTCCTTGGTGTCTTTATTCTCTCCAAGAAGGGGCTCCCCAGAGCCCTGGGCACTTCAACTCGACAAACTCCGCAATCAATCAAACCCACAATGAACTGCCCCCCCTCCCCCGGAATGAATGAATAACCCCAATAACCCCACGCGCCCAGCAGGGCAGAGTCCCCGCTGGGTGCAGACAGGAGGGGCTGTCACAGCCCTGGGCATGGCAAATGATTATCTGCCCTGGAGATTGCCGAGGTGCCCCGGGCCCGCTCCTCCCCCATCCCTCTCCCGTCACTGGGGGCTGTGGGGAGGGAGGCGTGCGAGTGAGCTCTGCTGGCTCTAGTCCCGTGGAGGGTCCCCATGCCAGGTGACGGGCGATCTCTGCCCTCATAAGGACCAAGAGTCCAGCCCTGGGTCCTGCTCTGTCCACCCCCTTCCCAAAAGCCCATGAAGAAAGGCCTTGGCTTGCCAGTAGCGCCCTCCTTGCGTTACACTTGGGCCGGGAATGGGAGTGTCTGTGCCTATTTGCGTTGCACGGTTCGTGGGGAGCAAAATCTCTCTGGCAGACGGAGCCCACGCCATAGAAGGAGAGTATTGTACATGATACAAGGGAGGGGACGGCTTCCATGCAAAGGGTCGGGCTTCGGAACAAATCCCATTCTGTCGCGTGAGGCAATGTCAGCACTTAGGGAGAATGGGAGGATTCCCTATCCCCAGAGATGTCATTGGAATATTAAAATCTGTTTCCTTTCCTGGCTCCTGTCGGTTTCTCTTTGCCCATCACTGATTCCCCCAGGACCACAAACAGCCTGGCTTGCTTGTGTCCTGCAGTTCTGATGAGTTCCTCACGTTTCCGGAAATAATGTGCATGAGCGTAATGCCGCTGCACAGCCAGCTGGCGCTCCCCCCCCCCGCTGTAGTTCACTTTCAGATAGTTTCTTACAAAGTGATGGGTTGGTTTTTTAAAAACCAGAAATGTTTAAAGTTGGAGAAGGCTAAATACCAGCTTATATCCACCTCCACAATAGGGCAGACTGGCTAACTGCTTCTCATGTGCCCTGAGCTGTTCCCAGATATAAACCCCTGATAAAAGACAAGCCATTCCCAGTGGAGGAGCTTGACCCCCCCCCAGACTACTGCTCCCATAGAACCCAGGCTACAAGTCAGTTCCTTGTTTGCTCCAGGCAGTGGATTCTGACCTGAGTCGTGCGGCGCCATTCTCATGTATATTTAACCCCTACTTCTCACCTGCCTTTTCCCTGGAGTCACTGCTGCAATGCTGTTCCCTTCTGTCTCCCCAGAGCTGGGATCTCATCCCAATCCAATTCCCGAATCCCCTCAATCTCTCTCACGCTCATTCACTCCCTGGCTGTTTCCCCACATTGCCCCACGTCAGCCTCTGTGCGTTTCAAACCAGCCTGCTGTCCCAGGAATTTGCTGGCCAGTATTGCAGTAGCCGAGGTGACAGGTCCTGGAGCAGGCAGGGTCCAGCAGCAGCATCTCCAAGACTCAGCTGCCACCCTCCTTTCGTTTTGCAGTCCTGGGATTTTTGTTCCCTTCTGCCACTGAACACATTCCTCAGGAGCGGCCTCAGGCTGTATATAAAGCTGGGGAAACCTCCCCAGCAGCGGTGCCTCAGTGCCACTGTGCTGCCTTGGAGCAGAAGAACCGTGAGCATTGCAGGAGAAGTAGCACACAAAGGGCCTTCCCCAGGGACGAGAACATGGTTAGTAAAGGGCATCTGAGCACGAGTCTCCCGGCTTGTTCTTTACAAAACACCTTGTACATTTAACAGAGACAAACAGAAGCTGGACAAGCAAAGCTCCTCCGAATACATGGATCAGAACGAAGAGCATTTAAAGCACGAAGGTAAACAATTGTCCTGAGATTCTGAACTCTCTGCAGGGCACAGATGGCTGGAGCCTCACAGGGCTTGTTGGCCAATCCCGCCAACTTTTGTGGCTATCTGCAGCCACTTAACACAGCACCTCTGCAGGCAAAGAAAACAGTCAAAGAGGAGTTTTCCTGTTTACACACACTGGGGAGCTCGGAAAACAGCTGGTAGCAGCTTGTTGTCAGGGCTCCTTAGTGACCCTTTTCTTATGCAATGACTCTTATTGTGAAGAACTTCATAGATTGTGAAGAACTTCAAAAAGATCTCACAAAACTAAGTGATTGGGCAACAAAATGGCAANTGGGTAGCACAAGAGCCACTAGTAAACGCTAGCTGGGTCAAAGTCATGTACAATAAATAACAACAGGCTAGATTTTGTCCTGGCTTCCTGTATAACAAAGAGCACCGGGCTCTGTCCTGAGCAATTATTTCCCAGGGATGCATTAGCCAGAAAATGAGTCTGAAGATGTTTAATCATGTCGTTATCCTGAATAATCAATGTGTGGGTGAAATGACCTTGCCTGTGCTCAGGGTGCTGTGCACCATCCCAGAGCCAGGATTAACGGACTACAGGCCTAACCAAACCCACGCTTTTAACATTGAGACAAACCAGCAGGAAGAGACAAGCGTTAATAAATACAGCGCTGGTGGCTCCTGCCCACATGTGCAGACACAATTTCCCTTGTGATGTTTTGCACGCTCTTTCAGTTGTGCATTCTTTCAGCTATTAATCCTGAGCTCCCGGCATGGGGAGGTTCAGGCATGTAACCACTCCTCTGTGGCATCTGTTCAATGGAAGCCCTGCTTCACATGGAGGTGGGAAGTCTGTGGCTGTGACTGATGCACTGAAGGCTTTGGAGCACCATGCTCTTGCAAAAAACTGTTTTCAGATTTCTCTGCTTTCTAGCTCCTGAGTCCCATCATTTATTCTGGCTTCTGCTTAAGACCCTGTTCCTTCAGTGGGGCTCTGTATGCGTGCATGAAACCAGAGGCCAGATGGGATCCTAAAGCAAGTGTTGTGTCACTCGGCCTGTTTGGGGTGGGGGAGGGTACAAAGGGGCTTGTATAAGAACATAAGAACGGCCATATTGGATCAGACCAAAGGTCTGTCAAGCCCAGTATCCTGTCTTCCAACAGTGGCCAATGCCAGGTGCCCCAGAGGGAATGAACAGAGCAGGTAATCATCAAATGATCCATCCCCTGTCGCCCATTCCCAGCTTCTGGCAAACAGAGGCTAGGGACACCATCTTGCCCAACCTGGCTAATAGCCATTGATGGGCCTATCCTCCATAACCCCCTGGCTCCTGTTTGATTTTTCACAGACCATGAATCTGAGCAAAAAAAGTCCTGTTTCCCTTTCCTGTATCTGAGCCAATTTCTCATATGGAGCCCAGGAGAGGAGGGGTTCTATATGCCGTAGGCCGCTGGCTCTTGCTCCCTAAAGTTTCATAGCTGATTGCTGTGATCTCAGGTTCCTGCTATGATGCCGCCTTTGGGGGGCTGCCCACAGAGTTTGTCTAAATATTACACTCGGGAGGGAGCCAATATTGCCAGCTCTGCCCACTCCTGGTCTATTTTTTGTGCAGCACAAGCACGCGTGGGCATGTTTTTACCCCGCTTGTGTGTGATTCTGTGCTTGGCAGCCTGTGCCTGCACTGCTAGTGTAATCCAGTCACACAAACAACAGGCAGGATTTCCAAAATCTAGCTCAGTAAGTCTGACTTAATGGAGACTGGAAGATTGTGTGAACTTGCACTTTGAGTCTTTGTCCGGCTCCTGGAATCTAAGCAAAACCAGGAGGATTCTAACACCCACACACCGGGTCTGGCCTGGGCAGCAGCTGGGATGGACAGATGGACACACATACACACACATACATACACACAGACACACAGACACGCTGTGTGTGGGGTCCTTCTCCAGTTATTAATCAGAAATGTCACCGAAGTTTGTTGCTGTTTCTGTACAGTTGAGATTGTCCCCCGCAGCGGAGAACATGAACGCAGGAATCCAGTCGCTCTCTACATCTTAAAGGACAAAGTAAGTGTTGTGCTTTGTAACCCGTAGGGTCCATAGGCCGGTAATTTCACAGCTTTCCCCTGGGATGGCGCAGGGCAATTTCTTTCCATATAAGAAGGTGAGACCTGCATTGTTCTAGGCAAGGCCAAAGGGGACATGTTCACAGGGAGGCACAGGCACAGATCCTGTAAATGGGCTCACAATCCTGGAGCTGTGTGAGACACTTCCAGTGAGGCCCTAGCAACTTTTGTTACCAGCTTGGCTGAGTCTCCTGCACTGCTTGGGGGAAGCTGTTTGTCTTGGACAAATTTGGATCAGTTTAGAGCCGTGCATGGAAATTGCGCAGGACTTGTGGTTTAGGGGGAGACCCAGAGATTCTGATTGAATTCCTCTGAGGTTTGAAGTTTGTTTGAACCAGAAACTCAAAGCAAAACTTGTGGGCCGTGAACCCCAGAGGGACCCACCCTGGAAATGGCCAGTCGAGCTCCTCCAAAGCAAAGTGCTGAGATTCATCTGGCTCTAACAAACTGGCCATGCATGAGAAGAAGCTGGATCAGCACAGGCAAGGGCGCATTTGCAGGTAGCGATGGGATTTGTGGCACCTGTGAGTTTGGCAGGTCCCAAGTAGCTGGCTGCAGTGGAACATTCAACCCAGGATATCAGGCTGCATTTATCTGGGTATGGAGGAGCTCGGCCCACCAAGTGTACAAAAATAGCATGCCCCGGCTTTCACTCCCACCCAGCTCCAGTAGAACCCCTCCCTGTAGCCAGGCCTCTGCACAGCTGACGATTGCAAGAAACAGGCTGAGCTTTTCCCATGGGCCCAGACAGCGGCGTATTATCGCCTAGGCCGACAAGGCCTAGGCCTAGGGCNTAGGGCGGGACTTTGAGGAAGGGGTGGAGTCGGGGCGGGGCCAGGGGCGGCAAAATTATTAATCCGCCCCTGGGCCCAGAACATGGGCTCCTTTGACAGTGGCGGCTGGGCTCTTCTGCTCCAGCAGTCCCAGGGTTGGGAACTCTTTCAGCACCCTGGGAGTGTATTAAGTATGTCCAGCAGCACAGCACTGGTGTGGCAGGATGGGCATCTCACAGGCCTTCCTGCTTCGCTCAGCGCGACAGTGATCCCGCACGAAAGCATCTCATAGAACCAATTATCAAACACGTAGCGGGTAGCCAGCGCCAGGCCTAACAGAGACAGAACAGACAAGAGAAATGACGAGATTCTTCCAAAATTGAACTCTTCCCCCCTAGTTTGCTAAGTCCCGAACCCATCTTGGTAAGCCCAAACTTTTCCAAATCGTTCTCCCCTGGCTGAACTGTATACACAAGGAATTTCAAACGGCAAGGGGCTTTTTTCAGAATGCAACCTGGGAGGGATATAAAAATCAGCCTTCTAATGGCAGCTGACTCACAACCTTAACCATGGACTGTGGCGTCTTCATTTCTCACCTGCTCTGTTATTAAAAAGAACAAGCAAGGGAGACAAGTTCAGGTTCAGCAATGCCCCCCATCCTTCTCTGCTGGCTCATCCTGGCTTGTCTCATTCAAGCATATTGTGACTCAAGGGCGACACCTGCTGGTAGATGTGCAGAGATCAGGGTGCTGTGGAGAAGCCTCCATGCGCACAGGGAAGCACTGCGGGCGTGGGCAGCAAAACATGCCATTCTGATCCTCTGCTGGCTGAACCTTCTCTGCGATAATCCGCAGCTCAGGAGATCAGAAAGCGCCATCTGAGCAGCGCTTTAGGGCATGCACCTCCTGGGAAACCCCGTCAAAAGTCCGGGGGTCCTGCACTGGCAGCAAACACGATTGATGCTGTTTACAAATGCTCTCTGGCATGATCTGTCCCCACTCTGCAGCGGCCTGAGGCCTGTCTGCGCTCAGAGGAGGATGGAGCAGATTGAAAACTATAGTAAGCCATGCTGTCAAAGGTTGCCCATGACTCCTAGTGCTGTGACTTGGGGCTCACACGAGCATTAACCCCTGTGTGTCTTTGGGAATGGAAAAGCGCTGGATGGAGAACCCCGCTACGGCACTCCTGCAGGATCTGCCTCTTGCTGGCTTTTAAGGCCTGCCCCAAGTGCAATGTCACTACTGTCTTTGCCCAGCTCATCCTGAACGCTGCCTGTTGCTTCTTCTTGTATTCCTGAAGGATTCTCCGGAGGCGGAAGAGGATTCCCCTCCGGATCCCAGAACCGCAGCCGAGCAAGGACCGCCTGGCTACTCCAGCTCTCCTCCTGGCAGATCCCCAGGTCCTCCTGTTCGATCGGCTCGCAGATATCACCGCTCCCCAGTCCGATCTCCAGCCTCCTCCAGAACACACAAATCCCCGCCCAGGTCCCCAGGCTCTCCGGTGCGCTCCCGGAGCGCTACACGCATGCTGCGGACTGCTGGCGTTCATATCATCCGGGAGCAGGAGGAGGCCAACTCTGTTGAAATCAAAGCCTGAGGGCATCCAGCTCATGTGAACAGGAAGCTCCCACTGCCGAGGAATGTGTCTCTAGCAGGTGGCAGTGCGTTGGTTTCAGGCGTGTGTATGTCCGCGTGTTCCGGGTGGTGAATGGGGCCCAGATACGGCCTGTAGATAAAGGGGAATCGCGTTGCTCCGCTGGCTGGATGAGCCCAGTTTAAAATTTACTGTAGCCTCAATGTTCAAGCTTCAGCGGGTTTAAAGACACTAATTTGCTATTTAACACTCTAGAGCAATCCCAGGCAGCTCACTAAGCTTTGGCTTTCTGGGGTGTCAAACTAATTCCCTCACACTTGAGATCTGTCCCTATGCAGCTCTACGTGTGTGTGTGTGTGTGTGTGCGTGAGAACCTGTGTGTGTGTGCAGCTTAGCAGGAGTAGGCGTGTGTGAGCAGGCATGCGTCCGAGTGTGACTAGGTGCGCCTCTCTGCCTGAATGTGCCTCTCGGGGTGACATTATGTGAGCCTGTGGGCAAGTACAACCCCTGTGGGCTGCTGTCGGCGTGGAGCGTGTCTGTGGGCACACACGTGGGGCCGTGTCCCCGGGGGGGTGGGGGGCTGTCTGCATGTGCTGATCATTGGCTCGCACACATTCCCAAAGCATTGCGGGGCTGGTTTCGGAGCTGTGGGAAGGGAGCGGAGGCCTAGGACTGTCAGGACGCTGCTTGGTGAGTCGTGGCTCATTTACAGAGCTTGCTGCGGGGCTGCAAGGCCCGGTAGAGGCAGCACGCTGCTGAAGCTAGTCCATGCTTCTGCCGGAGTTCGGCTTGAAGGCTGTGTTCAATGGAGTCACCCGGTCGCCGAGTGCCGGGGGTTGGGCTGGGCCACTTTCCCCTCAAGGCAAACGCAGGATGTGGACGTTAGGGGAGATCACATTCCAGACCTGATTCACCAGGGGCTTAGTCCAGAAAAGGACACGGCCCCCCTCCAAGAAGCCGGTCAGTGATGTCTGCGCTCCCCCTGACCTGCTTTGCTGCAGCCGAGTCCCAGCAAGCTGGATTTAAACCTGCCCCAAATGAGCAGGACTGCAGAGACTCCTCTGGTGTGTGAGTGCGTCCCTCCAGCAGGCAGTGTTATCGCTGGGTGTGCACACGCACAGGCCGCTGACAAGAGCCGGCCCAGAATTAAGCATGCTCCGTCCTTCCATGTGACAGCAGCCTCCAGCAGGCAGAACGGAAGGCCACTGGGTGGAGCTGACAGCCACAAAGAAGCTCACTGTGGGTCCCTGATCATTACAGGGGACCCCAGCGTGCTTTAAAGCAGCCTCCGATCTAAATTTGCTGGCTGGCTGTGGCCCCAAGGGGGCAGCACACTAGCTGAGAATAGCTAGTGCAGTAACCTTCCGGCCATGCCTGCACAAGGGCCGGCTTAGGAGCTGGCTGTTCCAGTTGGGACCCCTCCCCGCACCTATGCCCAGGGGACTCCTCAGCTGAGGGGAACCTGCAGCTTTCCAGCCCTTTGCCCCACCAGACAGCGCAGAGGGCCCAAAACAGCTGCACGAAATCACTGCTTCAGCGAGCGCAGATGTGAGTCCTGGCCCCACCAGGCATCCCATCTTTGCTTGGGGCAGCAGAGCTGGTCAGCTGTTCCCTCCACGGCACCGCCCCTTGGCGAAGCTACAGGTGCAGGCTGGCGTGTGACTGTCACTGATTTCCTGTAGGGCAGCCCCCCAGGCTGGGGTCTGGGGGGGGCGGACGGGGGACTTTCGAGGGCCCGGACTGGAACTCCAGGTCACTAGCACAGCTCGGGGTATGTTCTTGTGCTGTGAAATAGCTTTATGTCCCGTCTCTGTCATAGAGCTGCACGGACCATGTTTCCTCGCAGTCTGCTTGCTTCTAGCACGCTGGGCCCTGGGATTTGCCTGACAGGCGTCTAGTTAGCCCGACTGCTGTCTTCCCTTCCCCCGCCAGCTCTGCCATGTCTTTATTTTCTGTGAAAATTGCCTGTTCTTTACACGGACGTTCAGACGTGACACTGGTGCATATTCATGGTTGACTTCTCTGGGGACGGTAGCTAGGAGAAGTGCGTCCCAACCCCCAGCAATGTGTGGTGAGAGAAGCTGCCATCTAGCCAGGAGGGGTGAGGGCCCCACGTCCTCCTCACACCCACGAGCTTGTACTGCATCCCTGTAAGAGCAGACACTGTTGACTAATAAACTAAACCTACTACCCTCCAGCCTGGCTGCTTTGCTCCATTCATCTGCCACCACTGCCAAAGCAAAACCCGGCGCCCAAGCCGTGCACGTCGCAGGCAGACGGGTCTGGCCTGGCCGGGACCTGGGGCCTCGCCTTCGACATGTAGAAACATTTGAGGGAAAGCTTTAGGGTGATTTTAAGACTCAGCACCTTGAGCCCACTGTGGAACAGCTTTCGAGGCAAAACACGACCAACGCGCCTCTCAGGTCAGGCGCTTTCTGCTCCTTGAGGAGGAGACGGGCTGAGCTGAAGGCCCAGAAAAACATCTCACTCTCTGAAGGAGGGAGCTTTACTGGCTCACAGCCTGACCCAGCTCTCAGCCAGGCCAGAGTAAATCAGGAGTGACTCCAGCGCAGGCAGTAGGGCTACACTGGTGTAAAGCAGGAGTGAATCTAGCGCAGACAGTGGGTAACATTGGTGTAAAGCAGGCGTGACTAGCGCAGACAGTGGGTAACATTGGTGTAAAACAGGCATGACTAGTGCAGACAATGGGTAACATTGGTGTAAAGCAGGCATGACTCCACCACAGGCAGTAGGGCTACACTGGTGTAAAGCAGGAGTGAATCTAGCGCAGACAGTGGGTAACATTGGTGTAAAGCAGGCATGACTAGTGCAGACAATGGGTAACATTGGTGTAAAGCAGGTGTGACTAGCGCAGACAATGGGTAACATTGGTGTAAAGCAGGCGTGACTAGCGCAGACAGTGGGTAACACTGGTGTAAAGCAGGCATGACTAGTGCAGACAATGGGTAACAGTGGTGTAGAGCAGGTGTGACTAGCGCAGACAGTGGGTAACATTGGTGTAAAGCAGGTGTGACTAGCGCAGACAATGGGTAACATTGGTGTAAAGCAGGTGTGTCTAGCGCAGACAATGGGTAACATTGGTGTAAAGCAGGCGTGACTCCACCACAGGCAGTAGGGCTACACTGGTGTAAAGCAGGAGTGAATCTAGCGCAGACAGTGGGTAACACTGCATCCTCTTTGCTGCTGCATGCCCTGATGTGTGTCTGCTGGGGGCACATCCCAGGGTTCGTTGTGCTGCAGGGAGCAACCCGCTCTATGACTCTTCCCCGGTGAACAGTCGGAGAACTCGTCTGCCCTCCTGGGGGGATTGTGGGAAAGCACTGGAGGACTATCAGCACTGGTGTGATTTAACCTGCATCCTCTCTGCAAAGCGGGCAGTTCACCAGCCCTAGGGAGAGTGGTGCCAGACTCCAGCCCACCGCCCAGCCAGGCTAACTGGCCTGGGCTGAAAGCACCTCCACACTCAGGGAGGGGATGGGGTGGAGCCCGGGGAGAGCCAGGCTAACTGCAGTGAAGACAGACCCTGTGGGAGGAGCTGCCACCTCTGAGCCTAGGACGTCCGGGAGGATCCTGAGCCCACAGAACTGGACAACTAGCCAGGAGTGCTGAGCCCCGGGCAGATTTCCTGGGACAACTCCCTCGAAAGAGGGGTGATCCTGGGAAAACCTGGTCAGGTGGCAACCCCTGGGGGGGGGGGGGACATTGAGTCCCCCCTGCAATTAGAGTGTGAGGGGAAGGAGGGGGCAAAGTCCATCCTGTGTGCCATACCCCAGCCCAAAGCACGGGGCAGGCAGAGCCTGAGCACCGCCGGGTCGACTCCACCGCACAGGCCTCAGGGCAGATCCAAGGGGCCCGTGGTCAGTGTCTGAGCCCCTGGGGCCCCATCACCTTGGCAGGCTGCTGCCAAGGGAGCAACTGGTGCCCAGGCGGAGAGGAGTGCGGACACCTGTGGGAGCTGGGCCGAGACCAAGTAACAGCAGAACACCCCCCCCCCCAAAAAAAACCCATTTAGTCCCAACCCCTGGGCTGGGGTCATGTGATGGCTCTGCCACCCCCCCCAGGCCTCCCAGTGGCTCTGCCCCCTCTCCCTTGAGCCCCACAAACCCAGCTCTGCAGCCAGCTGCCTGTATGTATGTGCTGCAGCGGGCCACCCGGCCTTGTGCCCTTTGCATTCCTTTCTGACAGAAGAGGGCGTCCAGGAGACCCTTCAGTTTCACTCCATTTCTTACCTTAGAAACCCAGGTCCTGTCTAGGCTGGAAACTGTGTGGGGAGCAGAGACCGGACACTGGCGACGCTGCAGGAGGGAAGTGAGCACAAGCAGCAGCATTGGTGAGGGACTGTCACCAGGCCGTGAAACCCCTGGGGCCCGTTTGCTGGTACCAGGCATTTAACGCCAATGACTCATTAACGCTTCGGTTAAAGGACACCTGTGCCAGAGCCCCAGCACCCCTCTCCTCCCAGGAGCAGCCTCTGAGACACCAGGGAGCCAGGCCAGGGGCAGGGGGAATTTGTTTCAGGTTGGCTCAAAATGAAAAAATTTTCAGTGAACTGAAATAGTTGAAAAAAAAATCAAATTTCTGGTTGAATGAAACGTTTTGTTCAGCCTGAAACAAAGCGCTTCGGTTCTAAGGTTTTTAATCTTTTTCAAACATAGTCAAATATCACAACAGAAAGTTGTGATTTTTTTCCAGAATTTTTATTTTGGGTTTTGGGGGTGCTTTTTTGTTTTGTTTGTTTATTAGGCAAATTCAACCCAGATTTGTGAAATGTTTCCACCAACCCAAATCTGTGTTTTTGGTGAAAAAAAGCCTGGGCCGGAAGATTTCGCCCAGCTCTGATGGTTAATTCTAAGGCTGGCTCCAGGCAGAACAATCCTCAGCCAACTTTGTCATGCCGAAGTCAAACAATAGCCCCAGTGCCTTGTGAACAAGCAATGGGGAATCGCTCATCTGAGAGCCTCTGCCACTGTAGAGTGCGCCTCGGGACAGAATGCACCTTACCGCACACAGAGAACGTGGTCTCTGCTGTAACTGGGTGTGGCATGAACCAAGTCCATGTGCTTCCTTGCCTGCCCCACAGGACTGGCCAGCTCATGACCCCAGGGTTGGTGCTTGAAGGATGAGCTGATCCAGAATCTGGGGAAGCTGTTTATAGAGCTGTTTGTTCGACACACTGAAGAGAAAGAGGCACGAACCCCGCCAGAAGGAGAGGAATGGCCCTTCTTCAGGAACAGCGCCTGGCGTCTGTAATAGCCAGGGACTGGTGCTCACCCCGTCACTCCCGTCACTGGTGTTGAGCATGCAGGGGGTGGATGGATCCAGCCATAGGTGAGCTGTGGTGCAAACGCTTGTTTGCTGGTTGGTGGGCCCTTTCCGGCCCTTTCCCAGTCATAGAGATGGCTGCAAAGTGGAATCGCTTTGGGCTCAGTATGCGGTTAGAATCGTTGGGGCAATTGGACTGTTTGAGGCTCCACTCCGCTGGACGGGTGCAGCTCCTGGAATGGCCCTCTCCAGATCCTAACCAGCACTCAGATACTGAGCACACAGTCACTGCAGAAATGCTGAAGGCAGATGCAGATTCCTAGGGTAAATCAGACAGAAAAATCTGGGTTGCAGTAAAAGTCTGAGGCCGACTTCTCCCAGCATAGAGGAGAAGTAAAAGACACACTAGTCCTCCTTTGGGCCATGGGAGGAGCGGAGGGGATTCCTGCTGGAGAGGGTGCTTGGGTAGCTTCCTTCTTTTAAAATGAATGCATTACAAAGTGTGGGGGTAGGGGCCCTGTACAGTCACACGTCTCTTTCAGCTGGATTGTGGCCTGCCACATTGGACTGAGAGATGGACCTGCCTGCCTCTTCCCATGTCGTCAGCTCCGCTCTCCATGGCAATGTACGTGTCACTCCTCCTTGCACTTTCCTCATTATGAGACTAACTTCGCTATAGCGGGAAAACAGGCCCCTTTCTGTGTGTCCTAGTTTCTGTTCCCAGCTGTACTTGATGTAGAAAGGGTACAATATATTGTAAAGGGAGACCCAGCAATTAAAAAGCCTCAAGGAAATGCACAGGACGCATGTTTGCCAGCTTTTGCTTTTGTCTAGTTGGTCTCGGATGAGCAGTTTTGCTACCAAGCTGTCGTTTTCTTTAGATGGGGTTTAGAAGAGGGCGAGGACAAAGATCAAGGCCCTGGAAAAGCTCTCCTGGAGAGAGAGGTGGAAACGACCGGGATCATCACCTTAGAGCGGACACGGACAAGAGGGAATTAAGGCTGTGATGCCAGGGGAGTGGAAAAGCAGAAAGCTGTGGTGACAGCCCGGCACCCCCCCCCCCAAAGGAGCGGGGCTTCCCCGCTGCCCCTAGAGCCCCCCTGTATGGGGTTCCCACCATGCAGGGGCCTGATGGAAAAGGAGGGCAATGGGCATCTCCTCTCCCCCGTCCTGGGGCCCGTGGGCCAGGCACAGCGTGGGTGGATGTGGCAGGTGTGGGGTTGTCCCGGGGCTGTTGGCACTGCCCTCTCTCCAAACGCCCGTTTCGTGTTTCCCACAGAATGGCTGAACCTGATGTTTTTTAAGTGGGCATTTCTGGGAATGCCGGTGTTGGCTGGAACAAGCACCGAGTGTGGCTGAGTGGGCCCAGCCAGCCCCCCACAGCCCACGCCTCCCGGAATGCCAGGGGACGGGGGAGGAGTCAGAAAAAACAGGGCAGTTTCACATAAATGGTCATCTGGAACAACGGCCATTTCCCCCCGGTGTCAGAGTCAGCCCCCAACACACACACCCCTGATTGCAAGCGGGACAGGGCACGTCCGTACCCTCCAACGGCACTCACCAGGCACGGCTGGACCCCACTGTGGCATGGCAGCTCTCAGGGAAACGCACTGACACACGCCTGCCGGACACAGAATCAAAGCAGGGCCTGTGTCCCCCGCCTGGCACCTCGTCCATCTCCGACCCCCGGGTGTGGTGGGGTGAGCGCTGCCTGGCTCGCTTTGCACCAGGGCCGGGCTGCACAGAATCGGGCCCAACGGATTCCCAAGGGCAGCAATGTTAAACGGCGGAAAAATCAACTCCCAGCCTGTCAATCCAGGTGACAAGCCCCACGGTGCAACGGCAGGACAGTATTCGCCCCCAGCTCGTGCAGAGAGAGCCCTCCTGTGTCCTGCATGCACCCAGCGCAGCGCCACGCTGACCTTACAGCAGCAAAGTGTGTAGGGGACGTCTGTTACTGAATAAAATGTTTACACTCTCCAGTGTTAACAGCAGGGGGCGCTGTTGCACACCCCAACAACCGGAAGGGCTGCATCGGGGTGGGGGGCACGCTGAGGGCACAAGTGGCAGGGGCATTCCGGCAGGCCCCCATCAGACCCCCTGGCACTGCCGCCCCAGGACCCGCGCGCTGCCAGGTAGGGCCTGTGGAGAAACAGCCTCCTCTGGCTGGTTGTGCAGAAGAACGTTTTCACACGTCATTCTTTGGGGATTCGAAAGCAGCAGGCCTGGGCTTGTGTCTCAGAGCCGTGGTTGTGACCAGCTCTTGCCCTAGGGCTGGCCCATCTCGCAGAGCAAGAAGAGCCCCAAGGGGGCTGAACTAGGCCCCACACATTACGGCTGGCTGGGAAGCATTCGTTGGTATCAGGGGGCTGGGAGCTGGCAGGGGTTGCTCAGCTCGGCCTGTCCAGGGATGCAGCACCGGAGAAGGAGGTGACCAAAGGCAGAGCAGGTCTGAGAGCCGCACCCTGACGCTCCACGCGCTGCCTGGCCGCAGCTGTAACCTGGGAACCTCTCTTCTCCCTGCACGGGACAGTCACAAGGAGAACAGGCTGCAGCAAAAGTCGCTGCAGGCTCCAGGAAGGGGAGAGCTGCTGGTCTGGGGAGCGGTAGGAAGCTCGTATCCTGAGTCACTGAAAGCTACGCAGGGCAAAGCACTGGGAAAGTTACTGCATGGCTGGGAATGGAGCTATGGCTGAGAGGTCTGGGATTAACCAAAGGTCGTGGTGGGTTCTCCTTCACTGGCAATGCTTAAATCCAGGTGCACTTACAGGAAATCCCCAGAGAAGCCAGCGCCCCTCTGAGAGAGGGCTCTGCTATACCAGTGCAAGGTGCTTTACAGACAGGAGGATGGGACGTGGTCCCTGCCCCAGAGAGAGGTGGGCTGCATCCATGGGGAGCCAGAGGGGATGGGAGCGATGCGAGGGGCTGGCGAGGTTTGGTGCATGGCTGCTCTTTCCAGGGGCCTCACAGGGTTTACTTGCTATTGTCGACGCTGGTTGTCAGCTCTGTGCAGGGGTCCCCAGTAGGAAAATCCTGTGGGATTTAACAGTGAATAAGTCACCAATTAGCCACCGTGACCCTGGGATTGCAGCTAGCAGTGTCTGCCCGGGCCACATTCGCATCCTTGCAGATAACGGACCAACGGCTCCCAGACTTCCCCTGCGGAGCTCTCCTCCGATGCCTGGCCTGCAGCTCTGCCTTGGCTGGTGCTAGGAAGTTACCTCCTGAGGGTGCGGCTGTACTGGAGCGGGAGCTGTCATTGCCAGCTCACGCAGACACACCTGTGCTAGCGTTGATCGAGTTAGCACGGGTATGTCTGTCCAAATGGGAAATAGCAGTGGTGCCATGGGCGTGGGAGTGCTGGGGGGGCGTTTAGCATTCCAAAACTAGGAATTCCAAAACGGAGAAAAAAACAATGCTTATCATTGCTGGCCTGGAGCCTGGGCCTGGGATAAGAACGACGTGTTTGCCTCTGCCCTCTAGTACCTGCCACCCACCCAACAATGAGTGGCTCACACTCCAGGCAGGCCTGGCCAGTTCCATCGGCTTTCACTGTGACCTGCGTTCTCGGGCCAATCAGCAGAGGGTTTGTATTTACCGCTCTGCTGGGAAATGGCACTGAGGCTCAGCTCCCCCGAGCAATGGCCATTCCTAATAGCATCGCTGTACAAAGCAGATCTATTCTGTTCATTTCCTTGGTTCTCCGCACCCCACCCTGGCCTGAGAGTACAGCACAACGCTTCCCTGACCCTGCTTCCCTGACCAGCCGCGAGGCAGCCTCTCTGCAAGCCCAGCTCTCCGGCTCCCAGCCCTCGGGGAGACTGGCTCTCTTGGTCTCACAGCTGTTGTGCAAAGCACTGCACGCAACTATCCAGGGAGACAGAGACTGCTCAGAACCCTCCAGCCTTGTCATGAGAAACCTCCACCTTCCCTTCTGTCTGCAGCCACATGGGGGACACTCAGACAGCGATTTTCTCCTGTCCAAGTGACTAGTAAATGGTTTGATAAGGCAGAGAAGCAGGGGGGAAACTGGGGCCCCCTTCTGACAGGAGGAATCACTTCACCATTAATGTCCATAGTGGCCTGGGAAGTAAAAGTTCCACTTTTCCTTGCATAACACAGGGCTGAGTTTCTAAAGATCATGGTAGCATGGAGCCCAACCCACATCAGTGCTGGTGAACCTGCAGCACTGATCAGCCAGGCCTTGCAGCACTGGGGGAAACACCCCCTTCCTGTTGATGAACGCCAAGGCCTGTTTCGAGGGGCAAAGGTCAGGTACATGGGGCCCATCAATGGCCCCTATACAATTCAGGAACCCCAATGTACAAATCCGTTAGTAACCTCCTGGGTACTACCCAGCTTTATGGCCTGGCCCAGCAGCACCCTCTCCATAGCAGAACACACCTCCATGATACGTGATCTACCCACACCAAGCCTTTTAGCTACTCATGGGCAGCTGTTGGGGGTGACGAGCGTCCAGATGGCGATGGCCACATGCTTCTCCATGCTGAAGTAGGGCTCCCACATGTCCGGATTTTCCCACACATGACCTCTTCTATGATCCTCCAATCTCCGTCCAGGTGGATTTTTGAAATCTGAACACGTCTGTGATTTTGAGCTGGGCGGCTGGAGAGCAGCAGCTCCTGGCCGGGCGCCCAGCTCTGAAGGCAGCGCCACCAGCAGCGCAGAAGTAAGGGTGGCATGGTATGGCATTACCACCTTGTGACGGGGTGTATGAACCCCTTACTAGGCAGGAGCCCCCTGAAACACCCCCCAACCATAAGGAACACTTATGGGCTAAAGAGGCCCCACACCCTTGCTGAGCATGCTCAGACTGGCGGACAGGTTTAAAAGCCAGCCAGCAGCTCAGTCTAGGGCTGGTGAGCCAGGGACCAGGATGTGCCCTGGGAGCTCCCCAGAAAGAGTGGAATGGAGCCAGTATCAAGCTGGTGAGTGAAGGGAGCTGCATCACCCAACGGAGGAGCCAGGAGCCAGAAGCCTGAAGGCAACATTCCCCAGAGTCCTGCAGCTAGGGTGACCAGATGAGGGGAATAAAATATCGGGACACATGGGTGGGGGGGACGGGGGGACGGGGGACTGAGCAAAAAAAAAGCCGAAAGCCAAGCGAGTCCCGGCTGAGAAGAAAAAAAAACAAACAGTGCTGCCTGCGGATATCTCTGTCCCGCGTCCCGACCAAAGATCGGTCGGGACGCGGGACAGAGACCGAAATATCGGGACGTCTGCTCATCCTACCTGCAGCGGCCAGATGGGAGCCGGACTGGAGCAGGAAGCGACCCAGGGAAGCTGATGGGAAGTTGAAAACCACATGAAGCCAGGTGAGCAGCTGAGTCAGCTTCACAGGGACCTGGGTCAGAACCCAGTGAGTAGGGAGGGCCCAGGTTCCCCTGCTGCTGCCCAGGCGACAGACATTAGGCAGGACTGTCGCCACCTTGGATTATCACTACTAGGCGTGACAGCCGCCCTAGTGAACCATGACCACAAGGCGGGAGCCCCTTGCAACATCTCCCGCTCCCACACCCTTACTTCCGCGCTGCCTTCAGAGCTGGGCGGCCGGAGAGTCTGCTGTTCCTGTGCCCAGGGCACAGGCTGGCACCGAGCTTTGGGCTCACTCTCTGCCTGTGTCATTCAAACCAAGGGGGGGTGCTGGGGACCTGACGGCCTTGTATGGGAACATGCCTGGGGGTAAGCAGCTGTCTGGGGAGGGACTGGCGGGTCTTTGCCATTCACCGAACCGGCCAGCCACTGGGAGACATTTCCAAAGAGTGCGTGTGGCGATCTATGCTGCTCTGGCTGGCGTTGGCCAGGCAGGAAACATGGAGTGGAACAAGTGCCTAGTGCGCAGCCCAGCCGTGGTGTGAGGTCCTTGCAATGACTCCTCAGAAAACACTGCCCAGCTTGCCCCTCTGCCATCCCACTGGAGGAGAGAACTCACGGCCTCCCAACGCATGCTCCATAGAGAAGGAGCTTGGGCGGGGCCACGCATGGCCTGCTGCAGGGCCCAGGTGGTCAGCCAGGCTTGTGGGGAAGGTCTGAGGGTGGGGCTGGTGTTGGTGGCATGATGTGCTTGGGGCTCATTGCCTGGCGGTTTGGATTGGGGGGAGCTGCTGGCTTTATGTTGTATTTTAATGATTCTTAGAGCCCTTTAAACCACAAGTTGAGGACTTCAGTAGCTCAGATATAGGGTCAGGGGTTTGTTACAGGAGTGGGTGGGTGAGATTCTGTGGCCTGCATGGTGCAGGAGGTCAGACTAAAAGATCATAATGGTCCCTTCTGACCTTAAAGTCTATGAGTCTATGAGTCATTTCTGTGTGTGTTACACATCTAATTCCTCTTGAGCTTGATTTGTTGTACTTTGAGTTGGATGAAGTGACCTACCACTGAACATAATGCCAAAGCAAAATGTAAAGAACTGAAGACAAAATGTCCATGTTTTCATAGCGGTCGAGTGGAATGGGTAGCAGAGTGCGTGATATGCAGAGCTGGTACATATATCTCTGTTGCAAATAAAGGTGCTCTTGATTTACAGGCTCATGTGGATTCTGAGAAATACAAGAAGTTCATTCAAAGAGCTCATCAGCAAAATCAACTGATTATTTTGTTAAACCCAGGCAGCAAATCGGAGGATGCTGTTACTGCAGTAGAAGGTGTTCTAGTGTTTCACACTGTCGTGCATCATAATAGTTTCAAATCAATGGATTGCACATCTGTCTGCTGAAAAAGACATTCGCTGATTCTGAGAGAGCCTGAAAATATTCAACTGCTCGAACCAAGACAGAAGCAATTGTTAATTCCGTGCTTGCGCCACATTCTGTTGACACAGCTCTGAAAGTGCTTGAGGACAACAACATACCTTACTGTGGAGTTGCTACAGATGGAAGCATGGTGCTGTGAAAATATTTCCAGTAATAATTCAGAAGAACGGTGGGTTGCAGTCAAAGCTAATTGAGGTCCAAAGCACACCTAACGAGACTGCAGGTACAATTGCACAATACTTCAAGGAAACTGAGAAAGAAAGGTTTGTGTGAGAAGTGTGTTGCATTTGTGAGTGACAACTGCAATACAATGTTCAGAGTACTCCAGCATGATGAAGAAAGCAAGAACGTGTTTGCAAATTTAAAGAAGCTGTTGCAGAAGGGGACTTTAATCAGAATGGGTTGCCCAGCACACATTTTGAACAGTTGTGCCCATCATAGGTCAGACACACTTGATGTTGACATTGAGAGCATTATTTTAAAACTTTACAACTATTTTCATATCGACGCTGTCCGAGCTGAGCTTCTGAAGGAATACTGTGAGTTTGTTGACATTGAATACAGAAAGTTGCTTTATCACAGCAAGACACAATTGCTGTCCTTATTTCCAGGTATTACAAGGCTGCTTCAGATGTTTCCGGCCTTGAAGTCTTTCTTCCTGTCACAGGACAAACCACATACTGTGATTAAGAAATTTTTCAAAGATGAGTTCAGGGAGATTTACCTGTGGCACATGCACTCACTCACGAGTGCATTCCAGTCACACATTCAGGCAATAGAAAGGGAAAACAACTCCATCGTGCAAGTGATGAAAAGCTTGAACTCAGCGCACACCGTCCTTCTTGAACGCAAGACCCGGAACTTCATGTTGCTGACAGTTAAGGGACAACTGGCACAAAAGCGCAAGGAGAGACCTGATGAAGAGTGTAACGTATTCTGTGCTAAAGTCGGATGTCTGTTCAGCACAGGCTTAGAATATTGGGAGGTGTGGATGGCACCTCTGGAAGACTTCTCTTGTTCCATGTGGATTGCCCTGAGTGAGACACCAAACTGGAATGATGTGGAATCTTGTTTCAAATACCTGACAGAGAAGAGGGTGGAAACTGATGACGTTAAGTGCTTTGATCAGTTCAGCAATCTCAGGAAATCTATGGGAGGTTGCAAAAGGGATGGAGAGTTCAATAATTTGCTAGCACACCAAAAATGGACCAAATATTCCGAGAAGTCCAAAAACATTGAATGTCACTCAGCACTGTTAAAGATTGCACCGTTCTTTGCTGTTTCCTCTCACGATGCAAATGTACAGCGAGTTTTTTCGCTGTTGCAAAGTCTGTGGACAAAGGAAAGGAACAACTTGACTGTTGAGTTGCTGAAAGAGATCCTTCTTGTACAGTACAACTTCAGGCACACATCTTGCAAAGGCTTTCGTGGCTATTTGATGAGCCATCAGCCGTTGCTGAGAAAGATTCGCTCTGCAGAGAAATATGCCTGGGCACAAGAGGAAGAAGCGCAGTAGGAAAGGACTGACTGCATGAACATTGACATTTGATTTACATTTATTTTTGAGGCCATTACGCTTGTTATTTATAAATGTTAGACATTCAAAATAGAAAGAAACTGTACAGTAGAAACTGTACCCACTCTTCCAACTCTCCATTCCCCAGCAGTGTCTTCTATTTGGCAACTTGAAATATGATATCCCTATGGTGAGGGGGGCTCTCGTGTCGGTGTTCTGTCACTGCCGCTCTGGCGTGAGCTCTGCACAGATCTCCAGGAAAGTAGCCTTCTGCATCCTGAAGATCTGCTGCCACTGCTGGGCATGCCGGTTCTGCAGCACTGGCCTGTCTGACCGGCTGGCGGTGGGTGGCCAAGCCTGGAAGCGACACTCCACCGAGTGCAGCTGCTCCAGGAGAACGCCCTGCAGAAATACCTGCTCAATGTCATTCTCTTTCTCCTGTCGCAGGATCCGCACAGCATTACAGTGGTTATGCTGGTGATTGCACTCAACTCATTCAAACCATCCAGCAGCCTGGCTGCCAGTACATCGACTGGAGCAGCCTGTTCACATCAATGCCTGGCTGGATCGTGGCACTCAGCAGTGTTTTCTCCATGCTACCTAGGGTGACCAGATGTTCCGATTTTATAGGGACAGTCCCAATTTTTGGGTCTTTTTCTTATATAGGCTCCTATTACCCCCCACCCCGTCCCGATTTTTCACATTTGCTGTCTGGTCACCCTAATGCTACCTGATAACAGTTTGAAAATGTTGCTGGATCGCTGAAACCAGACGAATCGTGGGATACCATGAAAGAAATCAGGAGAGTTTGTTAATTATACCTAGAGTTCCAGCAGGCTCCAGTAGGTATCCCACAATGCACCACAAGGGAAATCCCAGAATTTATTGAGCCTAACAATGAAACACTGCACCATGGGATATCTGCACAGAATGAAAAGGCACAGAGCTGTGTGACCACAATACACAGGAAGGACCTTAAGTTGCATTAACAAAGCCGTGGGGACGCACAGTATAGTTACACCCATAGAGTTATAGCAGAGAAGCACACCAAACAAATATTCCCATGTAGACAAGGCCTTTGATGCTGCAACGTCCGCCTGAGTCTACAAACAGCCTGAAACAATAGCTGTGAGAGGTGTGACCATCTCTTCTGTCCATTGATCTCACTGGGGTGTTAACTCTTAAGACCACTGATGACACTTTAATGTAAGCAATAACTATTTAATTGCTGATCATGTTAGCAGCAGGAGTGGGGAAAGGGGTAAGAGTGAAGCCCATGTAGGTGGGTATGTGACAGTCAGAGTCCAGACATACCAAGGGGAGAACAGAAGGTCTAAATCCAGAAAAATAAGCAGTTAAACCAACTGATTTCATGCTATGTTAAATTACTGTAATAATATATCGGGTAAGATCTTTTATGCAAGCTTGTAATTCACAGAACTTAATAGTCATGATGAGATATGTACACAGGTTATGGGGTGTGTGTGTGTGTGTGTGTGAGTGTGTGAGTGACGTTAGCATCACCTGACAACAGGGAATGAAGCAATCAGGCAGGGAGGGGCTACTTCCCCAACCACCCAGCCTGGCTTCAAGCACCTACCCATTGTCCAGCCCAGGAAAAAACAATGAGGAACCATGAAAGCAAATGGGAACAGCTTGAAAGTGCTTAGAAAAAGCCCAGTCTTTGGAAGCTAGGAAAGGAGGGCGTTTTCCCCACACCGGTGAAGAAAAAGAACCACCAACCCTTTTAACATGGAAGGGGTTTGAACTGAAGATCACCGAGAACTTGTGGGTCAGTCTTGAGGCACAAGGCTGTCTGGGAATGCTGGATCCCTTCCATAGCTGGGCGTGACGCTGGCAGAGCAGGTCATGGCAGAGTGTATTCAGGCCAATTCACTTGTGTATAGCTCCACGTGACTGTTGAAGGGAGAAGAGTGCATTTGGCTTTTAGACTTCGTAAAGCTAATAGGACATGACTTGCCTTGTTTTCACTTAGCTGTATCCTATTGTGGTGTAACAGCCCCATTTACATTGTGTACACCCCTGTAACCAAATAACCCATCAAAGAAGCCTTGTGAATGCTAGTGAAGGACTTTAACAGAAAAGTGCTAAGTTCAAAGTGGCCCTTGTGTGTAGTGACCAGAAGTCAGAGACTCAAAGTGCCTTCCTCACTCACCCTCGCCAGAGGGAAAGCCCGCGTGGGTGGAGGCACTGGCAGCTTGCTTTCTGTCAGAAGAAGCTATACAGAGGATTCAAGGAAAGATCCTTCATCTCTGCACCGTTTGGACTCTTACAGGGAAGTTACCGGATGCAAAGCGGAGATCCCCAGAGACAATCTGGGTCCCCTGACAAGACTTTTGGGAACGTGGCAGTTTATTACATCACTGCCACCATTGGGAATTACAAACTGTAACTCGCCAGTGCCTACATTTTACCTGCTTGAACCTCTCAATAACTCACTTCCTTTTCTTAGCAGATAAACCTTTAGTTAGTTTACTATAGAATTGGCTGCCAGCGTGGAGTAACATCCAGAGTATCAATAGATCTGGGTAAGTGACTGGTCTCTTGGGACTGGGAGCAACCGGATGTGCTGTGACTTCTGGTTTAAGTGACCTTTTATCATAAAGTTCCGTTTGTCTGGGTGGCAGGAGAGACTGGAGAGTCGAAGGGGCTGTCTGTGACTCCATGGTAAGGGTCGTGCAGTGACCCAGGAGTTCACATTTGTTACTGGTTTGGTGAAATCTAATTAGAGCCATAGGGTCATAGAGTTTAAGGTCAGAAGGAACCATTATGATCGTCTAGTCTGACCTCCTGCACAATGCAGGCCACAGAATCTCACCCACCCACTCCTGTAACAAACCCCTAACCTATGCCTGACTTATTGAAGTCCACAAATGGTGGTTTAAAGACCTCAAGGTGCAGAAAATTCTCCAGCAAGTGACCCGTGCCCCACGCTGCAGAGGAAGGCGAAAAACCTCCAGGGTCTCTACCAATCTGCCCTGGAGGAAAATTCCTTCCCAGCCCCAAATATGGCGATCAGCTAAACCCTGAGCATGTGGGCAAGACTCACCAGCCAGCACCCAGGAAAGAATTCTCTGTAGTAACTCAGATCCCACCCCATCTAACATCCCATCACAGGCCATTGGGCATATTTACCGCTAATAGTCAAAGACCAATTAATTGCCAAAATTAGGCTATCCCATCATACCATCCCCTCCATAAACTTATCAAGCTTAGTCTTGAAGCCAGACATGTCTTTTGCCCCCACTACTCCCCTTGGAAGGCTATTCCAGAACTTCACTCCTCTGATGGTTAGAAACCTTTGTCTAATTTCAAGTCTAACTTCCTGATGGCCAGTTTATATCCATTTGTTCTTGTGTCCACATTGGTACTAAGCTTAAATAATTCCTCTCCCTCCCTGGTATTTATCCCTCTGATATATTTATAAAGAGCAATCATATCTCCCCTCAGCCTTCTTTAGGTTAGGCTAAACAAGCCAAGCTCCTTGAGTCTCTTTTCATAAGACAGGTTTTCCATTCCTCGGATCATCCTAGTAGCCCTTCTCTGTACCTGTTCCAGTTTGAATTCATCCTTCTTAAACATGGGACACCAGAACTGCACAGTATTCCAGATGAGGTCTCACCAGTGCCTTGTATAACGGTACTAACAGTTCCTTATCTCTACTGGAAATACCTCGCCTGATGCATCCCAAGACTGTATTAGCTTTTTTCACGGCCATATCACATTGGCGGCTCATAGTCATCCTGTGATCAACCAATACTCCGAGGTTCTTCTCCTCCTCTGTTACTTCTAATAGAACACACCGCCAGCTTGGGGTGTCGGACCTGTTCCTGACAGTCTGCCCTGAGATAGGCACTCACAGCTGTGAGCCACTCCAGACAGCGTGACACTCTCTCACCAACAGAGTGTGGTCCAATAAGAGATATTCCCTCACCCACCGTGTCTCCCTTCTTTGAGTCATTTTCAGCCTGACTCCCTCATCGGGGCAAGCACGTCAGCCAGCCTGCTCCTGCCTCCCGTGCAGGAGAACTCCACCTGTTATTGCCCTGCATCCTCCCCCCTCCCGGAGCACAAACCTTTCCACTGACATGTTTCTAGTGAGGAACTGACCCCAAACGGAATCCACCCAAGGCAGATCTTCAGACAGGGCTGGCCCTGGTGTGCAGCTCTCAGGGCAGCGTATTGGCCCAAAGCCTCCGGAAGCATCCAGGGGGTTCAGCTGTGTAGGAAGGATCTCACCTGAGGCAGGAGGCATCAGCCTTTTTGTCTTGTTCTGTCACTAAAAGCCCTCCTGGGCTCTCCCTGCTGCAGAGACCCTCCTGTCGCCGACTCGCCAGCTTCCTCGGAGATGCCCAGATCCTCATTCTCCTCATTGCTTTCTCCACTTGCAGAGGCACTTGCCAGGGCGCCTTCTGGCTCGGCAATGCTGGCGGGAACAAGTTTCAGTTTCCATTGGCTCCCATTTACCGTGCAACGGCCAGTATCCCCATGGGCATCTAGAGGCACTTCCTCGGCGCTGGGTGCAAGGCCCCAGTCACAGGCTGCCCCTCCTCCCAGCAGGTTCTGCACGGGTACCTGGTGCACAATCACACTCTCTGGATTGTCTTCCCCAGTGTGTGGTCTGTGCATTACCGTTCCCTAGGCAGCTTTCCCATCTGGGGGGCGGGGGTAAACTGGAGATGCCTTGCCCTAGTCTGATTGACTCTGCTAGGTTAGCATGTGATTGGTGGGATGTGACAGTGAGCGCTGCACCCACAGCCGTCTCTCTCTCTCTCTATCTACCTCCAGCGGTGGCATGAAGGCACATGCAGGGTGGCCTCTCTGTGTAACTGAACATGGAGGAAGGGTGCTTGGCCCTGCTTTCTGCCTCTGGCAACCCCTCACCGGTTTGGGATGACAGGGCGCCTCAGCGGGGCCCATCTAGTTGCCCTCCCTTCGTCTTAGCCTTGTCCTGGGCCCTTTCCCCCTGGCGTGCCTGCAGCCACAGTGAGGGCACCGCCTCCTGCCTCCATCTTGCGGGCCTTTCTGCACCATATTTCATTTCTCCCCCTGACTGGCTCAAACCGTATTGCTGAGGCCAGTGGGGAGATGCCCCCAGGGCTGCATCTCGCTCAGTGAGCTCCGAGCAACGAGCTGTTTGGATAAATCTCTGCCGTGATGGTAATGGCAGGTCCCTATCAGCAAGAGCTCCCAGGGGGCTGGAGTCAGTCTCACTGCAGAGCTGGGGTTTGCTGGTTCTGGCACATTTCAGACAGACGTCCCAGGACTCAGATGTCTGACCCTGTGTCCTGTCCCAGGGACTAGACCACTCCTTGGGGGCCTTCATTGGTTAGCAGGCCACAGAACAGACTCTCAGCTTCTGCAGCAAAGCAGCACAACAGGCAGTGAGCTCTCCAGGACTGACGTCTCTGGCGATGCGGCTGCTGCTGTAGGTCAGCTGTCCTCCAGCCTTGCTTCTTTTCCTCTATCTCCAGTAGCAGCGCCAGCATTTCCGGCGCCCTAGGCAGCGGAAGGTCCCGCCCTCGAAATCCCGCCCCCAACAGCGGCGGCGGAAGGTCCCGCCTCCAAATTTCTACGGCCGTCCGGGGCGCCGGCGCCCCTCAAATGTTCATGCCCTAGGCGACCGCCTAGGTCGCCTAATGGGTTGCGCCGGCCCTGTCTATCTCCATTCTCTTCCCTTTGCTCAACACATACCCCTTCTGGCTGCTCCGTGCCCTGGGGCTGTGTCTGCCTTCGGCGGGAAGTCCACAGTGGAGGCCAGCCAGGTTATACAAGGAGAGGCCGGGTGAGTTCAAGAGTTCTGGGCCTGAGGGTGGTTGGGCCAGAGACGGGGTGGCTGGAGACTCAGGTACTTAAAGCTGTGTGTCTGAGGATCCTCTCCTGGGTGTCTGTCCCATAGTGTATTTATTGCCCTGTTCGTCACTCTTGCTGCCAGGCAGTAACCGGGCTGGAATTAACAAAGATGTGCCCCAGCCCAGCTCTGTGTCACATCCAAAGCCTGGCACAGCAGTCGCCTGCCACCATCCACTCCCAGAAACACAAGGCCCCGAAAGCCAGAAGGGCTTTGGTGCCACTATTCCTGGGCTCCACTCCAGCAAACTCCTGTGCTGTCCAGACACAGGGTGCTCCGGAACACCCAGTTCCAGTGGGGACGCCTCCCCTGTTTTCCAGCTCCTTAGAATTTCCCACCGGCCTCACAAAACGCTTCACTGCGAGGAGCCAGGCCAAGCAGAGTATTCTGAAAGTCCAGCTCCCAAGGCGGCTGCGTGTGTGAAGGGATAGCAGCAAAACGCAGCACTCAATCGTCTCCTGTAAGAATCTCTTTGCAAACATGAGTCCCCTCGACTTGCAGACCAGTTGCAATTGCTATTCACATTGGCTCCCTGCATTCCTTAAGCCTTGATAAATGTTGGGAAAGATGGGGCTACGTGTGGTGGAAATCCAACCAGGCTAAAGAAAAGGGAATTAATGAAACAGAGTCAATCCTATTAGTTCCGGCCTAGATGGCTTGGAGGTAGAGGACGGGGCAGGAGGGGGGAGAAAGGAAGGCTCTCACCATGACTATAAGCCGAAGAGTGGGAAAAACTGAACTGTAACAAAATGAACCACTTCCTTGTTTAGGTCCAAACTTGAACAACGAGGAGGATTCAGGAGGATTTTTAAGGGAGTTTAGCTGCGTTTTGGTCAAGAGCGTCAAATGCAAAATGAAGGTGATGGCTCCCTTCACTGGGGGGTGATAGATTCTTTTCCCCATTGCTTGTCAGTAAACGAGTGTCAGTGCTCGTGGGCTAATGGTGATGCCTCCTCCCCTTCCCCGGCTAGTGCACCTGCCACATACCCGGCTAGTGCACCCGCCACCCGCCACATACCCTGCTAGTGCACCCGCCACCCGCCACATACCCTGCTAGTGCACCGGTCACATACCCGGCTAGTGCACCTGCCACGTACCCGGCTAGTGCACCCGCCACATACCCGGCTAGTGCACCCGCCACCCGCCACATACCCTGCTAGTGCACCCGCCACCCGCCACATACCCTGCTAGTGCACCGGTCACATACCCCGGCTAGTGCACCTGCCTCATACCCCGGCTAGTGCACCTGACACGTACCCGGCTAGTGCACCCGTCACATACCCGGCTAGTGCACCCGTCACATACCCGGCTAGTGCACCCGTCACATACCCCGGCTAGTGCACCTGTCGCATACCCCGGCTAGTGCACCCGCCACATACCCAGCTAGTGCACCCGCCACATACCCGGTTAGTGCACCCGCCACATACCCCGGCTAGTGCACCCACCACATACCCCGGCTAGTGCACCCGCCACATACCCCGGCTAGTGCACCCGCCACATACCCTGCTAGTGCACCCGCCACATAGCCCGGCTAGTGCACCCGCCACATACCCTGCTAGTGCACCCGCCCCATACCCCGGCTAGTGCCCCCGCCCCATACCCCGGCTAGTGCACCCGCCACATACCCCTGCTAGTGCACCCGCCACATACCCGGCTAGTGCACCCGCCACATACCCCGGCTAGTGCACCCGCCACATACCCTGCTAGTGCACCCGCCACATACCCGGCTAGTGCACCTCCTCCCGTACCCCGGCTACTGCACGTGCCACAAACCTTCTGCTCTTTGGGCTGCATGGGGTAGATCTGGCAGCCACTGGAGTCAATGGCAGAGCTCCTATTGACTTTAGCAGTGCGGGGTCAGGTCTTAGTGAGCAGAGACCAACAGGGTAGAGGTGGCCTCTAGAACAGGAGAGCTCAACTCCTCCTCTCCGTCTGCAGTGATCCATGTCCTACAGAGGAGGCAGACGGCACTGAGCCAGGGCAGTCCCTGGAAGGGAAGGAACAAGGATCACTCCCTCCCCGTCGCACACAGAGCCCCTCCCCGGCACGGTGCACAACACAGGAGTCGTGGGTGCTTTGGGGTTACTCTTCCTGCTGTTTTCCTTGCTCTTCAGATTCCCCTCACAGTCTCCCAAACCTGCGGCTTTGGCTCCCCGCGAGCGGGTGGAGTCCGTCAGGTGCCTCAGTAACAAAGAAGGTCGGTTGGTTTTGTGGTTTCTAAAGTGCAGAAGAGCTAAACCAAAGCACAAAGCCAAGAGGAGATCCCAGCCTGGTTCCCCAGCCCAGCAGCCCCCTCTCCTCAGAGACATCCCCCTGCCTGGCTCGCAGGGTGCTGAGGTTCCTGTATTCCCTCTGAACCACGGTAAGCAGTTCCGTCCCCAGCCTGCTGCCTGATTGTGCTCTCTGCATGGGCCCAGCCTCTGTGCCCATCACACACACATCCAGTGCCCAGCCTCAGTGCCCATCACACACACAGCCAGCGCCCAGCCTCCGTGCCCATCACACACACAGCTGGCCCCTTCTCAGGTGACTGTGGCCAGGGGCCTCACTCCCTGGGGCCTGCTCCAGCTGCTCTCATTGGCCACACTCTCCCCAGCTTCCTGCATTGTTCTTGGTGACTGGAGGCCAGGAGGCTTCTTCCCTTTGCTGAGTCCTGGCTCTGGACAGTGCCACGGGAGCAGGGCCTTTACAGAAGCATGAGGGGGGTTTGTTCTGCAGTGGGTGAAACTGCCCAAATGTTCCCAGCTCTTGGGCTGTGACAATGTCTCCCTCCCCCGAGCAGAGCTCCTCTGCGCCCTGATTTCCCTGCATCCAGCCAGTGCTGCCTCCTCCAGCTGAGCAATCCACGAGCAGCAGGCGAAAGGGGATGCCCCAGTGACCCTGGGGCTCAGGGGCACTATTTAGCCACAGAACAACAGCCTGACGTGCTCCTCCCCTCACCAGCGGGCCTCAGCCCTGACCTGGAGGGGCCTGTGGCCTCCATGCCATCCTTGGCCTCTCTATGGGGGCCTGAGGACAGAGCCCCTTATGCTGGTCCTGTGTGCAGGGTGAATGACAGCCATTTCCAGCTCCTGGGCGGTGGGTTCTCTCCGCCCTTATTCTCAGCTTGGCAGCCTGTTTCTAGAGTCTTCTATTCAGATACTTTAACCCATTTCATGTATCGTTCGCATCCCTCCCTGCAGCAAGTGACAAGTCTTGGACCAGGGCCATACTGTCCCATGGTTCAGGCCCATTTGCTGAGCTTTCGCTACTGACCAATGGCCAAGCAAAGAACTGAAGGGATATCATCAGCTGGGCAGCAGGCTGCGAAAAAGCTCCCGAAACACTTTCACGGGTTCGTAGATGTTAAGGCCAAAGGTGGCCATGATGACCATCTAGCCAGACCTGCTGACAGCCCCCTCAGTGACTCCTGCACCCAGCCCAACAGCTTGTGGTTGAGCTAGAGAAGATCTTTTAGACAGAGACACCCAACCTCTATCAGAATCCACCACATCCCTTGCTAAATTGTTCCAGTGGTTCGTTACCCCCATTGTTAAAATGTGCATCTTATATCCCCTGTGAATTTGGCTAGCTTCAGTTTCCAGCTGTCGGCTCGTGTTCTGCCTGTCTGCTAGAGCGGAGAGCGCGGAAATCATGTCTCCCCCGTAGATACTTACCAATTGAGGAGCTATATTGAGTGCCATGCCGGAAGGTGGATGATCTCCTGAGGGAGACAATAGACGTAGATTTTTAAGGCTAGAAGGAACCGTTATGATTATCTAAGTTTTAAGGAAGTTGAAACCCCCGTCACCATCCCAGGAATATGAGCACTTCCTCTCTGCCCCCGTCTTCAGTGGGTGCTCCCCAGCCCATCCTGGCTGTCCCATGCGTAACTCCCCGGAAAGCTGCCCGGGGTTAGCCCTGCCCCCAGGGGCAGCTGAGGGTATATTAGGATGCACTGACCTGGAGCTGCTTTCTTGACCATCCCAAGAATGACTGCATTGTTTCTGAGCATGGAGACACTGAAGTGAGTGTCATGGGATCAGGAGGCTCTTGCGCTGGGGCTGAATTTCTGACACATCTCTGCCTTTCCGGTANTACAGAGCCCTGGGTACAGAGCCCAGGGTACAGAGCCCTGGGGTACAGAGCCCTGGGTACAGAGCCCAGGCCAGGATTCTTAGGGCATGAAACACTTTGTTTTACTGCAGGGCTGAAGCCGCCCTGAACTGGATGGCTGGCAGGTGCGAATGCGTTGCTGCTCCCCTCCGCCCCCACAGATGGCTGGGAAGCTGTTGACTTTATTTGCAGGATGAAGTAAATGCCAAGCCAGGCTGGGTGGTTTAATAAAAAGCCAGCAGGGGCGTTCACAGACACTCAGTCGAAGGGCAGTGGGGACAGGTCATGTGAAGCTCGTTTACGTTCATCCCCAGCCCCGCCTGGGGGCAGTCTCTGGTTTGGACAGAATGCAACAACCATGTGTTTCGCGTCAGAAATAGGGGGAATCTCAGCAGCTTAAACATGGCTCCCAGCGTCTCTGCTAGCCAGGGAGCGCCGAGACACCTAGCCTTTCTCGAGGGGGCTGCAGCCTATGCCATGACTGTGAGACAGATGGGTCCCTAATGTGGCTCCACAGTGATGTGGCACATGGCTGGGCACCACCTTACCCAGTGGAGACCTCAGCGGTCACACCAGGCTGTAGCTATGGGCAGGGCCGGCGCAACCCATTAGGCAACCTAGGTGGTCGCCCAGGGCGCTACTATTTGGGGGGCGCCGGCGCCCCGTCCGTCCGTGGAAATTTGGGGGCGGGACCTTCCGCCGCCGCTGTTGGGGGCGGCATTTTGGGGGCGGGACCTTCCGCCGCCTAGGGCGCCGGAAAAGCTGGCGGCGCTCCTGGCTATGGGGGAGGAAGTGCTGTCATTCAAATCCCCCATTTACTCTTGGGGCTGGAATTGCTCGTTCTGGTCTCATGCGAAAGGAGATGCTTTTCTAGTCGACACTGGTTGGGGAGTGAAGGAAAACACGCCAGGCACTACATGAGCCCTGTAGCTGCTTGTTCGGTGTGTGCATCCACACACTGCTTTGGGTGACGCTTTTGAGTCTGGCCTGTGCTCAAGGGGACACAGGGACTGGGATCATTTCAAAATGAGGGGCTCAGAAAGAATCATGTGCATCGTCGGAGAATTTCCCAGTGCTCTACATGGGTGGGTATCAGTATCCCCCCATCACTGGTGGAGAAACTGAGGCATGGGGCACATCAAGGTCACATCAGGAGTTAATGGCAGAGTCAGGGATCGAATTTTTATGGGACTTACTCCCAGTCCCTACTTGGTCCTCTAGCACGTGGTATCACAGTGCTCCGGGTCCGTTCCAGACATCATTTTCCTACCCATCTCTCTCCCTCTCTCCTTAGTGGCATTACCTGCTGCCCTCTTCCCTGCAGTGAAATGGGTTGTGCAGAGGAGAGCTGCCCTGCAGGGTTAATTACACACGTGCGGTATACAACACATTTGGAGCAGGCACACCGCATGTCTGCCCCCGAAGGCTAATGGCTGATCCCTTCATCTGCCCGCCTCTCCTGCTGCTCTGTCTCACTGAAGCTTTTACCTTTAAATCAAACACTTTAAGGTTGGCTGGGCCCATATAACTAAATGCTTTATGGCTCCCCGGGCAATTCAGAATGGAAAATGGATTCCCATTGGAAGAAGCAGAGCTCCCACATAAGAGGAGTGGCTGATTCTGAGAGGTTCATTTTATATCCCCGAGACTTGTCTCTGTCGAAGCAATTTGGGTGTTGGTTGTATTGGGAACGGAGACTAGAAGGTCACGAACGTCAAGTGACCCCTATTCCGGGCTCTATTAACCCCAATATCGTCCCTTCCCTCTCCTTGCCATTTTGCAGCTGCCAGAGGTGCCACCACCATAACCAATAGCAACGGAGTAAGGGGTGGTGCTGCCTCTTCCCAGCTAAACCCACAGGCCCCAAGCCCATTTGCTGTGAGGTTGGGAGTTTGGGTCACATGGAGGTTTGTGATCTGCTGAAAAAAAATTGCCCCGGAATCAAACTCCTCTGTGCTCAGCAGTAAAGAATGCCCCTATATGCCACAAAACACTTTCTGCAGCCGTAGAGAGTATATTAGGTAGCTAACGAGAGGCGTGCGGGCAGGTGGCAAAGACACCTGGCTCTGCTGCAGGAGCTTGATTTATTGTAGCAGGTTAAAGCCCTTCACATCTGCCAGCCCAACGGTTAGCAAGTGCTGCTGAAGAATAGAGACAAAGCACAGCTGTGGGTTTGCCTCGGGCTTGGGGCTACTCCTAATTCTAGCCTCATGTGGGGGTGGGGAGACTGGAGACTATGTTGATCAAAAACCTCATCTAACCTATTCATAAATGGGGGTTGAATCTCTTGTAGCACCCTATGAATTCTACCCTCAGGCCTTTATAGCTTTCCCATGTCCCTTGGTGCCTCCATTGACTCTCACATTTCTCTTGCACCTGTAGGTGTTTGGAGTGACTGTGAGGAGCAGCTGGAAGGCTCTGTGCATGGAGACCAGGGTACCTCCACCTCCTTTTGCCTTTCCTGGGCTAACGGGCTGGCCTCCCTGCTGCAGGGATCACTCCTCTAGTCCAGGGAGCCCTCCCATGGTTTCCTCAGCTCCTGCAGGCTCTTCAGAATGGGCAGATGCCTCAAAACACCATGGATGGGTCGGAGGCCTGGGCGGGACAATCATGGAGGTGGGGATGGGAATGTGTACGGCATTCGCAGCTCCTGTGGATTCCAAACTGCTCCTCCATGTACTCCACTCCCTGGGCTCCATGGGAGCGGAGAGGAGAGAGGAGCAAAGGCCACGGGGCAGGACAGCAGGAAAAGTGGGTTGGATTGATTCACTCTGAGCCACAAGCGTCCAGAGCAAGCTTCCCCCAGGAAGAAACGCTCCCTAGTGTCTCCCCGCATTGCCAGAGCCAGGATGTTCATGCCCTCCCGTCCAGGGCCCTGTGGAAAGAACACACCTCTGAGAGCATTGCCTTACTCCACTGCTCACCTGGCCCAGTCCCCTGAGCTCCCCGCTCTCGTTGCCTCTGTGCAGGGCCCTAGAGCAGAGTGCATGCGGCACCATCTCCAACTGGCAGGGGTCAGGGGGGCCTGCCGGCCATTTTTAGCGGATGAGAGGGGTGCCTTTCCTGGCCCTCCATTGCCCAGGGCTCAGCACAGGAGCCAGCTGCTCACAGCCAGTGCTGTTTCCTAGCTTCACCTGATTACCAAGCTCTGTGTGAGGTAACAGGGTATGGAGGCCTCCACCCCAAGGTCACCGGTTCAGATCTGGCTTCAGCTGGCAGTGACTGGGGGCCTGGGGCTGGCTGTTGGGGGCCTGTGTGACATGGGTCAGTGCCTCTCAGTCCAGCTCCTAGCAGAGAGTTGTCCGTATCCCCAGCTCTACCTCCCCAGGTGGCCCCTGGCGACAGGCCCAACAGAGAGGCCAAGAACTGGTGAACGGGGCCTGGCCCCTCCTCCATGCAGTCAGGGCCAAGGGGGAGCGGGAGCAGGTGTAAGCAGAGTCAGGATGAGCTCTACCCTGACATCTGGTGGTGAATTGTGGCGAGTTGTGGAAAAGAACTTCAGGGGCTGATCTTGTTTGCATAGGCACACCCACCCCACTTAGCATGAGCCCACAGCAGCCCAAATGGCCACTTTGGCTGCTGTGGGATCCCCAGTTTCTCTGTTATTGGGGCAGGAAAAATAAAGTGTTGTTACCCTGATTATGTGAATCAAGGACATTGGAACTGTTTTATGACAGAGGGACTCGCCATCAACTAAGTAGCACTCGCTAGATGAGGGACATGGGTTCCAACCCCCAGTGAATGGAGAGAGGTTAGGGACAGGCATTAATATGAGTCCCCTTTGAGGGCCTGAAATACTAATTGCATTCTCTCTTCATGGTAGAATATCAGAGCTAATTTTGATTATATTAGGAGTCTAGTTATGGGCTGCTGAGCTGAATTCATTTTGGGCCAATGGTGCACCAGCACTGAGGCTCCCCTACTACAAGCTGAAATCACTAAAGAGCTAAAATCACTGAGTGCTGTGGTGGGGCCTGAAGATATGTTGCAGAGCGGCTAGCAGAGCAGTTCATGGGACGGCTGGAGGGGCTCGTGGGACAGCTGGTGGAGCAGAGCAGTTCGTGTCCCAGGTCACTGGGTGGGGACTCGAGCCGGTTTTGCATTGTGGTATTGAAACGGAACCCCTAGATCCTGAACCTGGCCCTTGTTGCTGCCAACTCAGATGGGCAGAAGGGTTACACAGGTATTGCCACTGCCTGTGCTGGGGTGCACTCTCTGTGCCTAGCCCTAGACAGAGGCCTCTGCTCACCAGCCACCCCTTCCCCCCAGCCTGGGCTGGGGCTCTGCAGGGGCTGGGGCAGGAACCAGGGCAGCATGGCTGCAGCGCTGCTGCGCTCCAGCTAGTCCCAGTTGCTGGAAGGGCCCAGCTGCAACTGCTCTAATTTGTGCCAGGGTCAATTCTTCCTGGCTCCAGAATAGGGGAAGCCCCAAGCTGGCTTAAAGCCTCATAGACTCATAGACTTTAAGGTCAGAAGGGACCATTATGATCATCTAGTCTAACCTCCCGCATGATGCAGGCCACAAAAGCCGACCCACCCACTCCTGGAATAATTCTCTCCCTTGACTCAGCTGTTGAAGTCCCCAAATCATGATTTAAAGACTTCAAGTTGCACAGAATCCTCCAGCAAGCCACCTCCGCTCTGTTCCTGCTGCAGGTGCAGAGACTCAGGCCCTGAGTGCTGCCATGGCACCAGGTCTCTGTGGCCCAGGTTGGTGTCCCCATGGCCACACAAGGGCCCTTTGCTTAAACCATTATTGGACCGGGATCCTTGCGCACCAGGAGGTGGAAAAGCTCCAAGGAACGTGGCTCAGCTGAGGTATCTAAACCAGTTTCTAGTCTAGGGCATCTACCTCTGCAGGCTTAGCACCCACATCAGCCCCAGCCCTGCCCTCTGCCTCAGGGAGGAAGTGAGAAGAAACCCAGAATCCAGAGAGCTGGTCTGGAGCCAGTCCCTGCCATGTGCCCCAGGAGAGCAGGCCTCAGCTGTACAGAGAGCCTGCAGCACACGGGGCTTTGCCTGGGCCCTGGCATGGAGAATGGGCCCTGGTGGGGAATGCTAGGAGGGTTAAATGCCCCGGGGGCAGCCTGGGTCACTGCAGAGGCAGACTAGGGGGGGTTGGGCCCTGGAGCGATCTCAGAGGCTGCGCAGTAATTGGCCAGGCGGCTGCAGGCCCACACAGCCATTCCCCTGGCTCCGCGTTCACCAGCCAGCGCTGTGTGAGCTCCACCACAGCCCATCTCCAGCGTGGCGACTCCCCCGCCTTGTTCACACACATCCCCTCCCCCCGCCACTCCCCCAGACTAGTGGGAAAATCAGTGGAACAAAGCGGGGCTGGAGCAGTATTTCACTGGGGGCTCGGCGCAGCCCCCTTTGTCAGATGCCAGCTGGGAACGAGGCACAAAGAGAAGCCCCTTCCCTGCAGCCTGGGCCACCTCCATTGAGCTGCAGTCAAGCAGAAGTCGGTCGGAGCCTCAGCACATTGCTTTGCTCTTTGTTGAAGCACAACCCCCCCCCACACACACACACACACACACCCCACCCGGCGGCTCGCCCCCTCCCCGACATGCCCCCCTGGACTGGGCAGCCTACGAATGAGGTGGACGTTCTATGGTAACTAACTCAGGGAAACATCCCCAGACTCCATCCTTCCTTTCAGGGCGCAGGCTTGGCAGCAGGGAGGTGAATGGGCCAGAGGCCGGGGCTGGCCCACCGGTTGCCATGGGAACGGCGCATCGCCTTTGCCAAGGGAAACAATAAGCTCCGTGGGGAAGAAAGGCGTCCTCCAACGTGCTCACCTGCAGGGAGGGAGCGGGGGGGGGCGTTTCCCAGCCAGCTGCCCTTGCTGCGCTCCCCTTCCCTCGCGAGCTGTCATCCTGCACACCAGGCCAACAAAGGCCTGTGGCTCCGGGCAAATGGCCTCTCCTCGGGAGGCATCCGAAAGCCCCGTCCTCCCGGTGGGAAGATTAGGGACCAATTTAAAGGTCAACCCCAGAGAAAAAAGGCCCCTGCTGCTCGGAGCTGTGCGGGGCTACCTGCCTGCCAGGCAGGAGCGTGTCTGCACAGCCCCCACTGCGCCGGTTCACAGGTGAAAGCGGGGGCGGACGTGCTCCCGGGCACGCGGCAGCTGGGCTGAGAAGTGATCAGATGGGGAGGGAGCCCCTTCCGCTGCCAGCCCCAGACGGGGGCGGGGCACAAAGGCCTGTACAGCCTCCAGCCCTCATTGGCGGTTATGGGTAACAGATCAATGCACAGTCCTCTGTGTCCGTCGGGGAGGGGGGAGTGAGGGTGTGCCTAGTGGGCAAAGCTGGCAATCAGGCCTCGGGTTCAATTCCTGGCTCAGCTGCTTACTCCCTGTGAGAACTTGGGCACGTCACTCAGCCTCTCCGGGGCTCAACTTCCCCACTGCAGCATGAGAATGACCAGGGCCTGTGAGTGTTGGGAGATCCTCTGCTGGAAGGGGCTATAGCACAGTGATGAGCCTGGGACAGACAGCAATACACAGAGATGAGCCAGGACAGACAGACGGACAGCATACCTGCACGTGCTGGATGTGTGTTGCCCATACTGAGTTGTGTGCATCCCTGCACGTGCTGTCTACCTGCAGTTGTGTGCGTCACACTGATGGAAGACGGCAGGGCCCCCTGACTTACAGTTGGATCTTAAGGTCTCTTATCCAGAGCCGAGGGTAGCCATGTGAATGGCTGCAACACCTCCAGGATGAACATGGATTGGGCAGTCATCTGTGATGTGTCCGACAGTTTGCACCACGCCACAGTCTCTGTTCAGCAATTCCCTCACTTTCCCTCTGCAGAGTAAGCATGCGCAGCTTAGAGCTGTCCGTACGCGCTGTGGGGAGGAAAGACCGGCACTTGCACAGTTGGGTCATTGATTAGATTTTTGTTTGGTGCGTTAGCAGCTGTCCAGGCTTCAGACCATCTTCCGTGAACGTCCTTCTCTTCCGCAAGGAGGGCTGGGGCACGAGACCAGATGGGTTTTCTTGATTTGAGTCGGTGGTGTAACACCCTGCGTGCCCTTTCTCCCCCCCCCCCTTTTCACCCAGGCTGGGGGTGTGTGTGTAACACCCTGCAAATAAACCTTTGAACTCTGGGGCTGCGCTGACCAGGGAAAGAGACTTTTGGGGTGTTGGACTTTGGGGGATTCTTGGGTTGCTGGACTCAAGAACCAAAGGGAAAGGACACGGCTCAATTTGCTGGGTGGGTTTGGTCTATGAACTCTAGTTGTGGTGTTTTCCCAATTTAATGCTGATGTTGTTAACCNAGGCCTCAGGTTCAATTCCTGGCTCAGCTGCTTACTCCCCGTGAGAACTTGGGCACGTCGCTCAGCCTCTCCGGGGCTCAACTTTCCCCACTGCAGCATGAGAATGACCAGAGCCTGTGAGTGTTGGAAGATCCTCTGCTGGAAGGGGCTATAGCACAGTGATGAGCCCGGGACAGACAGACGGACAGCATACCTGCACGTGCTGGATGTGTGTTGCCCATACTGAGTTGTGTGCATCCCTGCACATGCTGTCTACCTGCAGTTGTGTGCGTCACACTGATGGAAGACGGCAGGGCCCCCTGACTTACAGAATGTTCCATTACTGCCGTGTTCTCCTTCACAGCTGTCTAACCCAGAAACTTGAGTGTGCACAAAGCCTTTTGCACAGCAACTTCCCTGTACAAGCTGCTGACACAAAGGGTGTGATTCTTCGTTGCCCCGCGCCTTGTGCATTTACACCAGTGCAAATTGAGTGTAAAATGTGCCCAGCTCAGAACAGGTTTTCACTGCGTTTAGAGCACTCACTCGGACCCTAAGGCGCCACCTTCCTGCCCTGTACTGGCCACCTGCATCGCCAGGCTGTGTGCAGGAGGAACAGCGGCCTGTGCAGGTGGGATGGGTGGGGAAGCAGGCTAAGGCCCCTCTGCCTAGTCCCTGAGCCCCTGCTCACAGCCGGAGATTTTCAGTGGGCAGCTTCAGAGGGAAATGAACATTTAGACAAAAATGAATAAGAAATGGGTTTTGTTGAAATTTGCCAACCAGCGTTAGTGTCACTCCATCCCATGGTGATTTATGGGTGTACGGTGTCAAAGGGGAGGACTGGAGCTCTCAGCTCCTGGGAGCTGCCCAGTGTACCGACCGTCTCCTTGGGGAACCCAGCCCAGCCCTGGATGGCCAGGCAATGGGACATGCTAACTATGGGAAACTGAAGCAACACAAGAGGGGGCCTCTGGAAAGTTGGCTCCTTCCTGGGAATCAACAACCAAGGCAGCATCCTGTGTGTGTGACTCCAAGAGACTCCATATTAATCAAGACTTTGCTGATTGACACCTTCCTTTAACCCCTTAGTGACCAGCCATACCAGCTCTGCCAGGCCCCTACATCTGTATTACTTGTAATACATAGTGTGTGCATAGTGTGATGGATTGGGGGGGGGGGGGGGGGGGGGGTTGCTGCTNAATAATTTGAGAGTTCTGTGTGTTGCCTGGTAACCAGGATGTTACCATGGGGATACCTTGGTTTAGTTCAGTAGTGGATGTAAGGAAAACCAGCAGAAAGGAAGTAGAATAGCTCAAGATAAGCCGCTCCTCAGCAAACACTTGGGGGTTGTTATGGGACGATGGCAGAGCCACTGGCTCAGAGGAGTCTGGCTCAGTACCAGGCTGGTTTTTGACAAGCAGGGCCCAAAGCCTGGAAATCCAATTGCAAAGGCACTGTGGCTGGATGAAAGAGACTCTCTCGTCAGGGAAGAGGCAGTTGCAGGGGAGCTGTCCAGACTGACACAGGCACTCGCTGGGGTGGCTAAAGAAGCTGGGCCTGCCAAGGTCACTGTCAGGGAGCAGCAGAACTCTAGGGACGAGCGCTCTGTGTGGACTGGGTGCGCTGACAATCCTTTCTTCTGAATGCTTTGTTTCAAACCATAATCTACACACAGCTTTGGTGTGAGACGGCTGCCTCGTCACTGTACTCACCACCGGTCACAGACTCCTGTAGGAAAGCACCAGGCTAGCTGGTGGTTTGAGCATTGGCCTGCTAAACCCAGGGTTGTGAGTTCAATCCTTGAGGGGGCCATTTAGGGATCTGGGGCAAAAATCTGTCTGGGGATTGGTCCTACTTTGAGCAGGGGGTCCCTTCCAACCCTGATATTCTATAATTAAGCTCTGCCTGCATTAGGAGAGTTTGCCCATCATCTTCTTTCATATGCAATAGTGGAACAGTGAAAGCAACAGAGTGGCTTCAGTTGGATCTTAAGGTCTCTTATCCAGAGCCGAGGGTAGCCATGTGAATGGCTGCAACACCTCCAGGATGAACATGGATTGGGCAGTTATCTGTGATGTGTCCGACAGTTTGCACCACGCCACAGTCACCGTTCAGCAATTCCCTCACTTTCCCTCTACAGAGTAAGCATGCGCGGCTTAGAGCTGTCCGTACGCGCTGTGGGGAGGAAAGACCGGCACTTGCACAGTTGGGTCATTGATTAGATTTTTGTTTGGTGCGTTAGCAGCTGTCCAGGCTTCAGACCATCTTCCGTGAACGTCCTTCTCTTCCGCAAGGAGGGCTGGGGCACGAGACCAGATGGGTTTTCTTGTTTTGAGTCGGTGGCAAGGGGGCAGTTCTCAGCCCGGGTGGGGCGGTAGTGGGGGATTTGCCATGATCTTTATGTACTCCCTAACTGTCGCAGCGTCTTGTCGGATATTTCCCAGCGCAATGTTAGCCAGCACTGATAGCCATGGAAGTGGCGTGGATGTGGGGGTTTGCCAGTGTGGATGGACCAGTGTAGCTAAACTGGCAAAGCCTTTCTAGTTAGACTAAGCCTCAGAAAGAACACAGTTTGACTTTCAGCTCCAGTTTCAGCTTCGAGTCTGCAGGGCAGGCAGTTCAAAAAGCAGCCTTGTGACGGATGTGGAGCCCCCTAGAGACAAGGCCCACGTGGAGCCCATGATGCCATTTTTATAGTGTCCCTTTTGAGACCGTAAGTCTGCTGTAAGGTCAGGTGGTGATGTTCCAGCAACAACCACAACTCAGCCCTCCCCCGCACATCACAGGAAGGCTTTGCATTGCACGGTCTCACACACCCCGCAGTCATTGCTGTAATTAGATCCAGTAGAATTATTCCATTTGTATAAATCATTTTTGTCTGTTCATGTCCTGATCCTGGTCTCTAGGAGCCTCTTCGTTACTCATAAGTATTCACCAAGTCATTCCTGTGGACAACTGTAGCCCCCATTCACTCCAGCAAGTTCCTCTTCATTATTTGTAGCATGTGGCTAGTCACTTAATACTGTGTCTGCTCTCTGACGGGACTACAGACACTTCTTAAGCAGGAGAGTAATTAGCAACACCGTCCCACTCACACTGGGGCTAAAGTTCGTGAGACTCTGACTTTTGGTGAGTTCCAAAGACAATGACTGAAACGGACCTTGAGGTCATTGCCGATAATCGGCCGAGCACAAGCTCCCAGTGCAGCATTGTGACAAAAGGCGCTGACGTGACCCTGGGATGTATAAAAGAGAAATCAAGCAGCAGCAGGGAGTTGGGCACTAGTGAGACCGTTACTGAAATGGCATCCACCCAGCCAAAGGATAGTGATAAATTGGAGAGGGTTCACAGAAGAACCACAAGAATGAATGCCTGATAGTGAGAGCGATTTGAAGGGGCTCAATCTATTTAGCTTAACAACGGGAAGACTAAGATGTGCCTTGGTCGGGGTCTACAAGTGCCTACGCGGGGAGGAGATTTCTGAAAGCAGATGACCCTCTAATCTCCCAGCAAAGGCAGAACGTGAGCCAATAGCTGGACGCTGACGCTGGACAAATTCAAACGGGAAATAAGTGTTTCACAGGGAGGGGAATTAGTCACTGGAACAGCTTACCCAGCAATGCGGCTAAGGCTCCATCTCCAGAAACCTTTACCTCGAGATCAGGTGTCCCTGTCTGAAAGCTCCGCTCTAGCTCACCCACAAGTGCTGGGCTGGAGGCAGGAGTCACTGAGGCGGGGCGGGGAGAAGATGTCTCTGGCCTGGGCTATGCAGGGGGTCAGACTGGATGGTCAGGATGGGCCCTTCTGGCCTTGTCAGCTATGAATCTACAGGAGTGCAGTGAACTCACAGCAGACATTTATCAACCAGGCCGTGACTCCTTCTGTGCGTTGTTTGGCCAGCTCCAGTTGTGTCATGATGGGCCCAAACCAAACCCACAACTGGGCAGCCCTGGGCGATGGGGAAGGACGCTTCTGACAGGCCCTTGTCAGTTCATGGGCCACGCCAGAGTTGTGTGGTCCAGCAGCCCCACGCTTTGGGCACTTTCAAGTTTGGGGTCAGCCCTCAAGGCACTAAGCCACAGAGATGAGGTGACGCGGCTCTGCCTCTGGAGCTGAGGCAGGGTGCTGATGGCTCTGCTCACTGGGAGCTGGGGGCAGGCAGGCGCCCGGAGGAGAGAGCTTTGCTTGTTGGGCGTCTGCATTCTGGGTGGGCGGATGGCTGGGTGGGGAGGAGCTAGGCGGAGCTGGGAAGATAGATGGCTTTGCACAGGAGCTAACTGGGTACACATCTCTTTCATTTAATTATGTTTGTTAAATCTTTCTGCGTGAGTAAAAAGTCCCAGAAAACGAGGGAAAAGGGAAAACGGGCTGGAGAAAAACTGGATTGAACCATAAGAACAAAAGGAGCCCTCATGATTTTCAGCAGTGGAATGATGAAATAATTGGAGCCAGTGCAATAACGGTAATTGTAACCATTTAAAGTGCCTGTCTCCTTGTGACGAATGAACATGTCGCAGGCCCCCTCCGAGCTGCACCGTCTCACACCAGTTTGACAAAGGAGCAGCCGACAAGCGGTTAAATCTATCAGGGGACGGTCAATTTTGTTTGAAAACAGCCTTTTCTAAAGCGGGGGGCATTCCTTTATGGAGCCAGTCTCGCTGGGCCGGCTGAGAGCGCAGGCACGGCAGAGAAAGGGGTTAAAGGCAGCGATGGCTGGTGCTGAGAAGGAACCACAAAGACGCTGTTTGCCTTTTCTCCACTGATCAGTTAATTTAGTTCTTCACAATATTGCGCCCAACTCCTGGTGGTGCTGCCCCCCCTCGCTGTTCTGATGTCACAGATGGTGCAGAGAAAGCAGCCCCTGTGGCGCCACGCAGCCCCCTCACAGCATGGGGCCTACATGCCTTCCTCCCCCATTGTCCACAACTTCAAAAAGAAGAAGGGGGGAAAAAAAGGAGGAAAAAAAAGTACAAAAGCAGCTGAAAAACATGCTTCATAACAAATTCCCAATACCTTCCCCTGCTGGAGCCAGGCAGAGGGGAGAGCAGCGCAGGCAGGGCGGGGGCAGGAGCAGGAGTCTCGCCTTTGGATCCTTTGACTGGAAAGAACTTCTTGTGGGAAGTTGCTTCTCGGAGCCAGGATCTGGCTGGGAGCGTTTCTCCTCGAGATGCTCTCGGCACTCCTCCTGCTGGGCTTGGCTTCCCTCCCCTGGAGCTGGGGCTCCCAGGTGTGCCAGTGTCGCTGCACCTGGCCAGAGGGACCGGGGAGGAGGGGCCTGCAGGGGCCCAACAGGCAACCGAGGCAGCTCCAGCACCACCAGCGCAGGCAGCGGCACCGGCTGCGAGGTAAGCACCTTTCACCAGACTCCCGAGTCCCACAGCCGGCTTGGCTAGAGGCAGGCAGCCCGGGGAGCAGCACGCCCCACAAACACCTGGCTGCCCCAAGTGGCTGTTGTCACTGCAGCGCCGGTGGGGAGAGCCGCCAGGCTGAGGGCTGGTTCTTTTACTTCCTCTCACCTCTGGGGAATTGTTCGGCTGAGAGGATGCTGCACCCCAGAGATTTAGAGGCTGGTGAAAGAGACTCCAAATATTTGCCTCCTTGTAAAAACTTGTCTCAGCCTATATGCACAAGCAATGGCTGAAGGGACAGGAAGGGAGGTCTGGGTGGGTCGGAGCAATGATTGGGGGTTGATATAGTGACGGGGGTGAGGACTGGTGATGGGGGTAGGAGTAGTGACTGCACTGGGAGAACTGGTTTGGTAGCGCTGGATTCTCCGAGCATGGGGAGGAAAGCTGCTTGTTTATTAGTATTTATTCTTTGTTAGATACCAGTGCTCAGAGCCATTCATGGCAAACAGACAGGCCCTGCCCCAAAGACCTTACAAGCTAGGAGACAGGACATACTGGGAAATCCAGGGGAAGGAATAACTCGGAGGGGGAGGAACTCAAAACTGGTGGGCACCACAGAGGTGTTTTTAGGGGGATTTGATCATATTTGTCCTTGAGTCTATGCTGACCCCATCAGTGTACCAACTGCCGCCACCTCCAATCCTCATAGATACTGTGTCTCTTTCCGTTGTTTCCAAGTAGCTCTTCAGATAAAAGCCAGGTAGGTGAATCAATGCACTTTCTCAGCAAAGTTTCAAGAGCCTGACACTTCCCAGTAAAATGGTGATCAAACTAATGACCGGGGCCTGGGGGACAACTGGAGAAGACAGGTGTAATTACCAGGCCACGTTAGAAGAGAACGAGGCGGTCGGAGAAGAGGAAGTGCTTTCCGTTTGTACTGACCAGTCACTAACCCATTGCCTAGGTCAATCTCTGTCCTGAAAGTCAGTGACCAGCCAGGGCCTTCTCCTTGTTCTTCATGGCTTTCAAAACTGATCCCCAAAGCTCAGATCACCTGATTTCAGAGCTGTACTTGTGACCCAAGCCCCAAGAACTTCCAGGGGGCTCACACTGATCCTTTACACGAGGGGTTCTCAAGCCGGGGGTCATGACCCCTCAGGGGGTCGCAAGGTTATTACATGGGGGATGCGAGCTGTCAGCCTCCATCCCAATCCCCGCTTCACCTCCAGCATTTATAATAGTGGTAAATATAAAAAATGTGTTTTTAATTTATAAGGGGGGATCGTGCTCAGAGGCTTGCTGTGCAAAAGGGGTCACCAATACAAAAGTTTGAGACCACTGCTTTACGGCCTCAGAAACTAACAGCAGGAGAAAACACTGGTGTTGGACAGAACGCGGGAACATTTTCCTCTGGGACGTGCACAAATGCTGCCACCCAACCTGGCTTTCACACAGATGTTGTGCACCCAGCAGGGTGAATCGGCCAACCACTCGAGCACCCTGGTGTAATATCTTTTTTCTGCAGACTGGAAAAGCCGACTTCTGCCAACCCAAAGCCTGTGTCTGAATCACACTGCAGGTGTAACACAACAGCACAGCACTGTTTGCCTTGCTGCAGGTACTCCTTAGACCATTTCTCAGACAGCTATTCCTGTGGCCTCTAAATATCAAGACTCCAGGCTGTGGCTGCCTGGCCCTCCTTGCCCTGCATTGCCTGGTATGTGACATCAGAGGCCGATCACAGATGCCTGCGCTATGCAGACAGGAGAGCAGGGGGCACCAGTTCTTGTCCATTGTGGTAGTGGGCTTCCTTCCTTTAGGGATAGGGTTTGGCAAAGGAAAGGCACCCGCCCCGCCCCAGGAGGTGACCTGGCCACCCATGCTGGTGCTTTGGAGTCACGAGTTCTGCTCATGGACATTTCTAGCACCAGGTTTAAACCCAGAGACTGTGCATGTTTGGTTTGAGATCTGGGACCTGTCATATACACCTTGTACACGGTAGGTTGCAGGGCTACAGTAGCAGATACAGTACTGCAGGAGTAGCAGATACAGACTGACTACAGAGCTCCCTTCCCAGAGAGATGCGCACCAGAAGTGCTCACCGGAGATGCGCTTAATAAGTATTTTACACACTGCACCACCTAGTGGCTGACCAGTGTAATACCGTCCAGCATTCTGCTAGTAATGGCAGCTGCCTCCTCCAGAATCACTTTGGTCCATTGTGCATGAAAATCAAGAGTCTTAAAGGCAGCATGGGCTGCCCTGACTCCAGCAGCTCCGTCACGTTAGTCTGCAGCTGGATCACAGCCAGCCATTCTCCTGCTCCCCATTCCTGGAGCCTGCTGCCCCGCCCTGCAGGATCCGGGTAGACCAAAGGCAGCGGGTGTTTGTCATGTCCTGCATGCGGAGACACAGTCCCTTGCAATGGGAATGTGCTCACAGAGCTTGGCTTAAAGCTTAGAGCTCTTGTAACACTTTGCAACCGATTGTGGATGAATCCTGAAATGAAACCCTTTCCAAGCCCTACACATGGGAGGAAGGACGACTCATGTGAGTCCAGGATTATAGGATCCCTACATCATTCTGGTTGTATAAGAAAGTTAATGAACTTACTGTGTTTATAGATACTGACTGTGACACTGCAGCCCATATTCGTCATAGTTGTATGATTATGATGTAATTATGACATAATTATGATGCATTTTGTACCAGACGGGTCATGTGAGGTGTCATTGGAAAAGTTATGATTTGCTAAATATGATTATCCTATTTGTATGCATGTATCCTTTTTGTATCTGAAGTTATAAATATTTACTATGTATCTGTATTCCAAATATGCTTACTCTGAGTAACACCCACAGCTAGCCTTTCAGGTACAACAATGAAGAAGTTAGACAGGGCTGATGGCCCATCAGCAAAGACAATGGACTATGAAGGGACTTAGCCTTCCTGTAAACGTTTCAGTCAGCCTATAAGTAATGGCTGCTATGACTCAGCAAGGGCATGTGACCAGATCACATGATACTGAACTCCATTTTGGGTACCTGTATTTTTCCACAAACTGGGCTGTAAACTGAATTTGGAACAAAGGGTTCTCGCCATATAGTAAAGCTATATTAGGTGGGGTGTGACATCATCTGGGGGCCTCACTCCCCACACAAGGACACCCCTGGAAACATCTGAGAAACAAAGACTGAACTGGGGGAAGTGCTGGTCCCAGGCTAAAAGGATGTCTAGCTTGTGTATGGAAACCTGGTGGATTGCTTTGTATCATCAGCCAGGGTGAGAATTTGCTAATTCATACCCAATCTTTCTAGTATCTTAGGCATAGTTTGTAGTTTTGTTTATTTGCTAGGTAAACTGCTTTGATCTGTTTGCTATCCCTTATAATCACTTAAAATCTATCTTTTTGTAGTTAATAAACTTGGGTTTTTTTTCCCTTTATCTAAACCAGTGTGCCTTTGAGTGAAGTGTCTGGGGAAAAATCTCAACTTAACACAAGTGCGCATATTCCGCTCCATATTGAGGGAGGGGCAAACTGAGTAATAAATTCATACTGGTCGGGTTTTTGACCAGGGCAGGATGGTAGAGCTCTGGGGTACAAGGCTGGGAAGCTGGGGGCATCTTGGCTGTAGCCTCTCTATTGTTGATTCATGCAGTGGCTGGTCAGAACCTGCATGTAACTGCAGCTGAGTGTGTCCCTGCCTGTGGGAATGCTGGTGGGAGTGTAGGACCTGGAGTGGTCTGCGGATTGTCACAGCAGTACAGTGCTGATAGGGAGCCCAGGCTGGTGAGTCAGTGGGACCCCAGTTCCAGGTGGCATCCCAGGGGGACCCATCACACCGACTTCTTCTCAACAGCCCCATATTTCCTAGATAAGAAATCCCTCTCTAAGAATTTAAGTTTCACCTGCCTTATTTTCTATATTATGCATCAGTGTAACTGGCTGAGATTAAATAGCATCTTTATTGTTATCACCGGTAGCTGGGAGACGTGTGCTTTATACTCGTGGCTGATTTTTGTAACTAAGGAGGGCTGCGCAGAGTCGGGTCTGTTCATGCAGTGAGCGCCTGCCATTGGAATAACCCTCTCTGTCTGTATGTAAAGGTATGGGGAGCCTGGCTGGCTGACAACAAAAGGAAAGACTCTGCCGTGTGTGTGAAGCGCTGTCAGCTTTTCTTTTGTAACTTGTTGGCTTGCAGCTGTAGCGGCACTTGGTTGTTTGGGGCTGGGTGTGCTGAGAACACGTCCTTATGGGATATTCCTCCAGCAGGATTTCTGACTGTGCGTGCATTAGAGAGACTTTAGAGACTGGGCCTCTAGGGCATCTCGGAGTGACGCTGTAACGGTGCTGCCTGTTGGAGCCAGCTGAGGTCACTCAATCAGGGTGAACTGCAAACAAAACAAGGCAGACAAACCCCAAATGCTGGTGGATATTCCAATACTTAGATTTTCCAAGCCAGCACAAAACAACTTCTATATTACCATACAGGTTACTCAGAAGTCCAAACAACGCAGTTCCCTTAAAGTACCCAGCCTCAGGCCTCCATCCAGACACACCTGTCAGATACGATGATGATTACTGAGAATCCTATCTCATCATATAAAAGAAAAGGTTCTTCCAATCCCAAAGGATCAGCCACATACCCAGGTCCAATTATAACTTAGATCTTACCCAAAATACACGCTATAGTCAATTCTTATTAACTAAGCTAAAATTTATTTAAAAAGAAAAGAGAGAGAGTGTTGGTTAAAAGATCAATATACAGACAGACTTGAATTCAATTCTTGAGGTTTAGATACATAGCAGAGGTGAGCTTGTAGTTGCCAAAAGTCCTTTTAGAAATAGTCCATAGGTTATAGTCCAATGTCCATATTCAGGGTGGCTCCAGTCAANTCTCCCTCCTCCAGCTGGGCAATGAGCTGTTCTTTAGTGAGCCTCCCAATGTGCAGCCCCCTCTGCTTGCACCGCTCCACCAGGTCGCTCTTAAGCTGCTTGGCATACATCTTCCTGCTGGCCACTCGCAGGCCTGGGTGCTCACCGCTCCCCACAGTTTTCAGGGAGACCCCTAGTGTGCCAGCCCTTCTCGAGGTCACCACCTCTCTGGCAGGGTCGAGCTGCAGACTCCTCCGCCCCTGGGACTGCTCGCTGCAATTCCCCGGGGGACCCTGTTACTGCAACAGTCCTTCTCACTGGTCACACGCTCCCAGGGGTTAATCACTCCTGAAACCGTCCCTCGCTGACTCTTCGCCTGGTCCCCGTCATTCCCCCTTCGTTTTACTGCTCCCCAGTCACTTACTGCAGGAAGTGCCGTCCACGGGGTGCAGTAGCTCCCACCGCTGCCACCAGTTGTCACGGAGTGTGGGGGAGTCCGGGCCCTGTACCCCTGGCTTCCTGCGATTCACCAGAACTCTCAGCCAGCCAGTAAAACAGAAGGCTTATTGAGACGACAGGAACACAGTCCAAAACAGGTCTTGCCAGGTACAGACAACAGGATTCCCTGTAGTTAGGTCTATCTGGGGGCCCCAGGGAGGCCACTCTCCCCGCTGGGAAGCCCCAGCCCTGTCAGAGTCCCCTCTTCATTCTATTCATTTACCTATCTTCCTAACCAGTCCTTAAGGTTCACCCATAGGTCAGGTTATTCTGTGAGTTAATTAACTCTTTCTGGCCCTGTCACCTTTCATGAAATATTATATTACACTCATAACGTCACAGACGCTCGACACAGAGTGGAGTTTCAGAGGGGAGAATTTACTGACTCATCGTCTATGCAAGAGGACAGAGTCCTTCACAGCAGGATCCTCAAAAGGGGCTGTGGGACTTAGGAGCACAGGTCCCCATGACTCTCAATGGGACTTGGGCTCCGGACGCCATCTGGCACCCACACTTGGGAACTAGTTTCTTTACTATTTATTCCTCTGACTACTGGTCAGGTGTGAGTTCTTACCTCTGACCACGTGCTCAGCCCTGGAGAAGACACGAATGAAGCCAGTCCCTCCCTAAGGAGCTCACATCTCACAGTGATCATGTTTGCATACTCTGATGGATGGCAGTGGGACAGGGTATTGCTTATTTAAGGCTATAATCTTCCTGAATTAGAGGAAAGGCTTAGGAGAGAGGCCCTGCAGGAAAGCTCCAGGCTCCAGCTCTGGTAGGATCGCTGTTATTCATATAGTTGCACACGCACATGACGAAATCATGTCCCTGTCCCAGACAGCTCACAATCCAAGAGGCTTACGAAGTTCAGTGTCTCTAGCTTATCAAAGTAAAGGGGAAGAGGTGACTTGATCACAATCACAATCCCCCATGCAGGAGGGATATTTCTGCTGGTAAAGACCTCTTCCCTCTGGCAAATCAAGGCAGAAAAGATCCAGTGGCTGGCAGCTGAAGTTCGACACATTCAAACAGAAAATATTGTGCACATTCTTTTTAGGTGACAAATCTGAGAAACTGTCTCAGATTGAGGTGTCATTAGAGGAGGCTGTGGAACAAATTGATAAACTAAACAGTAATAAGTCACGAGGACCAGATGGTATTCACCCCAGAGTTCTGAAGGAACTCAAATGTGAAATTGCAGAACTACTAACTTTAGTCTGTAACCTATCATTTAAATCAGCTTCTGTACCAAATGACTGGAGGATAGCTAATGTGATGCCAATTTTTAAAGAGGGCTCCAGAGGTGATCCTGGCAATTACAGGCTGGTAAGCCTGACTTCAGTACCGGGAAAACTGATTAAAACTCCCAATAAGACAGATGAACTTTTCTTGATGGCCAGTCAGGATCAGGTCCGTCTGGGGGACTCCAGTCTCTGCCCGGTGTCATTGGCAGAGTGCTGGGGTCTGGCAGCTCTGATCTTTGGGAGGGTGACCTGGAGTTGGTTCCCCAAGAACTTCCTTTTGGACCTCAGTTTATATAGTGAAATTTGAGTCCTGCTTAGCTCGACCTGAGCCAATCATTATACTAACATTTTACTAACCAATCCTAACACAGCGTAACAAAATTCTCCAACCAATCCTACCCCACCATCTTAATTAATTTACCCCTAGCAAAATGAATTATGTAACAGACAGAAGCAATCAAAGAACCAGACCGAGACCATACAGATAAACAATAGGAAAGTGGGGACCATAATGACAAAACAATAAAGAAATGAGGATTTCACAACCACAACTATTGAGAAGTGATTTCTTGCCAGGCAGGATGCTGTCAAACTAAGTTTTCTTTAACCATCTTAAGATCTGTTTCTTTATCTGGTGATAGTGGGGGCCATGAGGACAGGGTCTCCTTCTTAACAGCCTGGTATTACATTGTTTTAATGTAATGTAGCTGGAATGTGAGGAGGTGACTTCCTGCTTCTCAGCTAATGGCTGCTGCTCGGCTGCTCTTTTAATCTGGCTGTAGACGAAGGCCTGAGGCCTTACAGTTGGGAAGAGGAGTAAATTAATGTTTGGGAAGTACTCCGATGCTCCAGTGATGAGTGCCATAGTGAGACCCAGGAGCAAAGGATTCCCCTGCCTTCAGATCAGGGTCTGAACAGTGGGCAGTAAATAAGGAAGGGGACCAGCTGCCTGGTTCAGCAAGCACTGCCCAGCCTGGGCACTGATGAGGAGGGGTCCTCTGGAAAAGCTGGCATGTGCTGATGTAACTAACGATTGGGTGCATAAGCACAAGGGTCTGAGTCAGGTTGCTCTGGTGACCTTCCTTCTGGCAGTTCCTGACTTTGGAGCACTTGGCTTGGCTACCTTAATTCTGTGCCTTTTGTGGCATCTGTGTGTAACTGTGTTAAAACCATTCTGTGATTCTGGGTACCTTACTCGCTCCGCTGCTTGGGCACTCACTCGCCACGCCTCTCTGCCAGCCACCCTGCTGGCCGCCTGTTCACCGCTCACTCATCACACCTCTCTATCGCACCAGCCACTCGTTCATCAGCTGACTGTCAGCCGCCTTCTGCTGCCACCTGCCCCTCTGCTGTGATCTCTGCACATCAGTCTCTTAGTAATTTTCAGCTCTTTGCAGTCTAGGTAGAAACACTGCCCCCTCTCAAGTGATTTCAGCTCTCAGTGATTGTTAGGTCTTACCAGGCAGGGTAGAAACACAGTCCTACCACAACTGATTTCAGCTCTGCTTGGGCATTTAACATAATAAAGAGACTCTCAATGAAGCCTATTTAGTTTTATTCTTTGAACAGTGGGAAGGACCCTTGAGGATGTACAGCCTTCTGATTGGGGATATCTGTCCCCACCTTTTTTCCTTTCACAGGGTTCTGACATTCGAGCCCCTAACTTAACGGGGTTCTTTCAACTGAGGGTGACCCCCCTCATTTGGGACAGGTTAAGCACAGTCCTGCTTTCCTGTATTTCTACAATAATTACAACATTGGTAACCATATTTCACTACCCCTGCATTCAGTACCAAGGTGATTTGTACCCAGCACCCGCCAAAGTTGATCACGTTGACACTGTTGAATATATAATCAGAGCAGGAGCAGTTATGTATTTACATAAACACACCCAGAGTCTCTTCCCCTCCCAGCTAGCTGTCAGGGAAGCATTCATTCAGACCCTGCTGACATGACAAACAAGGTGTGATCTGGCTGGGGAGCATGGAGGGAGGTGGGAGGCATGTGTGTGTGCACGTGTGTGTATGTGTGTGTGCGTGTCTCTCAGCTGGGAGGGGAGCCAGCGCCCTTACTGCTATGCCTGCCAGCAGTGCCAGTTTGGCAGAGCAGTCCCATGCCAGGTCCCATCCCAGACAGTGCCCCCAGGAGCCTAGTGAGTTGAGTTGTGGTTCTTTCCCTGGAGGGCAGGGGGAGGAGGCAGACTTAGAGGGGCTGGGACAGGAGCTGGGGTATTTCAGTGCAGACTCAGGGAGGTTCTACGCCTGGAGGGCGGGGGAGCTCGGCCTCCACTGGCCTCCCACCAGGCCCCGTTGCTTGGTTCCCCTACACAGCCTGCGGGGAGGCAGGACAATGTACTGCGTCCCTGACCCGTTAGTGTGCAGAGCAGCCGTGTCTCCCCTGACAGCCCAGCCTCCACTCACCCGGCCCAGCCTCTGCCCTTAGTCTCCACAGAGGCACCTCCTGGCCCATGCAGTGTCACTGGGGCTTGGGTGTGGTGCAAGTCCAGAGGGTGACCCGTGGGCCCTGCTGCAATGCCGGGGTCTGTCCCTGCGTGGCCAGGCTGGTCAGGGCTCCCCCCTGAGAGCTGGGCTGCTCTCCGAGCCTGGTTGTGATCATGCTCCCCGGGCTGATCCCCCCCCCCCCCGGCCCCACAGCCCCAGGACCAGGCTGCATTTGGGCTTGCTCCCTGCAGCAGCAGGCTGGGCTCTTGGCTCAAGCCACGTGGCCCTCTGCTAGCCCTGCCCTTCCACCAGAGCTGACCAGGCGGCCAGCAGTCCATCCCTGTCCCTGCAGGCAGGGCTGAGCTCCCACTGTGCCATGCCCCTCCTCAGCTGCGGGGCAGGCTGGCAGCTCCGGGCAAGGCCCAGCTGCCCTCTGTGCCCTCCCCCTAACCGCTCAGGCCATGTGGGGTGGGGCTGGCCCATCTGCCCACGTCCTCTAGCTGACCATGAGAAGTGACCTGACCCTGTCCTGCTGCTGCTGCAGGCTCTGGGCTCTGCTCCAGCTCCTTTCCCGGAGGGAGTCAGCAGCGCCTGTGGCCCTGCCCAGGATGGGTGGCACTTTCACACCTCCACAGCACAGCAGGCAGGCGAGCCAGGTGTGCCCACGGGCTGGCCTCGCTGGGAGCCCGCTGAGCAGGTGCCCTGCAGCCTGGGCAGAGTGTTGCTCCAGTCTGCCAGCAAGCTGCTGCTGTAACTTCACAGCCCAGGCCCCCCCAGCTCCCCGTGCCCCCATCTGCAGACAGTATTCCAGTGTCGCCTGCACTGTCAATTGCATGGAGAGTCCCACCGTAGCTGGTGTTTCCCGAAAGCGCCAGTGCCTGGAGTCAGGGGATGGCATGAGAATCCCCGTGTCCTTGGCAAAGAATAAGTCAGTCCTGAACCTGCCCCATCCCCCAACAGCGCAGGCCCCAGAAGGCGAAGGACAAGAGCCAGTGTTGTTCGGAGTGCATAGTCTCATGATTTGTAAGCTAATCTCATGATTTTCAGGCCCTGACCCCACCCCCCACCCTCATAGGCCCAACACGGCTCAGCCCTGGCCCTGCTTGGCTAAGGAGCAGGGAGCATGGAATGGCTCTGGGGAGGGACACAATAGGGCTGGGAGCAGGAGAGAGAGGCCCAGTATGGATTTGAGTACAGGGTTACTCGTATTTGGGTGAGGGAGCAACAGAGCTTGGGGTGAGTGGGTCAGGGTGCTGGGGGGGTGTGGGGCAGTGGACTGGGGGGCTTCTGTGCCAGATGGGACCCCCCTGTGGCCTCGCTTCTGTGCTGGGTGGGGGCTCCCCCCAACAGCCTCAGTTTTGTATCTGGTGGGGGGTCCCCCTGCAGCTTCAGTTCTGTGACAGGTCCAGGTGAGGGGTTCCCCCCACCCCCAGCCTTTACCAGATATAAAAATCTTGCCTGCAGCTGCCGGTTCCCCCCCCCCCAGCTGCTCCCCAGCGACCCCAGGATGGAGAGGCGACAGGGACGCTTCCTGTCCCAGCCCTGATCTGCAGAGCCACACTCAGCAGATCATCTAATGGCAACAGTGGGCCGGATCGAACACAATGGGAGCTGGAAACGTGAGTCATCTGGCAATCCTGGCCTTTCCCATCGCACCCGCCCTCCCCCTCCCCAGGAAGAGCCAGCAGCTCCCACACCTGAGGCCCCAGGCTTGGCCCCTGACTGAGGCTGTGCAGAACTCTGCAGTGCGATGAGCTGCCCTCCCTCCAAGCGGCCGTCGCCTGCGCTCCAAGGAGGAGCATGTGTCACAGGGGGCTGGGGGGGGGGGGGGGGAGTCCTGAGCACGCCAGAAAACAGGAGACTAAGACCAGAGTAAAGCTCGTCTCTCCTCCCCTGCCCTGTGCCCCATTCACAGTGACAGTAAGCACCCCCAGCCCCTGGCTGAACAGCCCGCCAGCCATTGCAGACCATTGAGGGACTCTTTCTAATGGTCCCATCGCTGTGGTGCCAATGGGCAGCTCCTTTCTGTGGGGGGGCGGGGGACACTGTGGGGTGAGCAGGTTTCTCTCAGGTGGGTTGGGGCAGGGCGCTGGGAGCCCTGGGCCACACTTTGATCAATGCAGAAACCCAAATAGACAAACGCTGCCACCGATTCCCCACGTGCCCCTGGGCAAGTCCCTGCCGCCCCGTGACCCCAGCCCAGCAGTGCCTAAGTCTCTGCTTGAGGCTCAGGGAAGCCAACACCTCTCTGCCCACAGCTGAACTTTGGAGTTTCCCCCCAATCCTCTCAGTCAGTCCGGGATCTTGAGAGGGTGAAAAAATCCTTTTGCCCTTTATAGCAATTACTGCCCCCTCCCCCCGATCCCCCCCCCAAGGACCTCCACAGGCAGATCGTGGAGATGCGGCGAGCTCTCGGCCGGAAGGATCGGTCTGATCACCCAGGCTGACCTGCCGGCACAAGACCCCTGCACCAAGCTCATGGCTCGGACTGGTCAGAGCAGAGCATTCCGCAGCGAGGGAAGCCCCCACATCCCTTGCAATCTGGGAATTCCCCTCACTGGTAGTCACTGCGTCTTATTTCCCGTTTGAACTTGGCTGACTCCAGCTTCCAGGCATTGGCGCTGGTTCTGCCTTTGTCTGATCTGTCGGTCTGTCGGTCTGTCATATGCAGTGTCGTTGTAGCCGTCTGGGTCCCAGGATATGAGAAAGACAAGGTGGGTGAGGTAATAGCTTGTATTGGACCAACTTCCATTGGTGAGAGAGACGAGCTTTCGAGCCATGCAGAGCTCGTCTTCAGGTCGGTCGGTCTCTCTATTGCACGGCTTTATTCTGCCACCTTCCATGTCAAATCAAGAACAACAGCAAAGTTCCTAGTGAACTTCATGGAGTTTGTGGCACTTCTCCCTTTTTGGGGTGACATCTCTCCTGGGGGGGGGGCGAGGTTAAATATCGTTAGTTCACCGTTATTAATGTATTTTCTTACCATGGATTTTCAGGGTTTGTTTGGGTTTGTGGTTTGGTCGGTCGGTGTGTGGGGGTAGAAGGGGTTTTGGTGTCAGCGTTGGGGGGTAGAATGGGGGCTGGGTTAGTGTCAGGGTTTGGGGGTTGAAGAGGGTGCCAGTGTAGGGTGTTGGGGTTTGGGGGTGTCAGAGCTGGGAGGGTCATTCTCATGCGGGATAAGGCCTGTTAGAGGAGCGAGCTGTGCAGGGTCAGACTGCGATGGGGTGTACAAACCCCACGCTACAGAACAGGGGGGTAAGGAGCACCCAGCCGCACCTGCTGGGTGTGTTGAGGTTAAAGGGCTCAGCACAACTGATGGCGCTGAGTGCCAGGGAATGGCATGTCTGGGGGAGACGGCTCAGCTTTCCAGAGTCAGGAGTTCAAGTTCAACTGAAGTCAGCTGCCAAATCGGGGCCCATGTTGCTCATAAGCCACAATCTTCCTCGCCGAGGCTGGAAGTTCTGCACATCTGATGGCATGGTCAATGCAGAGAGGCCACAGAATGCATTGCTCAGCCCAGGTAACTCACCCGCCAATGACACGGCAGAAGGTCAAGTTCCTACAGAGCAAGAGGAATGTGCACCAGGCTTGCCCCGCCCAGATCACAGAGCATCTAGGAGAAGCTCGGAGGTTCTTCCGCTGGGTGCAGAGGTCGAGGGGAGCAGGAGCTGTGAGAGGCACAGACATTACACACCCAACGGCCCAGGCAGGACAGGAGGTCTGTGTTAGTGAGCAAAGAGATGCAAGCACAGTCCCCTCTCCCTGCTACAGTGTGTGTGTGGCACCTGCACACGCACGTGGCAGACTTGGGTGTCGTTCTCAGACTAGGGCCCCACTTTTGTATGAAAACTCCTTCCTTCCAATTGCACATGCTGCTTATTTCCATTCGTTTGCAACTGCACCATGCTGCAAATGCACCCTCCTTGCACTGACCCCTGCCTCTTATGGACCAAATTGAGAGCGGGTGTTAGGGGAGCATCTCCCCAAAGCCCGCTACCCTCTTTCGAATAGTCTGACTGTGGCGGCCGTGTGCTGGGGTGGATCACTTCTATAAAGGATTCTCTTGTGAGTGCTTCTAAACAAACTCCTCCTCGTAATCAGGGCCACGTTTCTCTGTCTTGTCCGATGGCCAGTTAACACACCTCTGACAATGCTCTTGTCGTTCACCAGCGACCAGCGTCTCTCAGGCTGCAGTTACAATGGGCTTTGCTGCCAAAAACGTCGACCGCCTCTGCCCCCAGTGGGAAGCTAGTGCAGAGGGGGACGTATTAAGCACCATGCTCAGTGCAGGAGCACACTGCACAGCAGTCTCCAATTGCCCTCCCCAGAGCTGCCATCGATGGCTCAGACCCTGCTAGTGGCAGCTGACAAAGGACAAGCGTTCACTGTGTCCCCAACAAGTACCTCGCTGATGCACACACTCACCCAGTCCCTCCCCTCTGGTCCCTCCCTGCAGAATCCTGCACCGCAAGCTCATGCCGTGGCCAGGAGGGAGGGTGGATTTCTGAAGCCATCCGAGGGACCCCCTGACTGTTAGAGAGTTGCCACCTGCCAAGAGCTGAGAGCTGGGAGCGAGAGAGTGAGAGAGCGTCTGAGAACCAAACCAGGGCTGGCTAGAGCTGCCCCAGTGCCTCTCCTGCTAGGCAGCCGTGTTCTCCTTAAGCATGTTCTGTTTACGTTCATTGCAGCACTTCCTGCCCGCTCTGGAATGTCCTGCTATTGTGAGCCCCAGCTCCCTGCCAAGTCCTGCCATGGGGACAGTTTCACAGCGTGAACGACAGGAACAGTCCTTGGGCTCGAACCTCGGTAGTAACCATTTACAATGGGATGATGCAAACTCCTCCCGTCCTTCCTGCCCCCGTCTCCAGTGCGCTCGGCACAGGGGCCCTCTGCGCCGTCTGGTTCTGCAGCAGGCGTGCTGCGTGTGCACTGAGTGGGGGTGTTTCCCTTTGCAGGGCCTCGCCGAACATCCCAGTACCGCTCTGTGCACTCGGGGCCTTGTCTGCACTCGCCTCTTTCCCTCCAATCTCCCGTCGTCACTGGCGCCGGCGCCGCTCTGCTGAGGGCAGCAGTGGGGGGCACCAGCTTAGAAAAACACCGGCAGCCTCTGATATTTTACCTTGTCCGGTGCCACACTGGATTCACTGACACTGGTTGGAAGGTCTGGGGCCACCCTGCCTCCGAGTGGAAATGGTGCAAAATCAAGTGCAGATACAGCCTGCGGTCAGCACAGCGTCTACCAGCCTCTGCCCTGCACTGGACACCGGTGGAGCTAAGGCGGGCAGGGCCACATTACAGCGCGGGGCTTCGATGCGCCGTCCTGGCTGGGGCAAGAGCCAAGCAACTTCTAGTCAGTTCAAGGCGTCACCAACTCTTGCAATTTTATCTCAAGTCTCGTGAGAGTTGGCGTTTTTCTCGAAGTCGCCGTGCCTGGAACCAGGAGAATAAAACTCGGCTTTCATAGAAAAAAGGAGCCTGGTTCCAGCCTCTGGGAGTGGAGAGACGTGGAAAATGTGGCCCAGGTGCAACCTCCGTGCTTGGACCCCAGAAAGCAAAGCCCCACCCCCACCCCGCAGTGTATTATTTTTCAGAATCTCCTGATTGGAAGCCAGGCTCATGCTTTGGGGGCTGGACTCCTGGTTTTGGGATGTGTGGGGTTTCAGTCGTTCCAAGTGAAGTGTCTTGGGGCTTTGGACTGGATTCCCAAGGGGATTCCGGTCCCATTCCCTTCCGTGACCCTTAGCCAGTGGTTAGCGCACCCATGTTCAGACCCTCCAGCTACGGACTACTGGTGGGTGGTCGCTCTCAGGCTCTCCTGCTGAAGCTGCTTCACTTTGTATAATAATTCAGTATTCAGGGGAGCAGGAACTGGAGCCCAGGCTTGTCCCCTTCACCCCCAGCTGAGTGCCCCGCCCACTGGGCTACAGAGTCATTCTCAGTGTCTTGCTCCGGCCCAAGGCCTGGGCAAGGATTGGATGCCATGTGGACCAGCGTCAACAAGCGAAGGCGAGAGGCATGCACTGCGGCCCGGGGGTTGGGCTACTCACCCAGCAGGGGGTCTCGGTGCTCGAACCACTGGACTCAAGGGTGTCAGGGGGCACAGGACCACCACCTCCTTGCCCTCCTCCAGGTCTGCGACTCTAGCCCTTAGTTCCTTTGCTTTTGTTAAAAATGCCCAAAACAAAACAATGGTGTTTCCAATTTGTCGACATTTAAAAAAACAAATTTGGGTTTGGTTCGACCCAACGGGAGCCCTGTGTCTGATGTGTCAAAACTGCCAGTCAGTTATCGGCCCCGCGCTGCTGATCGCCTCCCCGAGAGCAGCAGCGCTCCAAGCTCTGTGCGTGCTCTGAGACCAGGCTCTGCACAGCAGGATGGCCATGGCTCTCTGGATAGGGAATGGTCCCTGGACATGCCATGGGCCTGGGACCTGGGGGGCAGCCCAGGCCTAGCCACAATGAGGCATGCACCGACATTGGCACAGCACCAGTCTTGTGGCCCATCCAGCCCTTTGCCTCCTTCTAGCATTGATCTGCACTTCGGCACTGCCTTCTGTAGCACTTTCCATCTGAGGATCTCAAAGCACTTCACCAGCATTAATGAAGAAGCCCTCCCAGTGTGGTAGGTCAGTGGAGCAGCACACGTGTGACAGAGCCGAGACTACAGCCTACACCTCCTAAGGCGTGAGTCTATGATCTAACTGCTGGGCAACACTATACCCTGTATTCAGGGGATGGGATGCTACAAAACTCTGCCTATGCATAAAGCTCAACGGTATGGTAAAAAGCAGTCCCAGCCTGGGACTGGCACTCTCGTAAATGTCTGTCTGTCTCTCTGTCTGGAGTGCAGCAAATGCTCCTGCTTGTTAAGTCTGGCAGACCAGGGATCCGGGGAAGGGTGGAGCAGAGAAGAAACCTACTCTCATTTTGTGCCCGCTCGTTTAGATAGGGACACAGCACAGGACATGGGCTGTACATACAACCGGGCCTGGGCCTGGGGGCGGGCAGCTAGTTATCTATAAAAAAAAAGAGAATTCCTACGGCAAGGGGCTTGTTTGTCTGCGGCACTGGCTTGGCAGGGGCGGATCCCAGCTCTCCTGCCATGCAGCAGGAAACAGGAAGGTTTGTGCTCGCCCCCTCCTGCCTGCGCTCTGACGAGGGCTCATTAAGCAGCCCTATTTTCAAACTGAAGTTGCAGGCAACAAAGCTGGAGTTCACACACACTCCCCTTCACTCAGCAAACAGGCACCAGCGTGCACGCGGCAGGGAGAGGAGCCCTCTGAGGTGTGCGGGGGACAAACCGGTGGGAGCTGCAGCGCCTACGGCCCAGGTGCAGCGCAGCAGCTTAGGGGCGAGTGAATCGGTTCACCCTTCGCCTCGAGTCCATCTGCGCCGACCGTCCCAGCGACTGGGAGAGCATGGCAGCAGCGCGGATTGCACTGCAGCGGCTACTGCTGGGCGCCGCCTTGCTGCAGCTGGAAGGTGAGTTCGTTCCCAGGGCCAGGCCCCTGGCACTGTCCTTGTGGGGACCGGGACAGTCTGTTACTTTCCTTCTCCGCACTGACTGCGGGTAAGATGGGAACCCCCTGCCTTAGAACTCCTGCTGGTGTCCCTGGAGGAGCGAGCGCTCGCACTGCTATTTCCGACGGCTTGGAATTGCCTTTCCCCTGAGATCGGCACAAGAGAGCCGGGCAATGGCCACCGGGTGTGGCCGTGGGAGGACAGTCTGCCAGACTAGGGGTTGTCTTGAACCCCATTTTATTGGAGGTTCTTTCCCATGTAGCAGAGCTCCTGGGTCTGGCCCATCAGCCGAACACCAGAGCACCAGCTCCGAACACCAGAGCAGACCAACCAGGGAAACGCTGATTCCTTGGGACGGAGCTGTTGTCTTGCTGCCACTTTCCTTTTCTTTTGTGCATCTCAAACTGCGAGTGCCTCGAGGTCAGAGGCTGCTTTTCTCTCTCTGCGTCGCTCTGTGTTCAGCTCAGGTGCCAATGCTGGCAGCGCAGTGCTCTGAGCGCTGAGCTGGGGTGCAGCCGTGTCTGCCTGGGGTCGGCACAGACCCACCAGCCGGCTCAGTCTCTGCTCACAGAGGTGGCAGAGCTGCTTTTTGTCCCTTCACAGGCGGGTGAAGGAAGCATTGGAAACACTTAGAGTGGTTCTGAAACTCTGAATAGGGACAATGCAGCTTTGAGTCACTGCAAATTATCCTCTTTCACACGGGCTCGAAACGTTCCCAACGGCCAAGCTCCCACCGCTGTCCTGGCTGGTGTCGCTGAGCATTCACTCCAGGGGTCGGACCCTGCAGCTACTGTACAGAACGGAGAGTAATTCCCAGACAAAAGCGCCTTCATTTCCTGCAGTTAGGGCTGTAAACAGGAATCAGGAGCGAGAAGGGCAAGAAAGCAGAATGCAGCATTGGTGTGTTTTAAAATAACATAAACAGCTGAAAAGGAGGAAATTCAAAGTTAATGTTACACAGACACAGACACGCACACACACAAACCTACAACAACATGGAAATGCTGAGTCCGATACCCTTAACTCTGCCCTTGTAGTGCCAGCACCTCGTATAAGGCAAGTGCTTTCCAATATTTTAATTCTGGCGGCCTCCTCGTCACCCATTGCTGGTGTGGCCGGGCTCTACTGAATCCCACGCCGTGTGGTGAACACACCCAGACCAGCCCTGATGCATATAGCAGCCTGCTCATGTTCTGCAGCAGAAGGCAATTACAAACATAACTTCTGCCAGGTCAGCCATTTGTCTCATGCTCCTGGTTCTGCTCCTGCCACCCTTGTTCAAGCCAAGCTCCCTACTCTTAAGACAGTCCCTGGGACACCAGGCCTTGTAGTGTTGTCACCCGTCTGAGTTTTACCCGGACACTCCGGTTTTTGGCTTCTGTGTCCAGGTGCCGTTTAGGGTTGCCAGGTTTCGACCAGAAAGGCCAGTTGAAAAGGGGACCTGGCAATGTCCGGTCAGATGTACTGACTGGACACCAAAAGTCCGGTTACCGCAGGGCGGGGGCAGGCGCCAGGTCATTAACCTGTGCCAGTCCTTGCTCAGCCAGGGCCACCTCTTACCTGCAGGCAGGCTCTTTGTCAGGCTGCAGCAGCTCCTGTCCAAGCCCCGGAGCAGAGGGAGTCAAGCGATGAGGGGAGGGGAAGAGGAGTGAGCAATGGGGGCGGGGCCTTGGGCGAAGAGATGGAGCAGGGGTGGGGCCTGGGGGAAGAAGCAGAGAAGGGGCGGGGCCTCAAGAGAAGAGGTGGAGCAGAGGCAGGACCTTGGGGGAAGAGGCAGAGAAGGGGCATGGCTTTGGGGGAAGAGGTGGTGCAAGGGCAGGGCCTTGGGGGGGAAGAGGTGGGGGGGACTTCGGCCAGCAATTGGAAAGGTGGCAACAACTCTAGTCCTGTAAGGAAGGAACGCTCACATGTTAGTGGCAGGATCGGATCCCATGTCTCTGGTACTGACATGGCCCCATTGTCATGGGATTGGAGTGCTGGATAGATTTGGCTGTATTTATCCACACAACCCCCACGAGCTAGGGCAGTGACGTGAACCCCCGTTACCCTGGGGAACTAGCTTGCTCTCTGTGTTAGGGTTTTGTCCTGCCACCCATCACTGGAGTACCTGAACGCCTTCCAGGGGAAAATCACTAGCAAAGTCCCTAGTGGACTCCATGGAGGCTCTGGCATTTCTGCCTTTACAGGGCCAGAGCAGAGCTCTGCTTGGGAAAGAAGTTTCTGTTTGTTTGGGCTGAGGAAGAGGACGGCCTAGAGTCACACAGGAAGCCTGGGGGGAAGCAGGGACTTGACTCCAGTTGTCTCTGTGGCAGGCTAGTACCCAAAGACTGGCCCAGCCTTCTTCTCCTCTAACTGTGGGGCACGCTTCAGTTTCTTTGATCCCCCAGCAGTTCCCTGCTCTCTTGGCATCACCCAGCACCGCGGCATCAACCCTTCTTGCCTGGGCTGAGGCCTCTGGGATTTTGCAGCTCTACCTGACGCTAGGTAAGAAGCCTCAACAGTGTCTCCGGGAGCAGAATGGACCCCGGTGCCAGATTCTTGCTGTCCACTGTGCAAGTGGGTACGAAAGCCCCCCTCTCCCCCATCAGGCCTCCACAGAAACTGCCACAGTTCCAGTGGGGAGGGTGGTCCCTGCGGCAAGCTGCAGGCCAGGCAGTGGGGTTAGGCTGAGGGCTGGTGGCTGCCAGAGCTGGCTGAGAGCACACGGCACTCTACAACATGCGGGAGAGCTCCTGCTCTGGTTTGTGCACCTTGGAGCCCTGCTGCAGCCAGCTCCAGTGTCACCTCCACCCCATCACACCCAGGGCTCAATCTCACCCCAGGGTCTGCAGGTTGTATGGCCCTCGTTGGGTCCTCACGGAGCCCAGGCTGTGGCTGGGACCCAGGCACTGCAGCCACGGGGGCACATCCCTGTCCTGCTCTTTGGCACTATGGGCTTAGAATCATAGACTCATAGACTTTAAGGTCAGAAGGGACCATTATGATCATCTAGTCTGACCTCCTGCACAACGCAGGCCACAGAATCTCACCCACCCACTCCTGTATCAAACCTGTGTCTGAGCCATTGAAGTCCCCAAATCATGGTTTAAAGACTTCAAGGTGCAGAGAATCTTCCAGCAAGTGACCCGTGCCCCTCGCTGCAGAGGAAAGCGAAAACCCCCCAGGGCCTCTGCCAATCTGCCCTGGAGGAAAATTCCTTCCCGACCCCAAATATGGCGATCAGCTAAACCCTGAGCATGTGGGCAAGACTGACCAGCCAGACACCCAGGAAAGAATTCTCTGTAGTAACTCAGATCCCACCCCATCTAACATCCCATCACAGGCCATTGGGCATATTTACCACTAATAGTCAAAGACCAATCTCATCATACCATCCCCTCCATAAGCTTATCAAGCTTAGTCTTGAAGCCAGATATGTCTTTTGCCCCCACTGCTCCCCTTGGAAGGCTGTTTCAGAACTTCACTCCTCTGATGGTTAGAAACCTTCATCTAATTTCAAGTCTAAACTTCCTGATAGCCAGTTTATATCCATTTGTTCTAGTGACTGATGCGTGTAGTTGGACTTTCAGAAAGCCTTTGATAATGTCCCTCACCTAAGGCTCTTAAGAAAACTCAGCTGTTGTGGGATAAGACGGCAGGTCCTCTCATGGACTGGTAATTGGTTAAAAGACTGGAAACAAAGGGTAGGAATAAATGGCCAGTTTTCACAATGAAGAAAGATAAATAGTGGTGTCCCCCAGGGGTCTGTACTGGGACCAGTGCTGTTCAGCATATTCATAAGTGATCTGGGAAAACGAGTAAACAGTGAGGTGGCCAAGTTTGCAGATGATACAAAACTACTCAAGATAGTGAAGTCCCAGGCAGACTGCGAAGAGTTACAAAGGGATCTCACAAAACCGGGTGACTGGGCAACAAAATGTCAGATGAAATTCAATGTTGATAAATGCAAAGTAATGCACATTGGAAAACATAATCCCAGCTATACATATACAATGATGGTCTAAATTAGCTATTACCACTAAAGAAAGAGATCTTGGCGTTGTTGTGGATAGTTCTCTGAAAACATCCACTCAATGTGCAGTGGAAGTCAAAAAAGCTAACAATGTTAGGAACCATTAGGAAACAGATAGACAATAATACAGAAAATTTCATAATGCCACTATATAAATCCATGGTACTTTTGAATACTGCGTGAAGATGTGGTCGCCCCATCTCAAAAACTATATATTAGAATTGAAAAAGGTGCAGAGAAGGGCAACAGAAATGATATGGGGTATGGAACAGCTTCCGTATGAGGAGAGATTAAAAAGGCTGGGAATGTTCAGGCTGGAAAAGAGACGACTAAGGGGGATATGATAGCAGTCTATAAAATCATGACTGGTGTGGAGAAAGTGAATAAGGAAGTGCTATTTACCCCGTCACATAACACAAGAATCAGGACCCCCAATGAAATTAATAGACAGCAAATTTAAAACAAACATAAGGAAGTATTTCTTCACACAACGTATAGTTAACCTGTGGAACTCGTTGCCAGGGGACATTGCAAAAGCCCAAAGAATAACTGAGTTAAAAAAGGAATGAGATACGTTCATGGAGGATAGGTCCATCAATGGCTATTAATCAAGATGGGCAGGGAGGCAACCCTATGCTCTGGGTGACCCTAAACCTCTGACTGCCGGAAGCTGGGACTATATGACAGGGGATGGATCACTCGATAAATTGCCCTGTTCCGTTTATTCGCTGTAAAACACTTGGCAGTGGCCATTGTTAGAAGACAGGACACTGGGCTAGATGGACCATTGGTCTGTCCCAGTATGGCCGTTCTTATGTTCTGTTCTAATATTATGGCCCTTGTGTGCGTCTCCGGCAGCTGCAGACACAACCTCACATCCCCTTCACCAGTAAGGACCTGCCCATGTTTATATATACATTCAGATTCCAAGGTGAAGAACAAATCCCATGATTCCCCTGACCTGACCCCACCCTCAGGGCCCTGGTGCAGGGGAGGCAATGGCCCAGCACATCACAGTCCAAGGCCCCACGCCCAGAAATGTGGGGGAGGGGAGTGACAGTCAGAGGATACCAATGCAGCTCAATGGAGAGGCCTTCTCCACCACCACAGGAGAAGTGGAATGGGACTCCATCGCAGCGCTCTGGCAGCATCAGGAAATGTGACCTGCTCCCACACTAAGACCCCTTTTCCTGTCAGCATGGGGCCTTGGCGTGGCTGAGCATCAGTCCCAGAGTGACTTGGCTGGGAGGGTGGTACTACTGCACTGGGCCTGGCATGAATGCCTGGTTCTGAGCCTGAGTCACCACAGGACACTGGGCACGTCACCTAACCTGTCTGCTGTCTCCAGACCTCGCAGGGGTTGGGCAGTCTGGCTAAGTGGCCTGCAAAGTGTAGTGGACGTGCAGTATTATTAGAAAAGGCAGTCGGCAGCCCAGGGGTTGGGCTAGAGTCAGCGAGTTCTGGCTTCCAGCCCTGGGCTCACTGCTGCGCCATCTGACCTCTGCTGCTCTGTGCTGCTGTGATTGGGGAGACCTGTCCCCTGGTTCACTGAATACTGCAGCAGCCTTGGTGCCTTGTGCAGGCCAAAGGGTGGGATATGGAATGACACATCCCAATGAGGGGCTTTCTGGATAATGGGATCTGTCAGTGGATAGTTGGAAGTTGATAGTAATTAATATAAATCAGAAGTTAGGAACTGTAGTAAATCGATAAGGGAAGCAAAGGGACACAAGGAAAAATCTATGGCCAGCAGAGTTAAGGCTTACAGAAAATAGATCCTGTCAAACTAACAATATCTTTTTTTGATGAGACTGCAAGTTTTGCTGATAAAGGTAACAGTGGTCATGGGATATACTTAGACTTCTGTAACGCATTTCACTTGGCACCACACAACATTTTGATTAGAAAACTAAAACAATTTACAATTAACATGGCACATATTAAATGGATTAAAAGCTGGCTATCTGATAAGTCTCAAAATGTAACTGTAAACAGGGAATCATCATCAATTGGGTGTGTTTCTAGTGGGGTCCCGTAGGGTTTGGTTCTTGGCCCAACACTATTTAACATTTTTATCAATGACCTGGAAGAAAACATAAAATCATCACTGATAAAGTTTGCAGATGGCACAGAAATTGGGGGAGTGATAAATAATGAAAAGGACAGGTCACTGATTCAGTGTGGTCTGATCACTTGGTAAACTGGGTGCAAGCAAACAATATACATTGTAATACAACTAAATGGAAATGTGTGCATTTAGGAACAAAGACGGTAGGCCATACTTACAGGATGACTCTGTCCTGGGAAGCAGTGACTCTGAAAAAGATTTGGGGGTCATGCTGGATAATCAGCTGAATCTGAGCTCCCAGTGGAACGCTGTAGCCAAAGAGCTGATGTGATCCTGGGATGCATAAACAGGAATCTCAAGTAGGAATAGATAAGTTATTTGACCTCTGAATTTGGCACTGGTGCTACTGCTGCTAGAGTCCTGTGTCCAGTTCTGTGCTCACAATTCAAGAAGGATGGTGATAAATTGGAGAGGGGTCAGAGAGGAGCCAACAGAATGATTAAAGGATTAGAAACCTGCCTTATAGTGAGAGACTCAAAGAGCTCAGTTTATTTAGCTTAACAAAGAAGGTTAAGGGGTGACTTGATCACAGTCTATAGGTACCTACATGGGGAACAAACATTTAATAATGGGCTCTTCAGTCTAGCAGAGAAAGGTCTAACGTGATCCAATGGCTGGCAGCTAAAGCTAGACAAATTCAGATTGGAAATAAGGCGTGAGTTTTTAACGGTGAGAGTACTTAACCTTTGGAACAATTTACCAAGGATCGTGGTGGATTCTCCGTCACTGACAAGTGACAATGTTGAAATCAAGATGGGCTGTTTTTCTAAAAGCTCTGCTCTAGGGATTATTTGAGGCAGGTCTCTGGCCTGTGCTGTCCAGGAGGTCAGACTAGCTGTAGCCGTGTTGGTCCCGAGATGGGTTGTAATTGTTTGTGCTACCCCGCATGGGTTCTGGTAAATGTACATCATGAAACGAGCTCTCTGGTGACCTGCTGACAACAGCTTCCCCAGTGCTGTTCAGACACGACCCCGCGGGCAGTGAGGCCAGGCCCCAGCCTCGCTGTAACCCTGCCCTGGCTGGGCTGACGCCAGGGGGTGGGTCCGGGACGCGTCCTTGCGTTGTGCCAGGAGGGGCCTGTGCTCCTGGGGAGGGATCTCACCCAGGGATCAATGTCCCCTGGTTTGTTTTCTGGAGCCTCCCCCGTGCTCTGGTTCTGTGGGGCCGTGCGCCATTCACTGCCTGTCAGGGTTGTTCTCCAGGCAGGACAATGCTGCGATTGTGCAGCCCTGCTCCCAGGGCGGGTCACTTTCTGCAGACACATTCACATGGAAAAGTTCCCTGACAAAGAGGGAAGGAGAGAAAAGCTGGAGGCGGGGGGGGGGACACGACACACCAGCCCCCAGGGGGAGAGCACCCTCAGCCAGGGACTCTGCACAGCCACTGAGGAGTGCAGCTCCCATTTGGTGACCAGGCCTCGCTGGTCACAAACCCCGTCCTGGCCACTCTCTGACACTTGACTTGCCATTTTCAGAGCAGTTTTGCTCCCACGGAGCTCGGGCCCAGCAGAGAGAGGATGGCAGCCCCAGGCCAGCCCGGCGGGGAGGGCATGGGCCTGTCCAGTGAACTACACAAGCCCCATGCCTTGGGCTCCCCCTCCGGCCCAGCTCGCCGCGAAGCCTCTGTCTGTTCTCCTGCTGCAATAGCTTTTGGGGCATATGTAGCGCATGACGGCAGTGGGGCCACCGACTGTCCCAGGCACAGCGCAGTGTTGTCCCGGCAGTACCACGCGGCTCCCCGACACCAGGCCCCAGGACAGCCACACGGGCCAGGGAGCCCACCGCAAGCCGCGTCCACTGCATGCGAACCAGACACTGTCAGCTGGAGGAGAGGGGCTGAGAGGCCGTGGGGTGCTGAGCGGAGGAAGGGGCTGGTTCTGCAGGAGATCAAGCATTGGCTTGGGGCGCTGTGCTACTCCTGGGGCTGGCAGAGTCTCTCTCTTTGCCTTCCTGAGTGCTAGGTTCCTGACCGTCCCCGGGGAAGGGGCCTGACATGCAGCGCCTCCAGGGCTGCCTGTACTTAGCAGAGGGCTGTTAAGGGCAGTCGGTGTCAGCGGCAGGAATGGAGCCCATTGCTGGGCCCTGTCCACTAGACCGTGCTGCCCCCAGGCCACTAGCACTGGGCAGTGGCAGTGCATGTGGGTTTGTTCCCACCTACGGTGAACGCTTTTCAACCTCCCCATTCTGCGGAAACTCCAAACCTCATTAAAGGAACCAGCAAAAACCTGCTCAACTTTAGGGGTGGGGCTGTGACCATGGATGTGAACAGCGCCACCTGCTGGCTAAACACCCTCATCCACTGCACTCACATTGCATACGGCTACTCACCGGGGAGCCCATGCCTTGGGAGGCGGGGCTGCCCTCCAGCTGCCCAGCCAGCAGAGGGGGAGAGGAGATGCTTCTTGCCCAGAGGCAGAGAGGAGGCCAGCAGCAATGGGCAAAGGACAGCAGTTCCCCCCCCAGCCCCAACCCCCTCTCTGCGATGTAGGGGCTACGCTACAACAAAGCCACACCTGGATCAGTGCAAGAGGGGGCAGACCCACTGTCCAGCATCACCATGTCCTACTGCCATCCCCCAACATATACACTGGACCCATCCCCTGGGGTCAGCCCAGCCAGGGCAGGGTTACAGCGAGGCTGGGGGCCGGGCCCCACTGCCTGTGGGGTCGTGTCTGAACAGCACTGGGGCGGCTGGTCTCCCAGCTGGGTGACTCGGCATTGCTCCAGTGGGGCCAGCGAGCCGCCGGCAGCCCAGGAACTGGTGTGTATGACTTGCCTGGCTGTAGCTAATGCAGAGCCGGCCCTCTTGTGCATCGCTCTTTTTTCTGTGCCAGTGGCCAGTGGGCCTAGTGCTAATGAGAGCGGAGACAGTGGCTTTGCTGCCTGGCTCCTCCGTGCAAAGGGAAAGCAGCCAGAGGGAAGCTGGGGAGGTGTTAGAGATGGCCACAGACAGCACTGTCAGGTGGGGACGCCCCATGCTAATGGTGGGTTTTAACTCCCACCCAGGACTCGCTCCAACACCGTTCTCAGCGGTATCAGTAGCAGTCACCTTGGTCGGCCACACACAACCCCAGTGCCCTCAGCCACCGTTCAGGCACAGAATCATCAAATCATAGAATATCAGGGTTGGAAGGGACCTCAGGAGGTCATCTAGTCCAACCCCCTGCTCAAAGCAGGACCAATCCCCAACTAAATCATCCCAGCCAGGGCTTTGTCAAGCCTGACCTTAAAAACCTCTAAGGAAGGAGATTCCACCACCTCCCTAGGTAACCCATTCCAGTGCTTCACCACCCTCCTAGTGAAAAAGTTTTTCCTAATATCCAACCTAAACCTCCCCCACTGCAACTTGAGACCATTACTCCTTGTTCTGTCATCTGGTACCACTGAGAACAGTCTAGATCCATCCTCTTTGAAACCCCCCTTCAGGTAGTTGAAAGCAGCTATCAAATCATAAGAACATAAGAACGGCCGTACTGGGTCAGACCAAAGGTCCATCAAGCCCAGTATCCTGTCCTCTGACAGTGGCCAATGGCAGGTGCCCCAGAGGGAATGAACAGACAGGTTATCATCAAGTGATCCATGCCCTGTCACCCAATCCCAGCGTCTGGCAAACAGAGGCTAGGGACACCATTCCTGCCCATCCTGGCTAATAGCCATGGATGGACCTATCCTCCATGAATCTATCTAGCTCCCCTTTGAACCCCATTAAAGTATTGGCCTTCACAACAAGGAGTTCCAGAGGTTAACAGTGTGTTGCGTGAAAAAATACTTTCTTGTGTTTGTTTTAAACCTGCTACCTATTAATTTCATTTGGTGGCCTCTTGTTCTTGTATTATGAGGAGTAAATAACACTTCCTTATTTGCTTTCTCTATACCACTCATGATTTTATAGACCTCTATCATATCCCCCCTTAGTCGCCTCTTTTACAAGCTGAAAAGTCCCAGTCTTATTAATCTCTCCTCATACGGAAGCCGTTCTATACCCCTAATCATTTTTGTTGCCCTTTTCTGAACCTTTTCCAATTTCAATATATCTTTTTTGAGATGGGGTGACCACATCTGCACGCACTATTCAAGGTGTGGGCGTACCATGGATTTATATAGAGGCAATATGATATTTTCTGTCTTATTATCTAATCCTTTCTTGATGATTCCCAACATTCTGTTCGCTTTTTTGACTGCCGCTGCACATTGAGTGGATGATTTCAGAGAACTATCCACAATGACTCCAAGATCTCTTTCTTGAGTCGCCCAGTTTTGTGAGATCCTTTTGTAGCTCTTCGCAGTCTGCCTGGAACTTAACTATCTTGAGTAGTTTTGTATCATCTTCAAATTTTGCCACCTCACTGTTTACCCCTTTTTCCAGATCGTTTATGAATATGTTAACTAGGAATATGTTAAATAGGACTGTCCCCTGGGGGACACCACTATTTACCTCTCTCCAGTCTGAAAACTGACCATTTATTCCTACCCTTTGTTTCCTATCTTTTAACCAGTTACCAATCCATGAGAGAACCTTCCCTCTTATCCCATGACTGCTTATTTTGCTTAAGATCCTTTGGTGAGGGACTTTGTCCAAGGCTTTCTGAAAATCTAAATACGCTATATCCACTGGATCTCCTTTGTCCGCATGCTTGTTGACCCCCTCAAAGAATTCTAGTAGATTGGTGAGGCATGATTTCCCTTTACAAAAACCATGTTGACTATTTCCCAACAAATTATGTTCATCTATGTGTCTGACAATTTTGTTCTTTATGATAGTTTCAGCCAATTTGCCCGGTACTGAAGTGAGGCTTACTGGCCTATAGTTGCTGGGGGTCACCTCTGGAGCCCTTTTTAAAAATTGGCGTCACATTAACTATCCTCCAGTCATTTGGTACAGAAGCTGATTTAAATGATAGGTTACAGATGACAGTTAGTAGTCCTGCAATTTCACATTTGAGTTCCTTCAGAACTCTTGGGTGAATACCATCAGGTCCTGGAGACTTATTACTGTTTAGTTTATCAATTTGTTCCAAAACCGCCTCTAATGATACCTCAATCTGGGACAGTTCCTCAGATCTGTCATCCAAAAAGAATGGCTCAGGTTTGGGAATTTCCTTCACATCCTCAACAGTGAAGACCGATGCAAAGAATTCATTTAGTTTCTCCGCAATGGCCTTATCGTCTTTGAGTGCTCCTTTAGCATCTCGATTGTCCAGTGGCCCCACTGGTTGTTTAGCAGGCTTTCTGCTTCTGATGTATTTAAAAGATTTTTTGTTATTTCTTTTGGAGTCTTTGGCTAGCTGTTCTTCAAATTCATTTTTGGTCTTTCTAATTATATTATTACACTTCATTTGCCAGAGTTTATGCTCTTTTCTATTTTCCTCATTAGGATTTATCTTCCACTTTTTAAAGGACGCCTTTTTGCCTCTCACTGCTTCTTTTACTTGGTTGTTTAACCATGATGGCTCTTTTTTGGTTCTCTTACTATGTTTTTTAATTTGGGGTATACATTTAAGTTGAGCCTCTATTATGGTGTCTTTCAAAAGTTTCCACGCAGCTTGCAGGGATTTCACTTTTGGTGCTGTACCTTTTAATTTCTGTTTAACTAACCTCCTCATTTTTGTGTAGTTCCCCTTTCTGAAATTAAATGCTACTGTGTTGGGCCGCTGTGGCGTTTTCACCTCCACAGGGATGTTAAATTTAATTATATTATGGTCACTATTACCAAGCGGTCCAGCTATATTCACCTCTTGGACCTGATCCTGTGCTCCACTTAGGACTAAATCAAGAATTGCCTCTCCTCTGGTGGGTTCCAGGACTAGCTGCTCCAAGAAGCAGTCATTTAAGGTGTCAAGAAACTTTATCGCTGCATCTCATCCTGAGGTGACATGTACCCTGTCAATATGGGGATAGTTGAAATCCCCCATTATTATTATTGAGTTTTTTATTTTAATAGCCTCTCTAATCTCCCTGAGCATTTCAGAGTCACTAACACCATCCTGGTCAGGTGGTCTGTAATATAGCCCTACTGCTATATTCTTATTTTTCAAGCATGGAATTACTATCCATAGAGTTTCTATAGTACAATTTAGTTCATTTAAGATTTTTACTTCATTTGATTCTACGCTTTCTTTCACACATAGTGCCACTCCCCCACCAGCACGACCAGTTCTGTCCTTCCGATATATTTTGTACCCTGAATCCCCCCTCATTCTTCTCTTCTGCAGACTAAATAATCCCAGTTCCCTCAGCCTCTCGCATAAGTCATGTGCTCCAGCCCCCTAATCATTTTTGTTGCCCTCCGCTGGACTCTTTCCAATTTGTCCACATCCCTTTTGTAGTGTGGGGCCCAAAACTGGACACAGTACTCCAGATGAGGCCTCACCAATGCTGAATAGAGGGGAATGATCACATCCCTCGATCTGCTGGCAATGCTCCTACTTATACAGTCCAAAATGTTGTTAGCCTTCTTGGCAACAAGGACACACTGTTGACTCATATCCAGCTTCTCATCCACTGTAACCCCTATGTCCTTTTCTGCAGAACTGCTGCCTAGCCACTCAGTTTCTAGTCTGTAGCAGTGCATGGGATTCTTCCATCCTAAGTGCAGGACTCTGCACTTGTCCTTGTTGAACCTCATCAGATTTCTTTTGGCCCAATCCTCTAATTTGTCTATGTCCCTCTGTATCCTATCCCTACCCCCCAGCGTATCTACCACTCCTCCCAGTTTAGTGTCATCTGCAAACTTGCTGAGGGTGCAATCCACTCTTCCACTATCCCCACCCTCCAGCGTATCTACCACTCCTCCCAGTTTAGTGTCATCTGCAAACTTGCTGAGGGTGCAAGATCATTAATGAAGATATTGAACAAAACCGGCCCCAGGACCAACCCTTGGGGCACTCCACTTAATACCGGCTGCCAACTAGACATGGAGCCGTTGATCACTACCCGTTGAGCCCAACGATCTAGCCAGCTTTCTATCCACCTTATAGTCCATTCATCCAGCCCATACTTCTTTAACTTGATGGCAAGAATGCTGTGGGAGACCGTATCAAAAGCTTTGCTAAAGTCAAGGAATAACACGTCCACTGCTTTCCCCTCATCCACAGAGCCAGTTATCTCATCATAGAAGGCAATTAGGTTAGTCAGGCATGACTTGCCCTTGGTGAATCCATGCTGACTCTTCCTGATCACTTTCCTCTCCTCGAAGTGCTTTAAAATGGATTCCTTGAGGACCTGCTTCATGATTTTTCCAGGGACTGAGGTGAGGCTGACTGGCCTGGCATCTCCTTCCCCTGGAGCTGTGGCTGAGTCCTCTGTGCAGCATGGTGGGCTCACGGGACCAAGAGCTCAGGCTGCTTCTTGGGCTTGTTCCCCCAGCCAGAGCGACAACTCTCCAATTGTCTTAGATTGTCGAGCTCAATGAGTAGTGATCAACGGCTCGATGTCTAGTTGGCAGCCGGTTTCAAGCGGCGTGCCCCAGTGGTTGGTCCTGGGGCCGGTTTTGTTCAACATCTTTATTATGATCTGGATGATGGGTTGAATTGCACCCTCAGCAAGTTCGCAGATGACACTAAGCTGGAAGGAGAGGTAGATATGGTGAAGGGTAGGGATGGGGTCCAGAGTGACCTAGACAAATTGGAGGATTGGGCCAAAAGAAATCTGATGAGTTTCAACAAGGACAAGTGCAGAGTCCTGTCATGACCGTGTCTGTGGTGTTTCTATCCCTTTGAGCCAAAGAGAAGTGATCAATGACAGTTACGCTGTAACTCTGCCCCTCGGGCCAGTGTCCAGCGAATGGGAGGGGAGCATGCCTGGCGACGCCCAGCATCAGATGGGGTTTCCTGCGCTTTACTTAGCTTGGAAGTTCTTTGGGGGCAGGGACTGTCTTTTTGCTCTGTTTCTACAGCCCCTAGTATGATGGGGCTCAGGCCCATGGCTGGGGCTCCTAGGTCCATAGGCGCCGACTTCATGGTTGCTCTGGGGCTGGAACACCCAGAGAAAAAAAAATAGTTCAGCCCCCTGGCCATCAGCTCTTTGGTGGGCCCACCTATCAGCTGCTCGGCAGCGGGCAAGGGGCAGGAAGAGGCGGAGCGAGGGTGGGGCCTTGGGGGAACGGCCGGAATGGAGGCGGGGCCTTGGAGCGGAGCAGGGGTGGAACACCCACCCAGAAAGAAGAAAGTCAGCGCCTATGCCTAGGTCTATGGCAATGCAAACAATAATACTGTTAATAATTAATATCCTGCTTCTGCAGGACTGAAGGGGCTTTGGGGTAAGATGGTGGAAATTGCTCTCCTCCAGGGACGCTCCTGGAAATGACAGTTTGTCACCAGAGATTAGCTCAGGCAGCAGCCATCTTCCATAGAAATGCTGGAGCTGGGCTGGAGGAGGGTTGGGGGACGTTTGGTTGCTGGGAGCTCAGAATCTAAACCCAGCTGAGCCACTCAGTCTAGCCCCTGGAAACACCTCAAAGAGCGGCTTTAGAAAGGGTGTAAGAGAATGACTGGCCAGGGCTTCCCGCTGGCGATAGTGAGGCTGTGATGTGACGTGGGGTGGCAGCGTGATGGGGGAGGGTGCGGCGAAACAGAAGTTGGATGATGTCATGTTCTGCCATTTTATCCCTAGGGTCAAAGTCCCATTCTGAGGAGTTCCCGCCCTACATCATTGATCACCCAACAGACTTGGTGGTGCGTTGGGACCAGCCTGCCACCCTGAACTGCCGCGTGGCAGGGAGCCCGGCACCCACTATTGAGTGGTACCGTCATGGGGAGTATGTGGAAACGAGCAAAGACAACGTTTATTCCCAGCGCACCCTTCTGCCTGATGGGTCGCTCTTCTTCCTCCGCCTCAACCAGCGGAAGGGCCAGTCCGACGAAGGGGTGTACACCTGTGTAGCCACGAACCACCTGGGCACAGCCAGCAGCAAGAACGCGTCGCTCTACATTGCCGGTAAGGTGTTAGGAGCTGCTCACTGGATTGAGTGCCTGGAAATGGCCGTGCTTACCGGGCAGCCGAGAGATTTGACTTTGCTTTCAGCACTTTGCTGAGCCTGCTAACAATGACCACAGCTTTCCCCCAGCTCTTTGATTTAACCAAACAAATCAGCTGGGGAACAAACAATATTAACCAACGATGCATCAGTGAAAGAGGATAAATAATGCCAGCAGCAATTTCCCATGTCCCGCTCACGGGTAGCCACAGGGGGCCTAATCTGAATGGCGCTGAGCACCCTCAACTTCTACTGAAGTAGGGTTGGGCCCATCAAGAGTTTTCACACAAGAAATGAAGCGAAAGCTGGAAATTGAGAGTTCTGGGTGGTAGGTAGCTCCAATGCAGCCTCTTAGCCCCTGCTCAGGCTGATCACACAGATACGTTGAGAGGTCCCCATGTCACCGCTATGAGACACCTCTGCTCAGGTTGAGTCACACAGATACGTGGAGAGGTCCCCATGTCACCGCTATGAGACACCCCGGCTCAGGTGTAGTCACACAGATACGTTGAGAGGTCCCCATGTCACCGCTATGAGACACCCCTGCTCAGGCTGATCACACAGATATGTTGAGAGGTCCCTATGTCACCGCTATGAGACACCCCTGCTCAGGTTGAGTCACACAGATACGTTGAGAGGTCCCCATGTCACCGCTATGAGACACCCCTGCTCGGGTTGAGTCACACAGATACGTTGAGAGGTTCCCATGTCACCGCTATGAGACACCAGGGGTAGCCTCCTGCATGCCAGCTCCCTAAAGCATGGCCTTCCAAGTATGCCCTTGCACTGGGCTTTGGTTGGAGAAGAGGAACGTATTGACTGGAGGGTACTTCTCTGTGTCTGGTCTGTGCTTGGATGGGAAGGCAAATGAGCCAATTTCCTACAGTAGCTGGAGCTCTGGCCCAGGCACTGCCATCTGGTACGTTGTCTCTCTGTCCGGAACCTGAGTAAAAGTCAGGGAGATGCTCATTGCAACTGGACTGGGAAGAATGTGCTGAAACTCCACAGGCAACTCTCCTGCTATTTATAAGGTAACTTTCCAAGGCCTCCATGCCATGGGGATGATGGTTATTCACTCAGTGCCCGCAGAGTGGGAGACGCTTTGCAGATTAGTAGGAAGTAGAGCGGAGTGACTAATGAATTTTTTGGTCCAGGGGCTGTCATCGCTGATTCCCCACTCTGTCACTTCGAGTGCAGAAGGATTCTAAAAATTAATACTGGCCACTCCAGGCTTGTATTAAACTCCCAAGTTTGGGACTTGCTGGGACCTTGGATGGGTAGATACTGCCACTACCCAAGTGCAAAAAAAACCCTTTGGACCCAGGAAGGAGCACTTGGGAATTTCTCGCTGTGGGGTACCCTCAAGCCCTTTCACCCCCACCTCCCTTCCAGGGAAGAGCTGTGAAAGAAAACAAAGGAAATCAGCTGTCCAGGGAGGGCGCTAACCACCGGCCTCGTGCCGAGGAGGGTGGCGGCTCGTCCGCCGGCTGGTTTGTGAAGCCGGTCACTGGCTTTCCGCAAATGCCTGAAAACCAAAGCGATCCTGTTTGGGTTGAAAGCTATTGAAAGGTTTCCTCTCCACATTATCGAAACGGTTCCGCCTCCTCAGGTCAGTAGAAACGATTCGGTGAGCTCGATGCCAGTCTAGGAATGGTATCAGTCAGCCTGAAGCTAGTTTGTGGTGAATAAACCATCCCTCTGAAAGGGCCAAGGGATTTCCAGCCCCAACTCAGCCACACCGAAAATGTAGCTAGCCGGGGGCCGCGTCTTCCTGGGCCCGCGGGGCAGGGTGCTGTGTCTGCCTGCAGCAGCGGGGTGACCTCTCCCATCTCACATCCACAGTCATGGATTTGCTGAAACCCTGTGTCAAGGCTGATTCCCCACTCTGGCACTTCGAGTGCAGAAGTCGGGGGCCTGCAAGGATTCTAAAAATTAACACTGGCCACTCCAGGCTTGTGTTAAACTCCCAAGGTTACAGCTTCTCTCTGACCTTGGATGGGTAGATGCTGCCACCACCCAAGTGCAATAAACCCCTTTGGACCTAGGAAGGCGCACGTGGGAATTCCTCCCTGTGGGGTACCCTCAAGCCCTTTCACCCCCCACCCCCTCCAGGGAAGAGCTGAGAAAGAAAACAAAGGAAATCAGCTGTTGCCACCAGCTGATTAACAGCATATGCACAAACCTCTCAGGACACAAAAAACCCCAATCCTGTTCTTAAAAAAGGTAAATTTTATTAAAAACAAAAAGAAAGAAAATACATCCGGAACTTAGGCTATTGCTAGATTTAAAAAGAGCAAATATAATAATTAAGCATCAAAATGGTTTTCTTGAGGTCCAGCTTAATGGTTGCAAGCAAAACAAAAGCGGTTGGGGGTTAGCACAGAGGAGTCCACAAGCCAACAAGAAATAAAAGAAATAACCCTAATTGCATCTTCCTAGATATTCCCCCATTTACTTACATATCTGGGGTTTCAGATAAGTAATTCCTAGGTATGATTTGATGATTTTTCGTACCTGGTTTAGCTTCTTACAGCATTGCTGCTCTGTGTCTCCTCTAGGGTGACCAGACAGCAAGTGTGAAAAATCGGGACAGGGGGTTGGGGGTAATAGGAGCCCATATAAGAAAAAGACCCAAAAATCGGGACTGTCCCTATAAAATCGGGACATCTGGTCACTCTAGTCTCCTCTCTCCGGAGAACAACAACAGACAGACAAAGGGAAAGTTTTTTTCCCAATTTCAAAAAGTTCTAGTCCTCCCATTGGCTCTTTTGGTCAGGTGCCCACTCCCTTCCTTTTACCTGTTTTTTTTTAACCCTTTACAGGTAAAGCAAGTAGAGAACAGCTACTAACAGGGATTTTATAGCTAACTGGCTGGCTGGGTGTCCATCAAAGGGAGCTACCCGCCCTTTATTTATCATACCCTGTGCCCCCCAGCCCCGACTCCGGCATCACGTTGGTCATTGTCTGTCATGTGTTGACGCTCAGCTGGCTCCAGGCTTCCTGCAATGGGGTAAAGTGACCTGGGCTTTCTCATCGGCACTGACCTGGCAGGTGAAATCCTGGAGGACAGTCCCTGCTCTGGGCCGGATGAGCTGCACATGCGCGCTGCTCCCCTGCCGCGCTCACTGCATGTCTGCACCCCCATGTAAGGGGGCTGTCTGCATTTTTGGCAGCTGCAGCTCTGGACTGTAGCAGCCGGTCCACCCTCTGCCTCCCCTCCCCCCACAATATTTCCTCTTGCAAGGGTTGCTCAGCACAATAATCCACATTTCATTAGTGATGCAATGCAATCCCCTCTGCTGGGCAGGCCCAGAGCCTTTCCAATTAACACTTCGTTACCGATCAGGCTCCATTAAGTCTCCGGTTCCCACAGCTCAGACCAGGGCCCTGTCCTGGTGTCGGCGGGTTATAAATTTAAACAGGTTTAAAACAAATAAAAGGAAGTTCTTCTTCACGCAGCGGACAGTCAACTTGTGGAACTCCTTACCTGAGGAGGTTGTGGAGGCTAGGACTATAACAATGTTTAAAAGGGAACTGGATAAATCCATGGTGGCTAAGTCCATAAATGGCTATTAGCCAGGATGGGTAAGAATGGTGTCCCGAGTCTCTGTTCATCAGAGGATGGAGATGGATGGCAGGAGAGAGATCACTTGATCATTGCCTGTTAGGTTCACTCCCTCTGGGGCACCTGGTATTGGCCACTGTCGGTAGACAGATACTGGGCTAGATGGACCTTTGGTCTGACCCGGTACGGCCGTTCTTATGTTCTTATGTTCTTATGTTCTTAAATATTCATACGGGCAAACCTGGTTTGGGAGCTGCTTTTATTAGCAACACTAATGAAGCCCTGGGTAAAGTCCTGGCTTGTTGTATGACGTGCTAGCCTGTGAGGCGCCATCCACTTTCTCCTCCTCGGCAGGCACAGGCATGAGAGGAGCTCTCAGAGCCCTTCCTGGAGCTGGGGCTGGCCTGGCTAAGACAACACTGGCAGAACTTGGGGGGGAGCCAGGGGCCATATGGGTATAGTTCGGGGATGCAACGCCATCCCTTCTGCCCTCCAAACTATGCCCATGTTAAAAAGTGGGGTGCATGGCCCCCTGAACCTCCCCCCTCCGGTTCCAGTGCAGGTAGCTCCCCACTTCTACAAAGGTTCTGGCGCCCTTGGCTAAGGCTGCATGGTCCTGCTGTGGATGAGGGGATCTGAACCTGTCCGTGGATGAGGGGATCTGAACCAGGCTTCCAGAGGGTCCATGGGACTCATGGTCTGAGCCGGTCACTTTGGAACATCGGAGCTGCCAGACTGGATCAAACCAGGCTGCCTGGTGGACCTTGTGTGGGAAAAGGAGAGTCAAATTCAGATGGGGACTCAGCGCTCCCCTTGTTTATTTGTGGTGAGCAACAGAGCCCCTGAAATGCCCTGCAGCTTAGCCGGGCACTGCCGGACTCTGAGCCCGGAACGAAAATCCAGCCATAGGAAAGGAGAAGGAAGGGGAAGCTCGTCTTTTACTCCTTCTGTTCATGGGAGGGCGCCACGGATCTACCCAGCCTCACCCGAATGGGCAAAACACAGCCTGTGTGGAAGATCTGATTGCGTATCAGTGCTGATGGCTGCACCGGCCCCTCCCTGCAGGGGTTCGGCACAGTGTCTGCACTGCCCAAGGCTCTCTTGTAAAGCTGTTGTAAAGAAAAAGAATTCATCGCCCAGAACATATGTGATCAAGACCAACAGTGGAGAGTTCGACAGAAACCATCGACATCTACAATTTATTCCTCAGAAAGAACAATCAACAACAGAGCAAACGCTACAGCTGGCGGATGCAAAACAAGAAAAGGAAGACTCAAGGATTCTAGACCAATCACAGCCAGCTGTTGTAACTACTGGACAGCCGGATCATAGAATCATAGAATATCAGGGTTGGAAGGGATCTCAGGAGGTCATCTAGTCCAACCCCCTGCTCAAAGCAGGACCAATCCGCAGATGACCAAGTAGTTACGGGTTTGGCTTGTGTAATTAGAAAAGCAGTGTGATTCAGAGATACTTAACAGACTGATTGGTACTGAAGTTCAAAGACAGCATGATCGTGTAAATAGTGTAAACGGTAGGAATGTAGAACTTAAGAGGGGGAGATGGAATGGCATGCTAAACTGTATTATACTGTTCAGCCACTTGGTGGCGCTGTGTGCAACGTACCTTATTTCAGCTCACCTGAGCCATCGGGGCGGAATCAGAAGGCCTGATGCTGAACACAGTTTGGGGGCTCACTCAGAAGGAAGCTCCATAGCCCGTCCATACCTGGTACAGGACCGTGACAGCAGGGGCTCAGGGAAGAGCAGGAGGCTGGAGGGGGCCTAGCGTGGCTATGGGGCAGCCGGCTGAATAGACATGACGGACAGGGCCACATTCCATTCGCTGCTCTGCTACAGCTGGCTCATGGGTTTTCAGCCACATGCTCACAAAACCCTGGGCAAATCCCAGCAAGGAGCAGAAGCCATCCCAGGTGGGTGAGGGCACCCGCGGGCCCCGGCCCGGGTCCAAGGAAGAGTCCGTGTGCCCCTCCCCCCACAGGCCCTACCCACTGGCAGGAGCAGGCGGATGTGCCAAAAGAGAAACAGGGCTCAATGCCAGGGGGAGTCGCTGGGCCAGATTCTGCCTCTCGGGCCGGGGCAGCAGGAGGGCTGGAGGCCTTGCCCTGTGGTTTGGCTCATATTTGGTCTCCTTGCAGCGCTGCGGGAAGATTTCCGGCTGCAGCCCAGCGACCTGCTGGTGACGGTGGGGGAGCAGGTGCTGTTAGAGTGTGCGCCCCCGAGGGGGCACCCCGAGCCCACCATCTCCTGGAAGAAGGACGGGGTCCCCATAAGCCAGAAGGCTGGCCGTTACGAGGTAAGCTCGGTCCTCTCCCCCCTCCTCACACACTACCCTGCCCTGGCTTTTCCCACCTGCAGCATCGGGCAGGGGGCATGGTTGCATGCTGGAGCACCAAGCCTCACGGCGTTTGCTGCCTGCAGACGGGTGGAGCTGCCTCAACCCCCAGCTTCCAGTCCCAGGGTTCGAACAGAGCCGCTTTGGCCCCCTCTTCCCAGGGCTGGGATGGCGCTACCTCGGCCCCGTGTGGGTAGTCAGGCCTGTCACTCTCTAGACCAAATACGTGCTCTCTCACTCTCTTTCTCTCAGCCGTCTCTCTCTTGTACTGGACTTGGTGGAGTGCTGCCGTTCCTGCTGCTGGCCCAGTACGTGGGAGCACAAGCCAAGCTCCCCCCAGATGCCGAGTTCCTGCACTGGGGCTGGCTCTGGCTGGGGCGACACGTGGGGCTCTGACTCCCTCTCTCCCCCCTTGCAGGTCTCCAGCGGGAAGCTCCTGATGGTGCACGCCCAGAGGAGTGATGCGGGGCTGTATGTGTGTGTGGCTTCCAACCAGGCAGGCCAACGAGAGAGCAAAGCTGCCCTGGTGTCTGTCTTGGGTGAGGAGACAGTCCCCGCCTTGGGCCTTGCCCACTGGGCCTGGCGCTCGGCTGATATCCAAGCAGCCGCCATGCCGTCACAAACCCACAGCTCTGGGACAGTCCCTGAGAGGACCCCTTCAGTGCGTCAGCCCCCTTCGGGTCACTCTCTCATTGGGCTTCCCCGCCTCCTGGGACCGAACCTCAGTGCCTTCAGCCCCCTGGCTTCACGCCGTGAGCTCCCTGCAGCCAGTCCACCTGAGTAGGACTTGCACACCCAAAGGAAGCAAAGCACCCCCAGCTTCCTGACCCGAGTGACTCCCAGCCAGTGTGACAGCAGGAACAGAGTGCAGGACACCCTTAGTTAACACGGTGAATGGGAAGTTACAGCAAAGTCCAGCTGGGTCAGTGCAGAGTCCAGAGCCCCTCTGAGGCTCTGTTGTCCCAGTCCAGAAGCGACTCCCGGCCACACACTTCCAGCAGCCCACACTTAACAACCACACCTGGCCCCTCCTCAGTCCTTTGCCCTTGTTCCCAGGCAAACACAGTCATCTGGCCTCCCCCTTAGCCCTTTGTTCTCCAGTTGGTCACACCCAACTGGCTTCCTAAGGAGGTTGGGCCATCCCTGGTCGTTAGTTGCTAGGTGCCAAATGTCCAGGGAATTCGAATGGTCACTGTCTTCAGGGACTCCCCCTGGGCCCAGGCCCCAGACAGCCAGGGTCAGTCTCACCTGGATCTCTGCAAAGAGTAAACAACCTTTCCTCCCCACCTAGTTAACCATGCAGCACATAGGGGAAACTGAGGCACACACAATATTCATACAAAACATTAGGAAAAATCCCCACTTTGTCACACATGGGGCGCCAGAAAACCTGCCAGGCGACATATTTCTGACCAATGAGACCACTGGTAGGACCCACATGGCCTGTGCCCAGGATCCCTCGCAGGGCAGCAGGAGGTTTGATGACAGCACCCAAGGAATCCTGCTCCCCAGGGCGCGGGGACCAGTTCAGTCTGGCTGGGACCCAGGCGACGCTCCCTGGAGCTTGTGAAGCCAAGCGCCCAGGAGTGATGCCGGCTGCAGGGAATCCCTGGCTACACTGGCTCCCTGCATGGAAAGGGACGTTCCCCTTGGGGGAGGAGATTCCTAGCCAGGTGATCCCTGGAGCTCCTCTGCCATAATGGCCAGGATGTGCAGGGAGAGCAGGAGGCCCTGAGGCCCCTCCGTGGTGCCCAGCCTCCTTGACCTGGAATGTCTCCATCCTTTGGGAGCCCTTCTTGGGGGCAGCCTGGCCCCTCTGAACACACGGGTCTCTCCCTGGGAGCTTGCTCCATATGCAGCTTCACTCCATGGCTCCTGGTTTGAAGCCTGCACCCCGAGTCCTGGAGAATATCAGAGGCTTCCAAAAACAGTCCCTGGGCCTGATTCAAGCTGCAGGACTCTTGTGACAACCATGTCAAACCACAAGCCAGTGCATGGTTTAGAGACGCACTGGACTGGCTTCTCTCCCACATTGCTTTCCCTGGAGACGAGTCCCTGCCTTAGCTACAGATTTCCAGGAAATGGCTCCGTTTGAACTCCAACCTCTCCAGGCTTTCGGAGTTGCTGTGTCACTTCCTCCCAGTTCAGCCACATGGGAAACCATTTCCAAGCTTACAAACAGCAGTGTGGACAGGGCTTGAGTCAAGCCAGCCTCTCCCAGTGCCCGCACACACACACCCCTTCTGCCCTGGCAACGGGCAATCGAATGGGAGAGAAATGATTGAAATGGGGAACGCCTGCATTCTGGCACCCCATAATTGACAGGCTGTGTTTTAAACTATGAACCCCATTTTAAAGGATGTTTCCTCCCTCAGTGAACTTAAACGAGAAAGCCAAAGCTTATCACATATAATAGTAACACACACCCCCCCCATGGGTCACCAGCAGGGACTGACCCCAACCTAGAAGCTACAGCAGCAATTGCCATGTGCCCTGTGGACCTGCTGCTAGAGGGGAGCTTGACACACTATCTCAATGGGTTACACAACTATTGGTTAGAATAGTGGAGCTCAGGAATCCTGGCTCTGAGAGGGGCCTGTGAGGTAGTGGCTAGAGGTGGGCTGACAGGGGTACATAGATTTGGCACATTCAGTGTGGCTGAGGTTGGGGTTGTCATGTCAGAGATGCGGGTTCTGTGCACAGTGGGTGCTAGCATTATATCAGGGGCCTTTTCGTTTGACACATTCAGTCTTGGTCTCTGTCACGGAGCGTGGGGGAGTCAGGGCTCTGCACCCCTCTTCCTGGGATTCACCGTGACTCTCAGCCAGCCAGTAAAACGGAAGGTTTATTAGATGACAGGAACACAGTCCCAAGCAGAGCTTGTAGGTACAACCAGAACCCCTCAATCAAGTCCTTTTGGGGGGTTTAGGGAACTTAACCCCCAGCTTGGGGTTCCCTGCGTTTCACCACCCAGCCCAAAACTGAAACTAAAAACCCCTCCAGCAGGTCTACCCCTCCCCCTGCTCCTCCTTTCCTTTGTTCAGTCTCCCAGCCAAAGGTGTCACTTCTCCCACCCCCCCTCTTGGCTCAGGTTACAGCTCAGGTAGCTTCCTTCCCATCCCAATGTAACTCCCCTGCCACATTCCCAGGTCAAATCCGCCCTGCTCCCTGCTCCATCACAGTCTCCTTTTGGCAGCTTTTCCCTCCAACATTTGTTGTTACAGGTTACTGTAGCATCTTATGAACTTTCACTGCTTTTCACAGTTGTGCTCACAGTAAGGATACATCTGTAGACCCAGTTATCGCAATGCAGGCAATGGCTGTTGAGAGCCACGTCCTTCCCGTTTCTGACTGTCCTTATTCCCTGAGGGCTGTACATGCTGGTAGGGCAGAGGTCTCCAAACTGTGGGGCACTCCCTCCTAGGGTGGCATGGCGGAACATGGGGGGGAGGCATGGCGGGCCTGGGCCAGTTCCCACAGGGGGCGGGGAGGGAGTGCCCAACCCCCCCAGCTCTGCTCTGGCCTCATCCTCAGCCATAGCCTCGGCTCCTGGCCCCGCACCTGGTCCCATCCCCAGCCTTGGCACGGCTCGGAACTTGGCCAGGGGCCCGGCTGCCTGCCCCCACCATGGCCCAGCTGCTGCTCTGCTCCCAGCCCTGCCCCGCCCCCGCCCTCTGCCTCAGCCCCTGGCTGCGGCTCCATTCCTGGCCCCGCTCCCAGCCCCACCCAGGCATAGCTGCAGCTCCAGCCTCAGCCCTCTTAGCCCTGTCCACGTCCCTCCTCCCTTCCCCGCCCCCCCGAGCCACTCCCAGCCCCGGCCCCAGCTCCAGGGGGGGAGGGGGCACCATCAGTGGTAAGGGGGGGCATGACCCTCAAAAGTTTGAGGACCACTGTGGTAGGGGGTGGAGACCTCCTGGGGGTACAGGAGGTTGTGGGGCTTGGATCCTGTAACATGTGTCACTGACTCTAATTCTCGCAGCCCAGAGCTCCATCTCCTAGCAGAGCGGGGAATGTGTCACTGAGATCTCTGCTTCTCCCTCCCCAGAAAAGCCAACGTTCACTCGCAGACCCAGTGATATTGTGGCCAAATTTGGCAGCACCGTCCAGCTGGGGTGTGGCGCTCAGGGGGACCCACTGCCCAAAGTATGGTGGCACAAGGAGCACGGAGAGCTGCCCTGGGGCAGGTATGTGATGTATATTCGGAGGCTTCTGCGCTTTGGCGCTGACCCCCCAGCTAGCAGGGCGGGTGTCCAAATACCCAGCACTCCAAGCTCTGAGTAGTTCCCGTAGCCCCGTGCTGTAAGGTAGGGAGAGGATGCCGGGCTCACTTAGCAACACTGCACAGGCCGCGGGGGAGAGCGGGAACTGCACCCGGAGGGATCGATGGAGGCAAACCCAGCCTGTCACCTGCTCCCGTTCTCCTGGAGGTGGGCAGAGTGGAGTACAGCCTGGTATTGTTACTGGTCATGAGCACGAGCAATTCCCACCCCTTGGAATAGCGGCTCCACTGGCTCTGATGGAGCAGAGGGAACCATGTTCAGTGGTTGCTGCAAATGCAAGATCCCAGGCTCCGGCAGCTGGGAGCCCTCCGGGTTTGGGGCCCAGAGCCCTGCTGCCCATGTCCCGCTCACCCATGGCTTGTTGTTGTTATTATGAGTCACGTGCACAACGATGGGGCCTACGGGCCAGCCAGGAGAGGGCTTGGCACAAACACTGAGTGGCCGCCAGTCCCTGTTCCATGCAGCTCACAGCAGCTGTTCTGTCTCACACGCCCAGGCACGAGGTGGACGAGGAGAACACCTTGCGGATTCATTATGTGACGACGTTTGACTCCGGCAGGTACATCTGCACAGCCCAGAACCAGGTGGGCACCGCCTCGGCCAAGGCCTCGCTCACTGTGCAGGGTAAGCAGCTCCATGCAGCCTTCACGGGCAGCAGCATGCCAGGGCTGGGCCAGGCCCACGGGCAGCAGAGGGACCTTAGTGCCCAGCACACCCTGCTTCCTGCATGCCCCGGGAGCTGCGGGAGGCAGAAAGCTGTCACCTGCGACTGGGCACACGTAACTCCCCTGCCCTGCCCACCCACCAGCCCCATCAGCTCAGGCCCTCTCTGAGCAGCCCTGGCGCGATTCTCTCCTCTGCTCCCCAAGACTTGACATGCTGGGGTCCCAGCATGTGGAGAGAGGCAGGCCAATGCACTGAACTGCCTGAAACAGCCCCACATGAGCTCCAAGAAAACCCCTTTCTGTGCTCCTTACCCCTGCGGTACCACAGGCCCAGGGATTGGGGCGCAGTAGCCCCTGGCTGCTGGGAACTCCTGTCGCTTCCTTGGCAGGGCCCGATCTGCAGACACACCGGGGAAGCGCCCCTTGCATGGCCCGAGTGACTCCGCTGCTTGAGTGTGTGCAGGACTGGGCCCATCCCTTCACGGCTGGCCCAGCCCCTGCCCCCTCCAGCTCTGCTTCTCTGGGGGTTTGCTTCATGGAGGGGGTTGAAGCTACAGCAGAGTCTCCCCCGGCTCGGCTCCGTTCACCCTTCCCGGCTTCCAGTTCGATTCCTGGGGCCTGTGGTCTCCCCACTGGCTAGGGTTGCCAACTTTCTACTTGCACAAAACCGAACACCCTTGCCCCACCCCAGCCCCGTTCCTCCTCCAAAGTCATACCCATACCCTGCCCTTTCTCCAAGGCCCTGCCCCCGCTCACTCCATCCCCTCCCCCCCTGTCGCTCACTCTCCCCACCTTCACTCGTTCATTTTAACCAGGCTGGCTCAGGGGGTTGGGGTGCGGGGGGGTGAAGGCTCCAGCTGGGGGTGTGGGCTCTGGGATGGAGCCAGGGATGAGGGATTTCGGGTGCAGGAGGGGGCACCGAGGGGTCCAGAGGGTGGGAGGGGGATCAGGGCTGGGGCAGGGAGTTGGGGCAGGGGGTTGGGGCACGGGGGGGGTGGTGAGGGCTTTGGCTGGGGGTGCGGGCTGTGGGGTGGGGCTGTGGATGAGGGGTTTGGGGTGCAGGAGGGTGCTCTGGGCTGGGACTGAGGGATTCGGAGGGCAGGAGGGGGATCAGGGCTGGGGCAGGGGATTGGGGCCTGGGAGGGGGTCAGGGGTGCAGACTCTGGGTGGCGCTTACCTCAAGCAGCTCCCGGAAGCAGCAGCATGTCCCCCCTCCAGCTCCTACGCGGAGGCGTGGCCAGGCGGCTCTGCGTGTTGCTCCGTTCACAGGTGCCACCCCCGCAGCTCCCATTGGCCACGGTTCCCAGCCAATGGGAGCTGCGGAGGTGGCGCTTGGGGTGGGGGCAGCGTGTGGAGCCCCCTGGCTGCCCCTACGCATAGGAGCCGAAGGGGGAACAAACATACCAGCTGCTTCCCAGGAACCACGCGGCGTGGAGGCTAGCAGGGAGCCTGCCTTAACCCTCCTGCGTGGCACCGCCACCTGGACAATCAATGGCCCAGTCAGCAGTGCTGACTGGAGCTGTCAGGATCCCATTCGACCAGGTGTTCCGGTCGATAACCAGACACCTGGTCACCCTACCACTGGCCTTTCCCGAGGGCGCTCTGCCCTGACGTCTATGGGACAGCTCCGACTGGGAGGGGCCCTGAGTCACAGACCCCCTTCCCCACGGGCTGGACATGGCCCTGAACAAGAGAGAGACCCTTCCACGGTGTAGGTGGGACTGTGCGTTAGAGACATCCGGGCTGGGGGCTCTGCAGTGTCCATTAGCTGGGTGTCTGGGCTGCCAGCACATGGGAACAGCCCATCGGCTGGGGTTGTTAGAGGGGAGAGGGAGCAACTTCTAAAGGTGCTCACTGGGGGTTGTATTGCCCCGGGGAGCTCCTGTTGCCCATGCCCCCAACCCCACGCTTGCCCCTCTCTTGCCCGTAGACCCCCTGGACACTGGGCAGAGGGAGTGGCCAAAGGACGTCCCGCGGGAGATGATGGATGTCCAGCTGTACCTGGATAACAGCACCGTGCTCCCCTCCTCATCCGCCATCTACCTGCACTGGAAGGTCAGTGAGGAGTCTCCGCTAGTGTTAAGTGCACGGGGACCCCGGCCTGGAGTGCCTGCCAGCGAGCCCTGGGCGGCCCCTCTGCCTGGCTCGGGGACGGGTGGGGCGTGGTGAGGGTGGCCCTCCCCAGGGGCACCCAGGGTTGGGAGGCCCTTAGTGTGAAGTGGGCTTGTCTGTGCCTGCTGTAGCTCAGCTCCTTGAAACCAGCAGCCTCTGGCCACACAAGCCCTGTCTGACAGGCCTTCCCAGACCTCACCCTCTTGGTGCGGGTTAGCGATAGGCACCAACCTCAGAGCGGCCCCTGTGGTGCCCAGCCCGTGCCCACTGCACACTCACAGAAATGACTGGCCTGCTGTCTCCAGCTGCCCCCTGCCCCCCGGTTATTTTTAGTAAAGTCATGAACAGGTCACGGGCTCCATGAATTTTTGTTTATTGCCCATGAACTGTCCGTGACTTTTACTAAAAATAACCGTGACAAAAACTTAGCCTTACTCATAAGTAATGATCATAGAATCAGAGAATATCAGGGTTGGAGGGGACCTCAGGACATCATCTAGTCCAACCCCCTGCTCAAAGCAGGACCAACCCCAACTAAATCATCCCAGCCAGGGCTTTGTCAAGCCTGACCTTAAAAACCTCTATGGATGGAGATTCCCCCACCTTCCTAGGTAACCCATTTCAGTGCTTCACCACCCTCCTAGTGAAAAAGTTTTTCCTAATATCCAACCTAAACCTCCCCCACTGCAACTTGAGACCATTGCCCCTTGTTCTGTCATCTGGTACCACTGAGAACAGTCTAGATCCATCCTCTTTGGAACCCCCTTTCAGGTAGTTGAAAGCAGCTATCAAATCCCCCCTCATTCTTCTCTTCTGCAGACTAAACAATCCCAGTTTCCTCAGCCTCTCCTCATAAGTCATGTGCTCCAGCCCCCTAATCATTTTTGTTGCCCTCCGCTGGACTCTTTCCAATTTTTCCACATCCTTCTTGTAGTGTGGGGCCCAAAACTGGACACAGTACTCCAGATGAGGCCTCACCAATGCCGAATAGAGGGGAATGATCACGTCCCTCGATCTGTTGGCAATGCCCCTACTTATACAGCCCAAAATGCTGTTAGCCTTCTTGGCAACAAGGGCACATTGTTGACTCATATCCAGCTTCTCATCCACTGTAACCCCTACGTCCTTTTCTGCAGAACTGCTGCCTAGCCATTCGTCCCTAGTCTGTAGCAGTGAATGGGATTCTTCCGTCCTAAGTGCAGGACTCTGCACTTGTCCTTGTTGAACCTCATCAGATTTCTTTTGGCCCAATCCTCTAATTTATCCAGGTCCCTCTGTATCCTATCCCTACCCCCCAGCGTATCTACCACTTCTCCCAGTTTAGTGTCATCTGCAAACTTGCTGAGGGTGCAGTCCACGCCATCCTCCAGATCATTAATGAAGATATTGAACAAAACCGGCTCCAGGTCCGACCCTTGGGGCACTCCGCTTGATACCGGCTGCCAACTAGACATGGAGCCATTGATCACTACTCATTGAGTCTGACGATCTAGCCAGCTTTCTATCCACCTTATAGTCCATTCATCCAGCCCATACTTCTTTAACTTGCCGGCAAGTTAATCATAGAGTCAGAAATGGTTCCATAGAAACCAAAAGATATAACCCGTTTCGTAGAGTCTCCGCTGAACTGTACCTGGCCAAACTCTAGTTTGAAGTAGTTTTTCTCTCCAAGGCAATCTCCCAGTGTCTCCAGCCAACCTGGCCAGGATCCCTCCTTCGTGAATGTAAAGAGCTCTGTCCTTTTTGCTTCCCCGGTGCAGGATAACGAGGGCCCTTCTGCCTTCTCCTTATATCCCCCCAAATCCATTGCTGATCTCCAGAGTCTGGATGGCCCCCAGAGTCTACCCCTGGTGTGCTGACTTCATGTTGTTTTCACATCCTCATGTTGCGTTCCTATGGAAACGGGGCTTCCATTTTGTTGGCTCCCAGTGCTTAATGTACGTGGGAACTGAGGCAGCCAGGGGAACATACACCCTTTGAGTTCCTGTTGCCTGTTCTCACCCCAGGCCCTGCCTGGGCTTGTGCAGGTCCCGAAGCAGCTCAGGGACTGTCCGAGCCAACCCCCTGCTGGAAGGGCGAGCACCTAGCCATGCTGCAGTGCATTTGCACCGGGCAGGGAGCAGAGAGAGTCGCGGGTGACATGGTCTGCTTCTGCCCATGTGACAGCCCCCCTCGCAGGGATGGGCGCAGCACAGTGCTCCCTGGCCTGCAAATGGCCCCAGAGTTCAAAAGGGAATGTGTCACCCAGGACAAGCCCCAGCACCCCACCAGGGCACCAGGAATTACTGTGTCCTGAAGGAGCAGGAGGGAATGGGGAGCTGCCCCTGCACTCCCAGCCTGTGAATGGGAAAGTGCCGGCCACACCCAGCCCCTTCCAGCAGGGCCTCGCTGAGCTCTGTCCTCCTGGGCAGCCTGGCCAGGCTAGGCCTCGCCCTGCCCCAGTGCTGCTCGGATCCCCACCATTCCCAGTGTGCACGGACAGGCCCAGTGAGGAGAGTGGAGGGCTGGCTGGAGACCAGTGGCAGGATTCCCCAGCTCCACCGGCAGAGCGGCATGGGGACAGCAGCCTTGAAAGCCATCCTCCCTCATGGAAGGGATCGTGGGTAACGCACGAATGCCATCCGGGACATTGGGCAGGTTGCTGGCAGGACTGAGGGGCTTTGGCTCTGCCTGTGAAAGGGGCACAAGGACAGGATCCCCCAGCGATAGGCTGCGAGGCCTGAAGGATAGTAGCCAAGTGCTGCAAGGCCCCCCCAGCAGGGCCAGGCAGACCCCCGGTCTCACCATTGGCATGTTCCCCCATACAGTCGGGCCTGTGCTCTGCAACGTCTGGCAGCAGCGCTGCCCGGGCTGGAAAGCACCTGGGAACTGAGTCAGGCGCCATTGCAAATGCTCAGTCCGTGTGCAGATACTGCAAGGTAGAGAGCTCCCCCTGCACGCTCCATCGGCTAGGTGCTCAAACTGTGTCCTGAATTGTCAGCTCAGTTCAGCATCCGGCCCAGTGGGCAGCACCCACCCACATACCCACCCCCCTCCTGTGTTCATCCACCCACCCCTCGTATATTTATCTACCCACCCTCCCACTCATCCATCCATCCATCCATCCATCCATCCGTCCACCCACCCACCCTCCTATCCACCATCCACCTCTCTCGTCCATCCACCCACCCCCCCTCCTATCCACCATCCACCTCTCTCGTCCATCCACCCACCCACCCTCCTATCCACCATCCACCTCTCTCGTCCATCCACCCACCCACCCTCCTATCCACCATCCACCTCTCTCGTCCATCCACCCACCCACCCCCCTATCCACCATCCCCCCCCCTCCTCCCTCCCCCCCCCCCCCCCCCCC
>QXTE01000097.1:275430-307501 GCA_003942145.1 Platysternon megacephalum
CACTGACTCTCCCACCCATCTTTTCATCCCATCCACTGAACCCAACCAGCCATTCACCCTCTGACCCTCCCATCCCCCCATCTACCAACTCCTCCATCCACTGGCCCGTCCTCCCGCCCTTCCATCTATCAACATTTATACAGCACTTTCTGCCATAGCAACCACACTCTGATCTGTCTTCTCCCACCGCATAGTCCTGCTGATGCAGCTCTGGCAGCCTGTCCCCAAGCCCCTTGCCCAAGGCATCCACCATCCTGGGCAGGAGGACAAGAGGAGACTCGGATACGGGCAGGCTGGGGGGTTGAGCAGATCTCTGCTGGCCTGGCCTGCACCCCCACTGACCATGGTTGCCTTTCAGGTGATCCGCCCATCCCAGCACACGGAGGGTCATGCTGTGCTGTACCGCTCCCTGCTGCCTGTCAGCACGGACTGGGTTGAACGGAAGGTGCCCAGGGAGCACAGCATCATCATCCCAGCCCTCAAGAGAGGCTACAAGTATGAGTTCAAGGTTCGGCCATATGCCGGGAAGGTCCATGGCCTGGACAGCAACGTCAGGCACCTCTGGATCCCGGAGGAAGGTACAGCCCAAGGCGCCCCCAGTCCCTCCAGCTCCGGGCCCTGACTCAGCTTGCTCTGTGAGCAAGGTCACATGGGGACCTAGAGAGGCTGCCAGTCCATGAGTGACATGCTGGGCAGGTTTGAGGGCTTGGCGCATGGCTGCCTGCAGGTCCTTCTCCATGGTGCTGCTCCTTACAAGGCCAATGCCTTGCCGGGAGGGCACGGGCAGGGGGTCCCGCTGGAGCACACAGGAACCTGCCCATTCAGCTGCTGTGCATCCCCTGGGTGAACGGCGCGGCGGGTGCCCAGTGTGCCCCGGCACCCCAAGGCTGCACCATCCAGGGATCTTGTGCGGGGCCGTGTGGGGAAGTGCCAAGGCTGGGGTCTGTCACTGTCCTGCTAGAGGGGACAGGGAGGGACGAGGAAGAGGATGGGGAGGAGGAGCAGCACCATGCACAATCTCAAAGGACCCCTGGGCACCAGGAGCCCAGGTCGGTACCTTCATCTGCAGTCACCCCCTCTCTGCATGGCCCCATGACCTGACCTGCTTCTCTAGCGATACCTGCCCGAAGCCTAGATGGGCATCTTGGTGCTGGTGGGAGACCTCAGGGACCACAGCTCTGCTGCCCTCCACCCAGGGGTGAAAGTAGAAATAGGGACTTACCGGTACGGGGCTGGGTTGGGGCCGGGTCCGGCCCTCGGAAGGGGCGGGGCCTCGGGCGGAAGGGGTGGGGATGGAGGGGTCAGAGCCAACCCCGGCCCGCCCTGTACCGGTAAGTGCCCTCCCCCTCCCCCGCCAGGGTGGCAGTGGCAGGTGGGGGCTCTGGCAGCAGTTTAAAGGGCCCAGGGCTCGTCCGCTGCTACCTCAGGGCTCCGGCAGCGGGGCTCCAGCGGCTATTTAAAGGTCCCGGGGCTCCCCTGCCTCTACCGCCCCGGCCCTTTAAATAGCCGCCAGAGCCTGCCAGAGCGGCAGGAGCCCCGGCCCTTTAAATAACCCCCGGAGCCCCGCTGCCGCTACCCCAGGGCTCCAGCAGCGGGGCTCTGGCGGCAATTTAAAGGGCCTGGGGCTCCAGCCACTGCTGGGAGCCCCAGGCCCTTTAAATTGCCGCCTGGGGAAGCCGATCCGCTGGCTCTTGCCGGTACCCCGTACCGGTGCATACTGGCTTACTTTCACCTCTGCCTCACACTCCAGTGCACGGAGTGCAGGGCCTGGCTCCAGGGCTCCGTGTCCGGAGAGCAGCCCGGCCCCGCGCTGCCCAAGGAGGTTTTCAGCGGCTCTCTCTTGTCCTCAGTGCCTAGCGCAGCTCCTCAGCATGTCACCATCACGGCAGTGGAGGATGGGAATGGCACAGTGCTCATCAGCTGGGACCCCCCTCCCCACCACGCACACAACGGCATCATCCGGGGCTACAAGGTGAGGATGTGCCGGGGCGACGGCTCAGGCCCAGCATGACACTGACGTGCTCGGTGCTCGCAGTGGGGACGGAGGTTAGAGAGCTAAATCGGCCTGGCTTGGGAGCTAGTAGGAACCTGGCGGGAGCTCTAGCTCGCGGAGGGATCTCGCCCGAAGGTGGGGAGGTAACCGGGAGGGTGCCAGGGGGCAGGGCCGTGTGCCCTGGGAGTGCTGCCGGGCTGGGCTGCACCCTGCCAGAGTGACACGCCCTCTCAGTCCCTTTCAGGAGCATTCACAGGAGTCAGTGTTTGTTCGTGCAGGGATCTCGGGGGCTGGAAGCAGCCCCCAGGGGCCGTGTGCCAGCTGGGCAGAGCTGCAATGAGCGATGCCCCTTACACAGGACCTGGGGGGGCGTGGCAGAGGAGCCGCACCAGCTGAGGCCCCTCAATGCCTGTGCAGTCCTGCCTTTGGAGCAGCTTTTGCTTGGAGTTCCTGGGGCTGCTTGTTGGGCCTGGGGCGGTGGGGGTCACAGTTATCCATGGGGTCTGGGGCGGTGGGGGTCACAGCTATCCATGGGGTCTGGGGCGATGGGGGTCACAGCTATCCATGGGGCCTGGGGCGGTGGGGGTCACAACTGTCCATGGGGCCTGGGGCGGTGGGGGTCACAACTGTCCATGGGGCCTGGGGCGGTGGGGGTCACAGCTGTCCATGGGGCCTGGGGTGATGGGGGTCACAGCTGTCCATGGCGGTGGGGGTCACAGCTGTCTGTGGGGCGTGGGGTGGTGGGGATCACAGTTATCCATGGGGCTTGGGGTGGAGCAGCTCACAGCTGTCCATGGGGCCTGGGGTGGTGGGGATCACAGCTATCCAGGGGGTCCAGGGCGGAGCAGGTCACAGCTGTCTGTGGGGCCCAGGTGGTGCGAGTCACAGTTGTCTATGGGGCCTGGGGCAGTGCGGGTCACAGCTATCCAGGGGGTCCAGGGCGGAGCAGGTCACAGCTGTCTGTGGGGTCTGGGGCGGTGGGGGGGGTCACAGCTTTCCATGGGGCCTGGGGTGGTGGGGGTGTATCTGGTTGTATCTGTGTCTGGGGGTATGACAGGTGTCCTGTCTCTTGGTCTGGGTTTGTCACAGCCGTGCTAGCTCTGTCTGGGTGTGTTACAGGTCTGGTACCTGGGCAATGAAACTCACCATCGCTCTAACAGGACCGTGGATGGAGGGACACACAGTCTGGAAACAGTCATGCCGCCGGCTGGGGTTAAATACTGTATCCAGGTGGCAGCCTTCAATGGAGCTGGGCTCGGGGTGCCCAGCAATGCCACATGCAGCAGCGTAGGTCAGAAACGATGTTTTGTTCATAGAGCTCTTTGTCCAGCGGGAAACCCCCACATCCCCGTGATGGGCCCAGAGGGAGCCGGTGAGCCCTGTGATCAGAGAGCCGGCTGGGGATGGTGGGACAGACAGATCGCTCGCTCACTTGCCCTCCCTTTGACGTTCTGGCTTCCCACGCTGGCACACTGGGCTGCTGGCTGTGCTCACTTGCTTCCCTTAGAAACCCTGGTTCAGTCACCTGGACCCTTGGCACCATTGCCAGCTGGCCAGCCTGGAGTTTTAGGGAAGTCTGCAGGGACCCTCTGGGGGGGCAGCACGGAGGTCATGCTCCTTGGTCTGCTTCCCTTCTCTGACGCCTGCCCAGGGGACCATTGGCTCAGGCAGCACTTGAGAGGGATATTTTTCTTCTCTGCATTTGACTCATTTCACGTGCGCCCCCAGACAGAGCCGGCTTTCCGCGGGGGCTTGGCTGGCACCTGGGACTAGGGAATGTTGGCTGACGGTTCGAGCCGGGAGCTGGCTGTCTGGAATCCGGTTCCGTTCCCGGCTCTGCCTGCCTCTCGTTGGGTCACCTTGGCCATGGCCCATCCTGCTCCTTTTCTGCCAGCTGTGCCGCTCACAGGGCTCCAGCCCACGGGCCCTGGGGGGGGTGCCAGGAGTGGCGGGACCCGCCCAGCCCCGCAGGCTGGCTCCCTCTGCCAGCTGGGCCAGTCTCTCCTCCTCCCAGCTGACGCCTGCCCCCAGCATTATCCCAGCTCTCAGCCTGGCTCCCCAGCGAGGCCCGCACAGAGGGTGGACCCCAGCCCTGGAGCTGTGCAGGCAGGAGGCTCTTGTGCCCCTCTGAGCAGCAGCCCAGGTGTTGCTGGGGGGGAGTCGGCTCCATGGTAGCAAAGAGGGACTGGAGCCTGACCCGATCTCCTGCTGCCGCTGGGCCTTTGCTTTTAACCTTTCGGTGTCCTGTGGGCAGGCGGGTGAGCAGGTCAACTATCCCCAGGGCATGGGTCTGCGTTGGACGAGCCCTCTGCTGCAGCCGCTCAGCCCGTCACCTCAACCTCTGATCCACCCCTTCCTTCTCAGAGCCCTTGGTGGGAAAGATGGCCAGGACCCCGGCTGTGCTCTCCGTCAGCCACATCCTGGCAGTGATTCGCCAGCCTGTCTTCATCGCTAGTGTGGGCTCGCTGCTCTGGCTCGTGCTGATGGTGCTGGCTGTCTACCTGTGCCAGCACCACGCCCGGCATTACAGCCGAGAACAGCAGCATGCCGTGGGCAAAGGTGAGCACGAATCTGGGGCTATGGAACTCGGAGCCCAGCTGTCGCCCAGCTGTCACTAGCATGGGGGTGGGGGGCAGCAGGGGCCCTGGAACGACACATTATGCCTGGGCTCAGTGAGTTTGAGAAACCCCAGCCCTTAGGGGCTCGGGCCAGTCCAGCTAAAGCAGGGCTCCCCAACCTCACCCCCGCTTGCTGGGCCCTGCAGCCCCCCACAGCCCTGGACACTGGGGCTTGGTCTTAGACGGCTCTGATTTCTGCCCAAGCGCTACCCTCGGAGATGTCCCCAGAAAGGGGCCTGTCAGTGCAGGAGATCAGCAGGGCCCCTGCCCTGGGTGGTCTGGGGTGAACCCCAGGGGTTCCCTAGCTCAGTGCTGTGGAAGCATGCCCAGGGGTTATCCAGAGACTGGTGCTGGGACCGGTGAGGAGCTGGCCGAGTCCCCAGCATGGTGAGACCGGGTTGCAATCAGCCGTGGGGACGAGATGAAACTCAGGCAGGGGAAGACAGGGGCCTGCTGAGAAAGGTGGCCAAGAGGGGCAGCAAATGGGTGCCATGCAGCTCAGGACGGTCTGCTGGTACGGGAGCACCCCGGTCATTGCAAGGAGCCATCGCTGTGCAACTAACAACCTCCCTGCCTCTCTCCCAGGTCTGTGCCGATACACCAGTGAAGACACCATCGTCAAGCACAGGTGAGTGACGGCTCGGCCCTGCCACGGGCAATAACCTGCCTGGAGAAAATGGTTTTGAACCCCACGGCCCACTGACAGGGAAGATGCCTCCTTTATTCCTAACCTGCAGCCCCCTGCTATCCCAGCCCTGGGCTCTCCCTCACATGCAACGCCGACCCACAGCCCCTGCTATCCCAGCCCTGGACCCACACACAGCTCTGCTGGTGCCCCTCAATCCCGACCCCCAGCCCCCTGCTACCCCAGCCCTGGACCCACACACAGCTCTGCCGGTGCCCCTCAATCCCGACCCCCAACCCCCTGCTATCCCAGCCCTGGGCCCACACACAGCTCTGCTGGTGCCCCTCAATCCTGACCCCCAGCCACCTGCTTTCCCAGCCCTGGGCTCCCCCCACAGCTCTGCCGGTGCCCCTCAATCCCGACCCCCAACCCCCTGCTATCCCAGCCCTGGGCTCTCCCTCACATGCAGCTCTGCCAGAGCCGACCCCCAGCCCCCTGCTATCCCAGCCCTGGGCTCCCCACACACACAGCTCTGCCGATGCCCCTCAATCCCAACCCGCAGCCCCCTGCTACCCCAGCCCTGGGCTCCCCCCACAGTTCTGCCGGTGCCCCTCAATCCCGACCCACAGCTCCCTGCTACCCCAGCCCTGGGCTCCCCCCACAGCTCTGCCGGTGCCCCTCAATCCCGACCCCCAGCCCCCTGCTACCCCAGCCCTGGGCTCCCCACACACACAGCTCTGCTGGTGCCCCTCAATCCCGACCCACAGCCCCCTGCTATTCCAGCCCTGGGATCCCCCCACAGCTCTGCCAGTGCCCTTCAATCCCGACCCCCAGCCCCCTGATATCCCAGCCCCGGGCCCCACATATGACCCTCTGTAAGACACCAAACAGCTTACAGTCTGAAGCAGCCCCTGCCAGCCCCACCTGTGCCCTGTGACGGTCCTGCAGGCACAAGGGGATGAGGGCAGGCTGGAGGGGGAGCAGCTTCGGCTGGTCTCTGCTGGGGGGGGCATGTGATGGCTCTGTGATGAGAGGCTGCCAAACTAACACCCCTGTGGTGTCCTGGTGCGGAGAAAGGCAGGAGCCCAGGGTGCTGAGTGACGCAGCGCTCTGGGGCGTTTCCCTACAACAGATGACCAGCTCCCCCGCTCGTGTGGGTGCTGCGCAGCACCTCCCAGCAGGAGGGAGCCAGAACCTGCCCGCTGCCCTCCCTGACACCCCCCTGCCGTACCTGCTAGGGCTCCCCAGGCTGGGAACGCAGAGGATCTTCCCACTCCCATTGCACTGCCTGAGAGCACAAAGGGAGCGGCGCTGGCCCGCGAGCCTGGCCCAGTAACAGCACAGTGCTCCCCACCCATGGCCAGGGCCGGAGCGGGGCACTAGCCCTGTGCTAGCCCCTTCCACACGGACACAGACTCACCCAGCCCGATGTGCCGGGGCTCTGCAGAGCTGCTGCAGGTGACAGCAAAGCCCCTACCTGGGGCCTTCACCTGTACGTCTCCTCCCCTCCCCAACCCCAGGATGGAGGCGAGTCACTCCCCGTGGCTGGCTGACAGCTGGAAAGCCACCTCCTGCTCCAAGACCTTCAGCAGCAGCAGCAGCAGGTCGAGCAGCCAGCTCCTGTGGGCTGAGACCAAAGACAGCCTGGACTTCCACCCCTCCAGTGAGTCCCTGCCGTGCCGTGCCGCGCTGTGCCGCGCCGCGCCGTGCCGTGCCGCGCCGTGCCACGCCGTGCCGTGCCGCTCTGCTCCTGGCCATTCCCTGCCCAGACAGGCTCCCGCACTGACCAGCCCACACCTCTCGCTGCACCTTCAGGGCAAAGTCAGGATGTTCCACAGAGAAGATGACACTCCCTGTGCGGGATCCCAGGAGCCCGGCCGCAGGCCAGCTGAGCTCCATGTGCGGGATCCCAGCAGCCCGGCCGCAGGCGAGCGGCGCTCCATGTGCGGCAACCCCGGAGCCCGGCCGCAGGACAGCTGAGCTCCATGGGCGGGATCCCGGGAGCCCCGCCCCAGGCCAGCTGCGCTCCGTGTGCGGGATCCCAGCAGCCCGGCCGCAGGCGAGCGGCGCTCCATGTGCGGGATCCCAGGAGCCCGGCCGCAGGCCAGCTGAGCTCCATGTGCGGGATCCCAGGAGGCCAGACGGGTTCTTTGAATAGGGAGAGGGTGATTTTCTGCTGGGTTTTGCTGTGAGAAATTCAGGGCTTGTCTCCCTGGTGTTCCCCCGAAGGCTCCCTGGAGGACTGGGGAGCTAGCAGGATTCTGGCATCCCAAAGCCCATGAGGATGGGACCTGGTTCATTGCAGGGGAGGCGATGGAATGCCTGGGGTTCCTGACTGGGGCCTTTCCGCTCGCACTTGAATGCCGCGGCAGCGTCCGGCTCCAAACACACGTCAGCCCCAGGCCTGCGCTACCTGCAGCCAGTATCTGGGGGGCAGCCGGCACTTAGGGGCTTTAACTGAGCCCTACACCTCCATGAGGGGAGGGCCGTCAGTAGGCTTGCCAACTTTCTAATCACACAAAACTGAACTCCCCTGCCCCACCCCCGCCCTTCCCTAAGGCCCCGCCCTGCCCTGCCGCTTCTCCAAGGCCCCGTCCCCCACTCGCTCCATCCCCCCTCCCTCCGTTGCTCGCTCTCCCCCACCATCACTCACTTTCACCGGGCTGGCTCAGAGCGTTGGGGTGTGGGGAAGGGTGAGGGCTCTGGCTGGGGGTGCAGGCTCTGGGGTGGGGCCGGGGATGAGGGGTTTGGGGTGCAGGAGGGGCTGGGGTGTGGGGTGCGGGCTCCAGGAGGGAGTTTGTGTGCGGGAGGGGCAGAGGTGAAAGTAAGCTGGTACGCTGTACCGGGGGGCCCGGCTTCCCCAGGCGGCAATTTAAAGGGCCTGGGGCTCCCAGCAGTGGCTGGAGCGCCAGGCCCTTTAAATTGCCGCCAGAGCCCCGCTGCCAGAGCCCTGGGGTAGCGGCAGCGGGGCTCCGGGGGTTATTTAAAGGGCCTGGGGCTCCCGCTGCCTCTACTGCCCTGGGCCCTTTAAATAGCCGCCGGAGCCCCGCTGCCACTACCCCAGGGCTCCGGGGGCTATTTAAAGGGCCGGGGTGGTAGAAGCAGGGGAGCCCTGGGCCCTTTAAATAGCCCCCGGAGCCCCGCTGCCGGAGCCCTGGGGTAGCTGCCGGAGCCCTGGGGGCCCTTTAAACTGCTGCCGGAGCCCCCGGCTGCCGCTGCTACCCCGGCGGGGGACGGGGAGGGCACTTACCAATACAGGGCGGGCCAGGGCTGGCTCTGACCCCCCCATCCCCACCCCTTCCATCTGAGGCCCCACCCCTTCCAGGGGACAGACCCGGCCCCAACTGAGCCCCGTACCGGTAAGTCCCTATTTCTACTTTCACCCCTGGGGATGGGACTCTGGGCTGGGGCAGGGAGTTGGGGGTGCGGGAGGGAGTTCGGGGTCCCGGCAGCACTTACGGCAGCTCCCATTGGTTGCGGTTCCTGGCCAATGGGAGCTGCTAAGCCGGTGTGACGGGTTGGATCACAGAAACCCACTTGGAAGCTGCCAGCTGATGTGCAAAGACTACTTCTGTTCCTGTTCTCCCTGCCAGCTACCGGTGGCTTCCAGCTCCCTGTCTTGCTGAAGCCAGACACACCAGTCTGCTCCAGACACAGACCCAGGGCCTGAATTACCTGCCCCCAAAGCTGCAGGTTTACCTGAGAACAGCTCACAGAAGTCTGCTTGCCCTTAGCACTCAGATGCCCAGTTCCCAATGGGGTCTAAACCCAGATAAATCCGTTTTACCCCGTATAAAGCATATGCAGGGTAAACTCATAAATTGTTCGCCCTCTATAACACTGATAGAGAGATATGCACAGCTGTTTGCTCCCCCAGGTATTAATACATACTCTGAGTTAAGTAATAAGTAGAAAGTGATTTTATTAAATACAGATAGTAGGATTTAAGTGATTCCAAGTAGTAACAGACAGAACAAAGTAAGTTACCCAGCAAAATAAAATAAAATGCGCAAATCTATGTCTAATCAAACTGAATACAGATAATCTCACCCTCAGAGATGCTTCAGTAAGTTTTTTCTCAGACTGGACACCTTCCAGGCCTGGGCACAATTCTTTCCCCTGGTACAGCTCTTGTTCCAGCTCAGGTGATAGCTAGGGGATTCTTCATGATGGCTCCTCTCCCTCTCTGTTCTCTTCCACCCCTTTATATATCTTTTGCATAAGGCGGGAATCCTTTGTCCCTCTGGGTTCCCCCACCCCTCACTGGAAAAGCACCAGGTTAAAGATGGATTCCAGTTCAGGTGACATGATCACATGTCACTGCAAGACTTCATTACTCACTTGCCAGCACACACATATACAGGAAGACTCACAGGTAAATACAGCCATCTGCAGACAATGGCTCTGGTTAATGGGAGTCATCAAGATTCCAAACCACCATTAATGGCCCACACTTTGCATAATTACAATAGGCCCTCAGAGTTATATTTTATATTTCTAGTTTTAGATACAAGAGTGGTACATTTATACAAATAGGATGATCACTCTCAGTAGATTATAAGCTTTGTGATGATACCTTTTGCATGAAGCATATTTCAGTTACATTATACTCACTTATCATGTTTTTATAAAACTATTCCAATTACATTATATTCACTTATCATGTTTTTACAAAATCATATAGACTGCACAACGTCACAGCCGGCACTCGGGACATCGGCAGCAGGTGGAGTCTGCCTGGCCATCCATCCGCAGGGACCTGGTGGCCGCTTCCCGGAGCCTTGTGGAGCCCAGGCAGGCAGGGATCCTGCCTTAGCTCCGGGCCCCTGCTGTGCCACCGACCAGATTTTTAACAGCCTGGTTGGCGGTGCCGACCGGAGCCGCCAGGTCCCTTTTTGACCGGGCGTTCTGGATGCCTGGCAACCCTGGCCATCAGTAAAGCAGCAAAGCAGCTTGCCCAAAAACGGGGGGCAGCTTGCCCGAGGTCCCGGGAGAGCCAGGAAGGGAACCCCGGTCTGCAGGCCAGAGGCGGAGCCACAGGCCCCGTCCAGTGCTGCTCGTGAGCTCTGGGCACCACTAGGTGCTAGTGCCAGGTGTCTGGCCCTGGGCTCCGCCACACAAGGGAGGCCTGCTCCCTCGCCCAGGAGTTGCCGAGCTCAGCACTTCAGGGCAGCCCTGGGGACCCTGCCGCTGGGGCAGGCCTGAGGCAGGGCAGGAGGGAAGGCTGGGCCAGCCCTGCAGGGGAGCTGCCACTGGGGGAGACAGACCCCACTGCACGGTTATCCCCCCAGCCCCAGGCCAGGAAGGTGGGTGTATGCTGCAGGCTGGATGTGCTTTGGGTATGAGTGTGCAGGGTGTGTGTGCTGTAGACCGGGTGTGCCTTTGGGGTGTGGGCAGGGTCCGTGTGTGCTGAGGGGCGGAGAGCTGCGGGCTGGGTGTGTCTGTGGAGCAGGGGGGAGAGTTGCGGGCTGGGTGTGTCTGTGGGTGCGTGGGGCGGAGGGAGAGCTGCGGGCTGGGTGTGTCTGTGGAGCAGGGGGGAGAGCTGCAGGCTGGGTGTGTCTGTGGGGCAGGGGGTTGGGGGGAGCTCTGCGGGCTGGGTGAGGCTCATGGAGTCCCTGGAGCCTAACACACCGTGTCTCTCCCCTTTCTCTCTGCAGCCGTGTCCTTTGACAGGCCGAGCCAGAGCTCCCAGATCCCGGCCGTTCCACGGGGGCCCGACAGCAGCAGCCTGTACAGGGTGCTCTATGTCGACCTTCCTGCCAAAGACATGCAAACCTTCCACCGCCCCCCGCTGCCCAGCACCCCTGGCCCTCACCGCAGAGCCGCGGAGCCCGGGGGACCCACCGACCCCAGGCTCGGGCCCCGTTACAGGCAGAGCCTCGGCATGGAGAGCGGCTGTGCGGGGGGAACCGAAAAGAGAGGGCTGTGGAAGCCAGCGGGCCCCGGGCCCCCCAGCCTCACCCTGCAGGGACCCTGGGAGAGCAGCAGCAAGAGAGGTAAGGGCCACGGGAAGTCCCAGCTGGGAGCTAGGGGCTCTGACCTCAGGGTGGCTGGGCCTGCAGGGTGCCATGCAGGCACACGGGCCGAGCGGGAAGGGTTGGCGTTTCCCTCCTGATCCGCTGAGACTGTGGCAACGCGCTGCCCTGCCACGCTGCGCCCTGCACGTGCTGACACCAGCCCAGACGGCGGGACCGCCATCGACCTTAGTCTGCTGCAGGCCCCAGCAAGCTCAGCCTTTCCCCAGCGTGGCCATCCCACCGGGCGTAAGCCCCGCCAAACAGCCCGGCCACAGCCCGGTGCCGTGCCCCTGGCATCCCCCCACCCCCACCCCCCGTAGGCCTGGGCATGGGCCTGCTCCCCAAAGCAACCCTGCGGCTGTTCTGCTGGCGTCACAGCCCGGCTGAGCCTGCCCATGGAGGGGACCTTCGCCTGGGCGCTCCCCTGCCCCGGCGGCTGACCATGGCCTTTCTTTGCCCTTGTCCTGGCTTCACACCAGGGTCTGGTTCTGCACCCGGGACGAGCCCTGTGAGCTCCGGCATGGCTCCCAGCAGGGTGTCGGGAGAAGGGCAGAGCACTGGCCCAGCCGGTCCCTTCCCCAGGCCCCGCGGCACAGGAGGGCGCCGGAGGAGGGGAGCAGCGGGAGTTCTGGCAAGTGCTGTCTGACTTCCTGCAGCACTGGCTGAGGGAGCACAGGGCTGGTGTGTGCCCCAGGGAGGGGGCCAGGAGCACCCTGACAGCAGGGGGTCAGGAGCCCAGTCCAGCACAGAGCAGCAGGGGGCAGACACGGAAGCCAGGGCTGCTGGGTTATGTGTGTGCCCCTGTCTGGGCCTGTTCCACGCTGAGTAGTGGGGACCAGAGGCCTCCCCCCTCCCCCCACACCTTTGTGCTCTGAGTCCAATGTCTGAACAGCCCTTGGGCAGCGCAAAGGATTGCTGGCATCGTACACCCCCCATGCCCTCAGCAACAGCCCTGCCCTGCGTCCCCTCAGCCTGTGCCACCCACCACCGCTGTCCCACATGCCAGCTGCACCCTGNTGCCCCTGTCTGGGCCTGTTCCACGCTGAGCAGTGGGGACCAGAGGCCTCCCCCCTCCCCCCACACCTTTGTGCTCTGAGTCCAATGGCTGAACAGCCCTCGGGCAGCGCAAAGGATTGCTGGCATCGTACACCCCCCATGCCCTCAGCAACAGCCCTGCCCTGCGTCCCCTCAGCCTGTGCCACCCACCACCGCTGTCCCACATGCCAGCTGCACCCTGTCCTTGCATCCAGCCTCCACCCCAGCTCCTGGCAAACCCCAGGGAGGGAAACACGTGCTGCTCCCAGCAGCCTCACTGCCTTCAGAGGGGCTGCCAATGTGGGAGAGGGAGGCTGCTGTGGAAGGGGTGCTGAGGGAGGCTGGAATTTAATTATCTCCAGAGTTCAGGGACAAGCCGGCACCAGGGAGGTTAGAGAAAGCCAATGGACCCTGGTTACTTGCCACGAGCTGTGCGGTGAGCGCTCCCTCCCTGAACCGTCCCAGGCGCTGTCTGCAGCTTGGGCCCCAGCTGCTCTGCCTCTGGGGATTCCAGCCAAGCCGAGTGCATCCAGAGTCCAGTGGGGGGCAGGCAGAACCGGGGAGTGACTTGGGCCCCCGCCCCAGACACGTGCGCTTGAGTAGGCAGCAGGGACACTACACGCTGTGGGGAGCCAACCCCTCACCCCAGGACAGCTGGCCTGGCCACTCTAGCGCAGGATTCGCTGGTGGAGTCAGATCCCCATGTGATGGGATCCCCCCGGGGTGCCACCGGGGACTGGGGTACCAATGAGCCCTCTGACTCATGAGCCTGGGATCCCTTTCCCACTGTGCTGCTCCCGGTCCTACACTTCCACCAGCATTCACGCAGGTAGGGACACACCCAGCTGGAGTTATATGCAGGCTCTCTGACCAGCCACTGCATGCACCAACAATAGCGAGGCTACAGCCAAAATAACCACCAGCTTCCCAGCCTAGGACCCGCCCCCCCCCCCCCCACTCCGGAGTATAAACCCAAAATTATACCATCTTGCGCTGCACAGGGGACGGTACAGTGCAAGCTCATAGAGTTCGCCCCTCAATGTGGAGAGGAAATGCAACAGCGCCTGCCCCTTGAGCTAAGATTCCCAAGCACTTCATTCCAAACTTACTTAGTTTACTTACTGGTTTAGATTAAAACATAAAACAAGTGTATCACCTACAAAAAGATAGATTTTAAGTGATTATAAGTGATAGCCAACAGATCAAAGCAGATCACCTAGCAAATAAACAAAAACGCAAACTAAGCACTAGAAAGATAGGATATGAATTAGCAAATTCTCACCTTGGCTGCTGATACAAGCAGGTTGGCAGATTCTTAAGGCACAAGCTACACTTGTTTTGCAGCTTGGAATCCCCAGGGTTTTCATACACAGGCTACAAATTCCTTAGCCTGAGTCCAGCACTTCCCCAGTTCAGTCTTTAATCCGCAGGTGTTTTCTGGAGTCCTCTTGTGTGAGGCGTGAAGAACAACAGATGATGTCACTCCCTGCCTTCATAGAATCATAGAATCATAGAATATCAGGGTTGGAAGGGACCTCAGCAGGTCATCTAGTCCAACCCCCTGCTCAAAGCAGGACCAATTCCCAACTAAATCATCCCAGCCAGGGCTTTGTCAAGCCTGACCTTAAAAACCTACTACGGAAGGAGATTCCACCACCTTCCTAGGTAACCCATTCCAGTGCTTCACCACCCTCCTAGTGAAAAAGTTTTTCCTAATATCCAACCTAAACCTCTCCCACTGTAACTTGAGACCATTACTCCTTGTTCTGTCATCTGGTACCACTGAGAACAGTCTAGATCCATCCTCTTTGGCACCAGCTATCAAATCCCCCCTCATTCTTCTCTTCTGCAGACTAAACAATCCCAGTTCCCTCAGCCGCTCCTCATATGTCATGTGGTCCAGCCCCCTAATCATTTTTGTTGCCCTCCGCTGGACTCTATCCAATTTTTCCACATCCTTCTTGTAGTGTGGGGCCCAAAACTGGACACAGTACTCCAGATGAGGCCTCACCAATGCCGAATAGAGGGGAATGATCACGTCCCTCGATCTGTTGGCAATGCCCCTACTTATACAGCCCAAAATGCCGTTTGCCTTCTTGGCAACAAAGGCACACCGTTGACTCATATCCAGCTTCTCGTCCACTGTAACCCCTAGGTCTTTTTCTGCAGAACTGCTGCCTAGCCATTCGGTCCCTAGTCTGTAGCAGTGCATGGGATTCTTCCGTCCTAAGTGCAGGACTCTGCACTTGTCCTTCTTGAACCTCATCAGATTTCTTTTGGCCCAATCCTCTAATTTGTCTAAGTCCCTCTGTATCCTATCCCTACCCGCCAGCGTATCTACCACTCCTCCCAGTTTAGTGTCATCTGCAAACTTGCTGAGGGTGCAGTCCTCGTCATCCTCCAGATCATTAATGAAGATGTTGAACGAAACCGGCCCCAGGACTGATCCCTGGGGCATTCCACTTGATACCGGCTGCTAACTAGACATGGAGCCATTGATCACTACCCGTTGAGCCTGACGATCTAGCCAGCTTTCTATCCACCTTATAGTCCATTCATCCAGCCCATACTTCTTTAACTTGCCATCAAGAATTCTGTGGGAGACTGTATCAAAAACTTTGCTAAAGTCAAGGAATAACACGTCCACTGCTTTCCCCTCATCCACAGAGCCAGTTATCTCATTATAGAAGACAATTAGGTTAGTCAGGCATGACTTGCCTTTGGTGAATCCATGCTGACTGTTCCTGATCACTTTCCTCTTGTCTAAGTGCTTCAGAATTGATTCCTTGAGGACCTGCTCCATGATTTTTCCAGGGACTGAGGTGAGGCTGACTGGCCTGTAGTTCCCCGGATCCTCCTCCTTCCCTTTTTTAAAGATGGGCACTACATTAGCCTTTTTCCAGTCATCCGGGACCTCCCCCGATCGCCATGTTTTCAAAGATAATGGCCAATGGCTCTGCAATCACATCCGCCAACTCCTTTAGCACCCCTGAATGCAGCGCATCCGGCCCCATGGACTTGTGCTCGTCCAGCTTTTCTAAATAGTCCTGAACCACTTCTTTCTCCACAGAGGGCTGGTCACCTCCCCCCGATGCTGTGCTGCCCACTGCCTTATAGAGCTTTAACATATGGCGGAAACCCTTTGTCCCAAACTCAGTTTGTGGAAAAACACGGACATCCCAAGATGGAGTCCAGAGTCATGTGGCCTGGTCATATGCCCTCGCATACCTTGCTGAGTCATAGCAGCCATTACTTACAGGCTGTCTGGAACGTTCACAGGAAGGTTAAGTTCTTCCAGGGTCCATTGTCTTTGCTGATGGGCCATCAGCACTGTCTGGCTTCTTCCTTGTTGTACCAGAAAGGCTAGTTGTGGGTGTCACCTAGAGTAAGCACGCTTGAAATACAGATACACAGTCAATATTCATAACTTCAGATACAAATAGGATAATCATATTCAGCAAATCATAACTTTTCCAATGACACCTCATGTCAAGGCTGAATCCCCACTCTGTCACTTTGAGTACAGAAGGTGGGGGCCCGCAAGGATTTTGAAAATTAATACTGGCCACTTCAGGCTTATATTAAACTCCCAAGGTTACAGCTTTTCTCTGACCTTGGCTTGGTAAATGCTGCCACCACCCAAATGCAAAAAAAAAACCCTTGGACCCAGGAAGGAGCACTTGGGAATTCCTCCCTGTGGGGTACCCTCAAGCCCTTTCACCCCCCTCCGGGGAAGAGCTGAGAAAGAAAACAAAGGAAATTAGCTGTTGCTACCAGCTAATCAAACAACATGCACAAACCTCTTAGGACACCAACAATCCAATCCTGTTCTTAAAAAGGGTAAATTTTATTAAAAACAAAAAGGAAGAAAATACATCTGGAACTTAGGCATTTTGCTTAATTGTAAAAGAAATAATTACAAAAATTAAGCATCAAGATAGCTCTCTTGAGGTTCAGCTTAAAGGTTGCAAGCAAAACAAAAGCATCTGGGGTTAGCACAGAGGAGATCCACAAGCCAAAATAAAGAAATAAACCTAATCGTGTCTATTTAAACATGCCCTGTCCAATTATTTCTTCTAGGTATGGAAGATGAATTTTTATACCTGGTTCAAGCCTTACACAGCATTCCTGCTTATAGCATTGCTGCTACGTGTCTCCTTCTCCGGAGAACAACAGACAAAGGGAAAGTTTCTTTCCCAATTTTAAAAAGTTCTAGCCTCCCATTGGCTCTTTTGGTCACTTTTTCTTTTTCTTTACCTGGGGGACTTTTTAACCCTTTACAGGTAAAGCAAGTAGAGAACAGGTACCAAGAGGGATTTTATAGCTAACTGGCTGGCTGGGTGTCCATCAAAGGGAGCTACCCCCCCCACACACACACACACTTCATTTATCACACTTCACATGACCCATCTGGTACAAATGCACCATAATTATGCCATAATCATATCATAATAATATTACTGTGAAGAATATGGGGTGCAGTGTCACACCCTGTCCCTCCTGCCCTACAGAGTTCCAGAGAATTTAAGGTCCATCGGGATCACCTGCTCTGACTTCCCAGAGACCCTCATCCAGGTGCCCAGTCATCTAGCCCAGTAACTGGTGTTTGCCTGGGCGCTGAGCCTTGCTCTTTCGGACCCAGGCCTCTACGAACACCTGGCTTAGGTGCTGGAACTAGGGGTGCTGGGGGGTGCTGCAGCACCCCCTGGCTTGAAGTAGTAATAACAACTCAAACACATGGTTTCCACCTTCAGCACCCCCACTATAAAAATTGCTTCAGCACCACTGATACCTGGTTTCATAGGAAGCAAATTCACCAATTTCCTTGGTCGAGGAAGGACAGTTGAACAAAGAAGATGATTGAGTTCATAATCTCTCATAGCTGGAAATCGTCCATCAGCAACTGCAGATCTTATCGGTCTGCCAAGCCTGGCAACAGCGACCACTAATTAGTCTCTGCACGTTTCTGTCTTAGATTAACGAGCATAGGCAAAGCGACGGTTGGGTTACCAGAATTCAAATGATCCAACCTAAAATTCAATAGCATTCGAAACCGCTGTGCAATTGAAATCTCAAACAGGGTTGAGACTGCCAAAGCATACTGATGCTCCCTCCGCCTGAATGGGCTTCAGATCCCAGATAACAGTTCCACAGGAATGCCACAGATTCCTGCTGCCTGGTTTCCCTTATGTGTCTTTACATCTCTGTGGATTTTGGAGAATTTGCCTGGATCGTTTTGCATGGAATGGGTCAACTCAGCAGCAGCCTTAATGTCAGGGTCCCGCAAAGCTGAGAGTGTATTTACCAGCTGGCTGACATGTTCCCTCCAGCGTGCCACACACTCCACCTCTGCACTGAGTAGCTGATCAGAACTGGAGTCGACCACCCCAAATGAAAGATCTTTCTTGGGGGTGAGCTCCCCAAGTGTTTGTAGAAGGAGGCCACGTTGTTCCTGGCAGAAGATTCCTCGAGGGTGACAGCTTTGACTCCCATAAGAGCTTTGTGGTCATATTGCTATAACTGTCCTTGGTCCCCAAAATGGCTAAGAAGCCCTGGATCTCCATTAACACCTTAGCCGTGTTTGAACAGTGTTGCATGGCTCATTTGGGAGGTGATATGGTCACGTGTTGTAAGCTATAGCAATGTGTACATTTGTAATCAAGCAATGCACGAAACACGGACTGAAACAAGACTGAAAAGAAGCTGGACACCAGTCAGATGAAGCATCTCTGAATGATCAAAAATATCAAATGGTTCAAACTCAAGTTGAATGAAGAGACCCATTTTCTAGCTACACAGGTCCCGCTCTCTCAAACAGTTGCCCAGCGCTCTAAGGGGACACGGTCATCTGCTCCGAATGCCTACCAGCTTCCCTGCAAAACTCACCTTCGATTTGGAGCTGGACGGAAAGGACGCCCCGGAGGACTTACAACACGATGGCTGGATGCTGTCAACAGACACCTGTCCCTCACTGGCATCCTGCCCTGTCACGCACCAGATTTGGCTCATCATGGAGTCGCAAACACGTTCAGGGATCTCTACGCTGGCCAAGCTACTAGACAATCGCAATGATCCCTTCTGGTCTTCGAATCCATGACTCTAGGAATCCGCATGGCCCCTCCCTGTACTCTGGGGCCAGTCAGGGCCCTGCTCAGCACCGGTGAAAGGGGATGTCTGCGATTGCAGTACGGGCAGATCTAGCTAGATCAAAGCTACCTCAGGGAACAGCAGCAGCGAAGTTGCAGCAGCACCGGCAGTGGCTGCTTGAGAATGTACCTGGGGTCCTGGGTGTGTTACTCGGGGTTCTTTCAACCCAAAGCTCTTGGTAACTTTTACTCCGTGCGAGGTGGTGTCAGGAAATAAATCAGGGGAGACACGGCCGTCCGACCGATCGATGGCTGGCACAGACAGGACAACACGAGTGCTTTCACTTAAAGCTAAACTTTACTTAGTCTCAAGCACTTACACACGTCCGCAACAGATTAGTAAAACACCCCCAACCCTCGATAATTACCGAAGCTGAGTGTGGCTCTCGAGTGACACAGCGGCAGGCTTCCGGTGGCCAAATCTTCCGTCTGCCGGCGGGGACCGCAATATGTATCCAGAGGGAGAGTCCAAAAAGAGTCCAACTACCTCAAACTTTTCCCCTTGTTTATACATTAGTAATAGAATGACATGTCCCTTAAAGAAAACTTGTTAAGCAAGCAGTTCCAATGGGCAAGCAAGAGGCTCCTTCTGATTATTGATTAACCAGGTGGGGTTTTTTCCAGAGTTTGCAGCCTTGAGACCCCAATAGACATTCCTGGGGTACATCCAGCGGTGTATTATCGCCTAGGCCGACAAGGCCTAGGCCTAGGCCTAGGGCGGCAAATTTGCAGGGGCGGCAAATTTGAGCACCCCCGGAGAAGTTCCCCTGCTCCAGCTGCCTCCTCCGCGAGCGCGCCGCCGCTTCCTCTTTCTCTCCCCTCCCTCCCAGCGCTTGCGCTGCGAAACAGCTGTTTCGCTGGGCAGGGAGGGAGGGGAGAGAAACAGGAAGCCACGGCACGCTCGCGGAGGAGGCAGCTGGAGCAGGGGAACTTCTCCGCAGCTGTTTCGCTGGTCAGAGAGGGATGGGGGAGGAGGGGGAACGCGGCGTGCTGGGGAAGAGGCGGGGCTGGGGCGGGGATTTGGGGGAAGGGATCCAATAGGGGCATGGAGGGGGCGGAGTTAGGGCGGGACTTTGTGGAAGGGGTGGAGTTGGGGCGGGGCCAGGGGCGGCAATTATTTCCAGGCCTAGGTGCGGCAAAATTATTAATCCGCCCCTGGGTACATCCTGCTCTTCTAAAATGCATGTATCAGCAACTTCAACACAATTCTTATCAGGAAGGACGCGGGGTCAAGTTGCCCTTTCTGAGGCACCCAAAACTTGCTTGCTGACTAGGCTGCCTTTAACAATAAGCCATAGTGGTTTCAGGCACTTTACTGGTTTGCCAAAGTCTCCCCGTACAGGTGGGCAGGGCTAGCCTGTACCACCCCCATGCTGCCATGGCTTCCGTGCTGCTGTTACCCGACCTTGCTTTGATCTAGCTAGTTCTGCCCTTTCTGCAAACACACCTGCAGCTGCAGTGTAGACAGACTCATAGGCTTGAAAGTTATATCGGCGTAGCTACGTCAGTCAAGGGTGTGAACCAACCACACCCTCACCGAGGTAGCTCTGCCCACCTAACCCCAGGAGTAGACACAGCTATGCTGACAGAAGAGGGCTTCCATTGACGTCTGGAGTGGCTCACAACCATGAGTGCCAACCCAGGGCAGACTGGCACAAACCAGGGCACAAACCCCAAACAGTTAGAATTCGCCAACCCAGTGACAAGTGTGCACTCCTCCAACACTGTAACAGCCTAACCATGGAGTCACAGACAGTCCCCTTGGGCACTCCAGTCTATCTTGCTTTTCTGATAGATGGTCCCTTACACCAAAACCCACAACACCCAGGTTATCTCCAGTCCCAAAGGACAAGTCACTTACCCCAGGTCAATGACACCTCAGATCTCAAACCCAAGACAACGCCTGGAGCCAATCCTATAATAAACTAACTAAAGATTTATTGGAGAAGAAAAAGAAATGAGACTTATTGACAGGGTTAAAGCAGTAAACACACACACAAATGAGTTACAATCTTAGGTTCTAAAAGGTAACAGAAGTTTCTATAATCAACAAGCTCTATATGGCCTCTCTCTTGCGTACCCTTAGAAGTCTTTGCCCCGCAAAGTTCAAGCAGCATAGAGATAAAGTTCCTTCTGTCCAGGCATTTTTATTCCCTTCCCCCAGAGTTCGAAGGGATGGGACGAGCACGTCTACTCTTCAGGGGTATGAGGGGAGCAATCAGAGAAGTCTTTTGTGCACTGATGTCCCACAATGGCTTGTCTGGTGTCTGTAGACCTTTTGTGTGGACAGGAGATAACACCTCTTGTGGTGAACGAGTATTTCACACCTGGCCGTGCTTCCTCATGACTCGGGGCTTTGCAGGTTCATAGCAAACGCTTCTCTAGTTACAGAGAAAATACGTAAATGTTGCCCTATAACATGGGATACAGATGTTATATGTGAGATTAACACATGCGGCAACTCACAAGCATGTCATAAAGTCCCAACACTGAACACGTTATAGCTCTAACATCTGTTGTAACAATGCTAACACACTGGTGAGCCAGGCTGGTTTCCAGCTGGGCATTGGTCAGGGAGGCCGGAGGGCCTTGGCATGAGCTGGCACCTGGCCTGGCAGTGTCACAGACATAGCTAACGTTCTCGTCTGCCAACGTTGGCTGCAGCTACGGGACACGGTTGTGCCGGGATAGCTCCGGTGCACAGCTGTGCTGGTGTAGTCTCCGCAGTGTGGATGTACCCCAAGCCGGGGCAGCCTGGGGGCCCTGGGAAGCGAATAGCTGTGGCGCAGCGTGCACCACCCCGTCCCAGCGGTGCTGGGGGCAGAGCAGGGCAGGCCGGGGGGGCTGCACAGGGGGATTCCCAGGCTCGGTCACAGAGTGATGTCAGGGGCCCACATGCGAGTGGGGACTGGGCCCAAAACCTCCTCACAGGCGCCTCCACGCTTGGTGACAAGTCCAATGCAGCAGCCACTGTCGCGGGCCAGATTCCCAGGCACCACCACTGGCTTCAGTGGGCTCACCCCCCGTCTGCACAGCTCCAGCTGAGTGCAGGTCTGGCCTGAGAGGGGCCCCGAGGAGAGGTGCAGCTCTGGTTATCCCCCACCCCTGTCCCACTGCTCACCCCTCCTCTCCTTCTCCCCCAGAGCTGCAGCAGGCGCACAGCACACCTGTGCTGTCACCCAGCCTCCCGGCATACTCCACCAGCCCGAGCAGTGTGCCCAGCACCGGCAGCTCAGGAAAGCGCCACCCAGGCAAAGGTGAGCAAAGCCGCGGCCTGCCCCACGGACCCTCCTCCAGCCCTGGTCCCAGAACGCTGGGGCTGCAGCACCAGGCCAGACTGCCCTTCCCCAGTAGCCTGGGGGCTGGAAGGGAGGGGCCCTGGGCAAGGTCAGGACACCTGGAACTCCAGCTCTGCAAGGCAGCAGTGGGGTGCAGAAGAATTTCTTGGGTGCTCTGGAGGCCTGTGAGTGCTATGGGACCTTGGGGGACACTGCGGGAAGTTTGGGGGAGATTGGGTTCACCCACGGGGCCCTGTCGTAGTCTGGGAGGTGCACGGGGGGCTGTTAGCCTACAAGGCTCTCTGCGGGGGTGAGGCTGTGTTAGCGGAGGAGGTGGTGCTGGACGGCTGCATTAGTGGCAGGAGTCTCTGGGCACTTTGTTAGTGGGAGGTCTGGGGGGGCTGTGTTAGCAGGCGTGTCTCTGGGGGTCTGTGTCACCCTCTGGAGCTCTTGGGCTGGGGAGTGTCTGGGGGGCTGCGTTAGCGGGGGAGTCTCTGGGGGGCTGTGTTACCCTGTGGAACTCTCCGGTGGGGGGCAGGGGATGTAATATTCCCTGGTCTTCCGTGAACCTCTGGCCATGAAGCCAGGGCCTTCCCCCTCCACACACTGCGGCTGGCTGGAGCCATTTGCTGGCATCGCTTCCCCACCAGTTGGTGGAGATGCCCAGGGGCCAGCCTACTTGGCCCCTATTGGGGCTCATGCCTGGCCAGAGAACTCAAAGGCTGGGCTTGTCTGGGGTCTGGAGACTCAGCCTCCTCTGCTGCTCCCTAGGGACTCTCACAGGCCCCCCATCTCTCCCCTCAGGTACCCCCAGGCCCCTCTCCTGCTCCTCTGTACACAACACCCCCACCCCCTCACACTGCCAGACGCTCGGGCTCCCCCAGCTGCCCTGATCCTTCGACACTTGCCCCCTCACTGTCCACATGCTCCTGCTCCACCTTGTCCCCCAGGGCTGGTCCCCCTCTGCCGCCCTGGCCCCGCTCTCCTGGAGGCTGGGGGCAGGCAAGGGGAAGGTGTGGGAGCCTTGTGGGGTCTGCATGGCCTGGGGAGCTGCGCTGGGAACCGTGGCTAGGTGCTGCCATCCACAGGCCAGGCCCCAGCGAGGGACAGCGGGACATCTGGCCTGCAGCCGGGGGCATGTCCCTGGCCTCTTGCTGCTGGCCCTGGCCACTGAGTGAGGTGGAGTCCTTCCTTGGAGCATCTCTTGCCCTAGCTGCAGACACCTTCCTCCAACACCAGGGACCACGCTGAGCAGAGCCACCCTACCCAGAGGCACCTCTGAGATGGCAGCCTGGGCTGGCCTAGGGCACAGCTGGCAGCAGCCAGGCCTGGGCAAGATGAGGAGACTGGCAGGAGAAAAGGAGGCGATTCTGTAAGCCACTTCCCTGGGGCTCCAGGCCCGTCTGGGGGACGGCAAGCGCCTGGGGGCAGGGCTGGAGTCTGTTACCCCCTTCCTGACCGTCCCCATGCCTGGGCTGCTGTGAACAGTTTGGAAATCCATTGCCTCTCCTGCTCTCCGTGTGGCGCTGAGCCAGCCAGGGCGGCCATGTCTAGCTCTCACTGCCCAGCCACGTAGGGCATCGCTGCCCAGCGGAGGGGCCAGCCGGAGTGGCTCTGCGTTCGGCCAGGGCTTGCACTACTAGCGAGTCTGCAGCAGGGGGCACCAGCGCCCCACGCACAGCCGCCAGCCGGGGCTCTTCGGTAGGGATAATCCTGCTGCACCCCTAGCTCTGCCCCCCAGCCACGGGGACGCAGCGTGGCTGTGCTAGTGCTTCAGGAGGGATGGGGTGCGGGGGCACTATGCTGGGCGCTGCCCCTCCAGCCGCTCACCAGGGCTGCTCCCCCATTTGGCACACCCTGTGGCTGGGAGTGGGGCTTGCTGGGCTGCTGGGCCCGCCTGCTGGGACTGATTAATGGGTCCAGACTGGGTCTGGCTCGGTTTCAGTCCCACAAGTCAGGCCCCAGACATCAGACACTGACCCCCACATCATGATATTTTTTTAAAAAGAGAAATCCTGTGGTTGGGGGCTGGCCCCTGGGCTGGGAACAGTCGGCCCCCTGCTGAGCTGGGCTGGATTCAATGCCGTGCCCTCCAGGGGAACGGCTCACAGCCCGGCAGCAATGCCCTTAGGCAGCCCATCCCCTGCAGGCACAACCAGTCCACTGGGAGAGCGCTACATGTATTAAATCCACTTCTGTCCTTCCTGGGGCTCACCGGGCAGGGGCTGTCCCTCCCTGCATGTCCCCCCCGCCCCACTCCCCGGGCGCTTTCAGCCGCAAACACTGTCTGCCCCCACCCCTGCTTTTCAAGGCACAGCCCCAGGAACCAGGCTACAACCACTAAACATGCAACAGGAAAACCAACATTCGTGCAACATCCCAGATCCCATCAGCTCACAATGCTGTGATGTAAAACCTCTCCAGCAGTAAAGCAGGGCCTTGCCGCAGCTGTTATGCAAAGGGGAATGCTGTGCGGCAGAGCAGCTGGGCTTTGGCTCTTAAAGACTTGGCTTCTCCTCCCAGCTCTGCCTGCCCTGCGGTGACCGCGGACACGCTGCCGGTTAGCGTCTCTGTAAAACTGGTGAGATGTGGAACCTTGGCTCAGAATCAGGGCAGAGAAGGGCACAGAAGTAGTCACAGTAGCCGCTGGCACATGGCCTCTGGTTTGCAGTTCAGCCCCTTCCGCTGTGGCTGTTGTGCCTGGCTCCCTTCCTTTGCTTCCAACAATCACGTGATGGCCGCAGGTCTGCGCATCGCCACGAGACCCCTGCAGCAGGGGCCAGGATAGTGCTGCTCCCGCACTGGCACCACCGCCCACAGGAGAAACGTGGGGGGGGCTCAGCCCTGGCCCCCTGCCATAGCGATCCCCGACAGAGACGGTGTTTAGCGGGGTGGGTTGAGCCTGTCTCAAACTCATCCACAGCTTTTACGTAACCCTTGCTCCGACCTCGCCCGGTGTTCCAGCTATCGGCTACGTTCTGTCCCAGCCGGTGAACTGCGGGCTTGAGACACTCACCCAGGGCAGTCTGTGGCAGAGCTGGGAGCTGACCCCCGAGCTCCCAAGAGCCAGGCTAGCGCTCTACCCACTGGGCCATGCTGCCTCTCCGAGGGGAGTACAAATCCTCAGAGGGAGGAGGCTCCCCCAAGGAGCGATTCAGACTCTCTTCCCCCAACGCCCGTTGGCTCCACTCTGGGCACAGCTCAGCTGTCTCGTCTCTATATTCTTTGAGAACCTCCAAATCGCTGGGCATGTGGAGCTGTTAGGAGCCCCACCTTGCTGGGGGCTTTGCAGCCAGCTCTCGGAGGGGAGGCGTGAGCAGCTGTGCATCATAGGGAGGAGGTTGTGGGGGCCTGTTAACCCGCCCCGTGCAGTCAATTGCACCCACAAACACTGACTTATATTTTTATTATATTAGGGGGGAGGGATAGCTCAGTGGTTTGAGCATTGGCCTGCTAAACCCAGGGTTGTGAGTTCAATTCTTGAGGGGGCCACTTAGGGATCTGGGGCAAAATTGGTCCTGCTAGTGAAGGCAGGGGGCTGGACTCGATGACCCTTCGGGGTCCCTTCCAGCTCTATGAGATAGGTATATCTCCATATATTATTATTATTATTTTTCCCCATGGGTGCTCCATCCCCGCTCCACCCTGAGTCCCCGTCCCCCGTCTGCCTCTTCCTGCCCCTCTCCCGCCACCCTGCCCTTGATCCGCCTCTTCCTGCCCCAGCTCCGCCCCCGGCCAACCCGTTGCTCGCTGCTGTCCGCCCTCTCCCAAGTGCCACCTGCCAGCCGCAAAACAGTTGATCGGTGGCCCTGCCAAACAGCGCTTGCTGGTGGGTGCTGAGCACCCTCTATGTATTTTCTGTGGGCGCTTGAGATCATTACGGAGTGACTAGAGGCTGCACAGCCACAGAGCGAGAGAAAGCCCTTGCCCCAAAGAGCCCCAAAAGATGCAGCCGGCACAGGGCACGAACAAGACTGCTGTAGGCCACGCCAGGGCTCCAGCAAACCTGCGGCGGGACCTGTGCTGTTGCATCTTCCAGCCGGAAGTGGTCCTTGTCTCCTATATCGATTGTGGGGGGGTCTTTGGACACACCTTCTGCCTCCCCTTGCACGGCCTTTGCGCCAGCCTGCGCATCTTGCCCCACTCCCACTTGCTAGCTGTGGGGTCCGTCTCATGCCGGCACGCTTCCCTTCGGCAGCTCTCTTCAGCCTGGGCCCTGGCGATGTGACTGGCGGGAGGGGGGTCCCAGGGTGGTTTGGAGTCTCTTCAGCAGGTTCTATCGGGTCCCAGCCCTCAAACTGTGTGGGCTCCTCCCACACCGCCTGTCTAACTGAGTGTCCATCGCCTTGGGTCAGCCAGGCCAGGATCCAGCCCTTCTGCTGCTCATTCTGGCCCTGCATTGCCCCGGCCAGAGGCGGATTAAAGTTTCCTGGGGCCCTGGGCCAGAACAAGTGGAGGGCCCCTCATAAATTCCCACTAAACTGCGCGGCCACGCAGGAGGCCACCAAGAGCCACGCACTGAGGCTCCCCCAGCCCCGGGGCGGTGGCCCAGGGAGGAGACACGCCTCTCCCTCCCAGCTCCAGGGCTGCAACAGGGAGAGAGGGCTATCTCCCCGGCCCCACCCCAGAGCCCGCACCAGAAACCCCTCATCCCCAGCCCCACACCAGAGCCTGCACCCCCAGCCGGAGCCCTCACCCTCACCCCCGCACCCTAACCCCCTGCCCCAGCCCTTAGTCCCCTCCCACACCCCGAACCACTCGGTCCCACCCCCCGCCACACATCACCTCCATATTGGTGCACAGAGCAAAATTCATTCCGCATATGGATGGGGAAATTAAAAGGAACATTGGGCCCCTCCCGACCCCTTCCGTCTGCAGCCCTGCCCCCGTTCCACCCCTTCTGCCTGTGGCCCCGCCTGCAGCCCCACCCCTTTCTGCCTCTTCCCCCTGGTCTGCCCCAGTTCCACCCAGGGTCCCCCCCCCCCCCGCACAAACGGCGGGGGGGGGGGCGGGGGAGGCCCCCCCCCCCCCCCACAAGGCCCGGGGGGGGGGGGGAGGCCCGCGCCCCCGCCCCCGGCTCCCCGCGGGACGCGGGGGGGTGGGGGGGGGGGCTGCGGGCGGGGCCACAGGCGGAAGGGGTGGAACGGGGGCAGACCAGGGGGAAGAGGAAGAAAGGGGGGGGGCTGCAGGCGGGGCCACAGGCGGAAGGGGTGGAACGGGGGCAGACCAGGGGGAAGAGGAAGAAAGGGGGGGGGCGGCGGGGCCCCCCCCCCGCCCCGCGGGCCCCCCCCGGCGGGGGGGGGGGCGGGGGCCGGGGCCGGGGGGCGCCCGGGGGGGGGCGCAACCCGGGGCCCCCCGGCCCAGCCCGCCCGCCGGGCGCCGGGGCGGCCGGGGGGGCGGCCCCCCCGCGCCCCGCTGTCCGCCCGGGCGGAGGGGGGGGGGGGGGGGGGGGGGGGGGGGGGGGGGGGGGCGGGGGGCTTCCCCTGCCGCCCCGCAGTTTCTGCCGGGGACAGGGTGGGGGGGCGTTGGGGTTTCCCCCGCCCGGGGGCTTCTAACGGGGATGGGGTCGGTGACTGCTGCGTGAAGGACTTCCCTCATCGCGTGGCTTCTTCCAGGGATGGGGTTGGGGGCTGCTGGGGGGGGGCTTCTCCTGTCCCGCGGTTTCTGCCAGGGACAGGGACCAGAGCCGCTGGGGGGTTGCTGCCGGTGAGTGGGGTCGGGACGTGGGGGCTTTCCCCACCCCGCCCATCAGGCAGCCAGGGCTCCAGGCTTCCACTTTTTCCAGGCGCCCCCCAGTTGGCTAATCCGCCATTGGCCCCAGCGCCCCTGCCCCCTCTCAGCCCCCCGTGGCACACCTGGTCCGAGGGGATCCGCCTCACAGAGTATCAGTGCCGTCGGAGCTCCCAGCCAGGGACGCTGCCATGTTAACTGGAGCCTGGCGAGGTGCTGCTGGGATGCCAAGGAAACGGGCTTTTCGTACGGGAAGGAGGCCCAGCCTGCTGGCATTACCAGATGTAAAGGTGGCTGCAGGAGACTCCATGGCCCAGAGCCCTTGGTGCATCTCTGTGGCACTCAGGGACGGGCAGAGGGATGTTTCCTGGGGAGGGGAGGGTTTCTGCCTGGGTTTCTCTGCAGTAGAGACATCAGGGCTGGCCGGGCTGGCCTTCCCTGGTTTGCTGGTCTTTCCTGGATGGCGCCGAGGTGAGGCTGGGGGCTGTCAGAGGCCTAGGGATGCCGGTTCCCAGCACCAAACCAAACAGAGTCTGCTATGAATCCCTTCACTGCCTATCAACCCGGCTTCACCTCGTCACTGCGCTCACAGCACGGCCCAGCGAGCCGCCGGGCCCAGGCACAGCTGATCGTCCAATGTAACCAACCAGCAGAAAAAGCCCTTGAGCCCCCGAGACTCCCAGCCCTTCCATCATCCGACAGAAGAGCCCGGAGCCCACGTTTGCAGGGCGCCTGTAAAGGGTGGGAGGTAGCTCTGAGACATCAGGAGCACCTGCAGCGGCACGGCAATTCCCCAGCCCTGCTTTGCAGAGTGAGCCGGCAGTGAGCAGCTGTGAGACCAGGCAGCTCCCTGCCGAAGGGCGGGGTGCTCAGCCACGCGGACGGGGAGCACTCAGCAAAGCCGAGGAGTGCGGGGAACACCTACAGACCAAAGGGGCCGGCCGGCCTGCGGTGCAGGGGACCGTGAAGAAGCATCGCCTAGGTGCTTTGATCGGCTAAGAGCGGCTGAGGTTGAGAGAAGGGCTCATGCCTTGCGGGGAATCTCATTGCTTGTCACTCCTTCCCCACACCCCACAGCTGGTGGAGCTGCCATGTGCCGAGTGGTTAATGTGCCTTTGTTCTCTCTTCTGGGCCCATGTGGTTTCCCGCATTGGAATCGGATCAGACTGGGGGGGGGGGGGGGGGGGGGGGNGACAGGAGACAGATAACACCTGGAGGCTGGCTTAGGAGCAAATAGGAACGGCTACGGGGGCTGGCCAAACACTGCTCCCCAAGTGACAGCCTTCCAGCGTCTGTGCGGAATAACACGAGGAGCAAAAGGGACGGTAGTTATGGTCCGTCCATGGCAGGTGTGTGTGTGTGTGTGGCACACAGCCTCCCTGAATGGCCATCAAAGACAATTCTTTTCAGCTGCATTGGAAATGAGACGGCATCCCCGGGGTGGTGGAAGAGACAGTGTCTGCTGGCCGGGTGAGGAGAGCCGGCCTCGGAGCTCAGGGGGCGGCTCGTGGGCAAGGGGCAGCCTCTGCCCCTGATCCTCGTGCCTCGGCGAGGGGCTGGCGGGGTCCGGGCAGGAGGGGGGCTGAGTGCCGTCTAAAGGCACAGATGGACAAGGCAGGGACGTCAGCAGTGTGCCCTCAGGTCCCTGCTGCTAGAGGAGGGAATGGCAGCCTCGGGCCAGGGTCCATGTCTCTAGCTCCCCTGGTGCCACGGAGCCTGGGCCACAGACCACGTTATTCACCCTTGTATTGCGTCCATCCTCTGCATGTATCTGTGCGGGGAGCAGGCTGCCGGCATGTGGGGCAGAGCCTGTGCTGTGTGAGAGGAGAAGGTCCCGGGGGAAATCGGCGCTGGGAAAGGCCTGTACTAGGCTGGAGGCGGCCTAGCACGGCGCGCCAGCCATAAGCCTGTAGAGGGGGCAGATGAGAGAGACCCACGGCAAGCTGGCCCCCGACCGACACTGCCAGGGCCAGTCCTGGGCTTCCCAGTGCACTGAATGAAAAGATTAGGAGTTTGTGCCCACAGAGCCTGCCTGCCACCAGGCCTCCGAACAGCCTCAGGATCCGCTGTCTGCGGCGCCTGAAGGTCCGTTGGCTGGGCTCACTGGGATTTCAGCCTGGGGCACTGGGGAGCGGAGCTGCTGGAACCTGGTCAGGGGGTGGGTTGACTGGGGGATAAAGGGGTTACATGGGGACTGGTGGGTAGGTTAGTGGGTTGCGGGGAGCTGGTGGGTAGGAAGTGGGCTGGGGGACTGGTGGGTGGGAAGTGGGCTGCGGGGAGCAGGTGGATGGGAAGTGGGCTGGGGGACTGGTGGGTAGGTTAGTGGGTTGCGGGGAGCAGGTGGGTAGGTTAGTGGGCTGGGTCCAGTGGGTAGGTTAGTGGTTTGTGGAGTGGGAATTGGTTGCTTGGTGACTGTAGGTAGGTCGGTCTCTTGGGAGACTGGCGAGTTGGTTGCAGGAAAGTGGACGTGTTGAGTGAGGGATTGGGACATTGGATGGGGAGTTGGTGAAGTTGATGGGGCGTGGCTGATGGGTCAGTTGGTTTCTCAGGGCCTGGGGATGTGGTGAAGGGCTGGGTGAGGATCAGTTGGTCAGTAGGGGATAGAGGCCTTGGTGAAGGCTGGGGGTCAGTCGTTCAGGATGGGGCTGGGGAGTTGGTTAGTTGGGAGCTGATGGAAGGGTTGAGGTACTGGGGTGTCGGTTGGTGCTGGACGGGAGGTTTGGGCAGCTGGAGAGTTGGTTGGGACCACTGTGATCAATTCATCTGAGTGTACAGCCCAGGCCATAGGACTTCCCTGGATTCTCTTGCTTAAACTAGAGCAGATCTTTTAGAAAAACCTCCAGCCTTGATTTAAAAATTGCCCGTGATGGAGAATCCACCCTGACTCCTGGTAAATTGTTCCATTGGTTAATCACCCTTCACGGTTAATTTGCTCTTTTGAATTTGTCTAGCATCAGCTTCCAGCCAGGGTATCTTGTTGGAGTGGGTGGGTTGGGTCTGGTTATCTGGGGCCTGTTGGGGTGGTGGGGAGTTGGTTGGTGGGCTGGGAGGGGTGGCAGGGGGCTGGGGCCAGGTGGGTGATTGGCAGGCGGGCCGGGTGGGGGGGTGGCAGCGGGCTGGACAGCTGGCTGATCATTTTCTCGTGGTTTTTTTCCTAGGAGAGGATACCAAAGTGCTGAAAACCTTCAGCTCGCCCAAGCTGCTGCAGTCCAGAGGCTCACCTCACGGAACTGGCACATTGCCCCCCCCTCCAGCTCCTCCCACGCCGCACGACCCCCAGGGCCAGGGCATGCAGCCAGGGTAAGGGCCTTCTGATTTTATGTGAAGTGCCTGTTTGCCCTGCCTTGCCTGCCCGGTGAACTGTGCTTTATAGCTCCTTCAGCCTCTCCGGAGTGCACCCCCTGGCCCCCTCTGAAGGGCAGAACCCTGGGACCCAGCCACGCTGGGCCTGGCATTGCCGACAGGGGCAGCCAGTTGATTGCCTGCACTCGGGGTTTGTTCCTAACAATGTTCCTGAGGCTGAACAACCGAACCTAGCCAGAGGGACAGTAAAGGCAAAGCAAGCCGAGGAGGAGGGATGCCACACCTCCAGTGGGTTCGCCTTACCTGCTTTGGAGAGACGCCTTTCCCTAGCAGTGCCGGCAGTCTGATTTACAGGCTGCAACACTCTTTGCACATCACTGAATCCAGCCCACCAGTTTGTAACCAGCTCCACGTCCTGCTGCTGCCCGGGGGCTCCAGGTTAGGCTGTCGGGCGGGGTGTGGTGGGGGCGTCATGCCGGGCGGGGGCTCCAGGAGATACTGGCACTGGGAAGTTCGAAGGGGTGTTTCCTGCCCCCTCTCACAGCTGGTCGTCTGGGTCTGGACAGCAGGCGAGTGCCAGACTGTGCTAGACAGACTCTGTTGCCCCAGCCAGTCCCTCTTCTCATACTGGCTCAGGTCTTGACATCTGGATTCCCATGGGGATGGGGCCCATGCTGGGCTCGGAGCCAATGGTGGCGGTGGCTGGTTCAGGGATTCCTTTCTGGTGCTTGAGCGTTACCTCACCCCACCGAGTACCAAGCACAAATCTCTGATGGGGAGCGCACAGCCAGTCTTTTGCCCAGCACCCCCATTCCTCCGGCAGCACCTAGAACTTGTCACCTGCTGCCTCACAGCCCTGAAGCTGGCGCAGGCAGTGTGTGTAGGGGCCACGGGGGAGTAAAGCCAGGCCCTGCCTTCCACCTTCTTTGTGCTTAAAATGGCATAAAGGTCGGTTCCAGAGTGGGGTGGGAATCCAGCCTTGCTGTCTATAGGTCGGTTCTGGAGCGGGGCGGGAATCCCCCCTCGCTGTCTATAGGTCAGTTCTGGAGCGGGGCGGGAATCCCCCCTCGCTGTCTATAGGCCGGTTCCGGAGCAGGGAGGGAATCCCCCCTCGCTGTCTATAGGCCGGTTCCGGAGCAGGACGGGAATCCCCCCTCGCTGTCGATAGGTCGGTTCCGGAGCGGGGTGGGAATCCCCCCCCCCGCTGTCGATAGGTCGGTTCCGGAGCAGGACGGGAATCCCCCCTCGCTGTCGATAGGTCGGTTCCGGAGCGGGGTGGGAATCCCCCTCGCTGTCGATAGGTCGGTTCCGGAGCGGGGTGGGAAT
>QXTE01000097.1:308369-332226 GCA_003942145.1 Platysternon megacephalum
ACTCACACCCACCCACCTGCACACTCACACAGACCCCTGCACACTCACACCTGCACACACCCGCCTGCACACTCACACAGGCCCCTGCACACTCACACCCACCTGCACACTCACACAGACCCCTGCACACTCACACCCACCCACCTGCACACTCACACCTGCACACTCACAAAGACCTCTGCACATGCATCCTCACTCACCTGCACACACACTCACCTGCACACACACTCACCTGCCTGCACACTCACACCCACCTGCCTACACCGAGCCACCTGCACGCACACCCAAACACACACACCTGCACACTCACACCTGCACACACCCGCCTGCACACTCACACAGACCCCCGCACACTCACACCCACCCACCTGCACACTCACACAGACCCCTGCACACTCACACCCACCTGCACACTCACACAGACCCCTGCACACTCACACCTGCAAACTCACACCCACCCACCCGCACACTCACACAGACCCCTGCACACTCCCACCCACCTGCACACTCACACAGACCCCTGCACACTCACACCCACCTGCACACTCACACAGACCCCCTCCACACTCACACCTGCACACACCCGCCTGCACACTCACACAGACCCCTGCACACTCACACCTGCACACACCCGCCTGCACACTCACACAGACCCCTGCACACACACACACCTGCACACACCTGCCTGCACACTCACACAGACCCCTGCACACTCACACCTGCAAACTCACACCCACCCACCTGCACACTCACACAGACCCCTGCACACTCACACCTGCACACTCACAAAGACCTCTGCACATGCATCCTCACTCACCTGCACACACACTCACCTGCGCACACACACACTCACCTGCACACTCACACCCACCTGCCTGCACACTCACACCCACCTGCCTGCACCGAGCCACCTGCACGCACACCCAAACACACACACCTGCACACTCACACACACCTGAACACACACCTGCATACACCTGCCTACACACACCGAGCCACCTGCACACACACCCAAACACACACACCTGCACACTCATACAGACCCCTGCACATGCATTCTCACTCACCTGCACACTCACACCTGCCTGCCTGCTCACGCGCATACATCTGCCTACACACACCGAGCCACCTGCATGCACACAGCCACTGCCACACACACCTGCCTGCACACACACACACCTCTGTGCACACACAGCCACTTGCACACTCACACGCACAGTTACACATACATGAACACACACATACAGCTGCCTGCACACACCCCACACACACACCTGCACACACACACGGACACTCACACCCACCCACCTGCATACTCACACACAGCTGACTACACATACCTGCACACACACACACGCCTGCATGCACACAAACACACCTTCACACTCACACACACAGCTGTACACAAAGGCAACTGCACTTACACACGCACACCTGCACACACACTCTCTCTCTCACACACAACTTTGCACCCACACAGCCACCTGCAGCCACATACACCTGCACACACCCACACTTGTATACACCTCACCTGCACACACACCTGCCTTCACACTCACACACAGCTGCCTGCACCCACACCCACCTACACACAAACACCTGCACATACACACATCTTCAGACTCACACACAGCTATTTGCACGCTCACACACGCCCCTACACACTCACACACACCTGCACACACATCTGCCTACACGCGCACACACACCTGCACACACCCACACACCTGGACACACACCCACCCACTTGCATACTCACACACAGCTGCCTACACATACCTGCATGCATGTGCACACACACTCACTCACATACACATACCTGCACACTCACACTCAGCTGCCTGCACATACACAAACACAACCACCTGCACACACACAGCTGCCTGCAGGCGCACACACACACACCTTCACACTCACCTGCACACACAAAGGCACCTGCACACTTACACACAGCCACTTACACACACACACCTGCACACACACACACTCTCACACACACACCTTTGCACACACACACAGCCATCTGCACACACCTCACCTGCACACACACCTGCCTGCACATTCACACACAGCTGCCTGCACCCACACACACCTGCACACTCTCACACACCCACCTGCAAACACACAGCTACCTACGCTTACACACACCTGCACACACAGTTAATTGTACACGCACACAGCCACCTGCACACACACACCACATGCACACACACACACCTGCCTGAACACACACACCTTTACATTCACACCCCCATGCACACCTACCTGCACACCCACGCCTGCCTGTATGCACACACCTGCTTTCACACTCATCCACCCACCCATACCCGCCTGCACGCTCACCCCCCACAAGCACATGCCTGCATACACAACCACCTGCACATTCTGCACACTCACCCACACACACCTGCACACGTGTACTCACCTGTCTGCACACTCACCCACACAAACACACGCATCTGCCTGCACACTGACACACACATGCCCGCCTGCACATTCACACACACAGATATCTTCACCCTCACTTGCCTGTGTGCTCCAGCTGTGAGGGGTCAGGGCAGCCTTAGCGCTGTAAGGAGCAACAGGGTGTTTTTAATGGGTTTATTTCATAGGTGCCAGGGCCAGAAGGGACCACTGTGATCATCTCGCCTGGCCCCCTGCACAGCACCGGCCAGAGCCCTGCCCCAGACAATTCGTAGCGCAGATCTGCTAGAAACCCAGCCCGGCTGGATGTAAACACTGTCAGTGATTGAAAAACAAAACCTACCAGCTGGTACCTGCAGCCCTACGGGGACGTCAGCCAAGACTCGAACCCTGCCCTGTCAGACACCCCCCCGCACACAGCCCCATTGCATCGAGCCACAGCAGGCTTCACACCCCATCAGCTCTAGGTGTCCCCCATTCAGTCACGGTGACGCTCCACAAGCTGGGGTCACACCTGCAGGTTTGACAGCTGAGAACATGTCAATAAACTCGGGCTGGAACCTGGCCCCTGAATGGGGAGCGTGGGTGGGACCCTGGACCGGGTGTCCCTGGGGAGTGCAGGGCTGGCCGTGAACCCCCCAGGAGCGAGGCTTTGCCGCGGCAGGGATCGGAGCCCCCCAGGGAGCCCAGGCCCAGCCTTCTCTGCACTGGGGCTGCGAGTTCCCGCCGAAGGCTACTGCCCACGTTAATGCCAGCTCCACGTTCTCTCTCCAAAGGCACCGGCAGGAGAGCTCCTTCTCCCCCCCGCACACCTACGGGTACATCTGCGGCCCGCTGCGCTCCGAGCTGGGGGCGGGGCCTGCCTCCGACGCGGACGACGACCCCGACGCGGAGGGGGGCGGCTGTCAGTCCGTGCCCTTCTTGCGCCGGTACTGCCGGACGCCCTCGTCCGGCCACAGCGAGGCGGAGGGCTCGCTGGGCGGCTCCCTGCTCAACGGCTGGGGCTCGGTCTCCGAAGAGAACTTCACCAGCACCCGCTGCAGCCTGGTCAGCTCCTCCGACGGCTCCTTCCTCGTGGACGCCAACTTCGCGCAGGCCCTGGCCGTGGCCGTGGACAGCTTCTGCTTTGGGCTGAGCCCGAGCGAGGCCGAGCAGGCCTACCCAGGTACATGGATCCCTCCCGTGCCTGTGCCCAGAGCCCGGGGGATAGGCGCTCAAAGCGCTTGTACCAGGCCCTGCTTTCTGCGCCAGGCCTTGGGTGCAGATGGAGGGGGGCAGGGGCTGAATTTAGAGAGGACACTGGGGCCTGATTTTACACCCCCAGGCTAGCCAGGGCAGGTTGGGCTGGTCTGGTCTAGGATTCGCTCTCCCATGGGCAGGGCAGACGCCCGCGTGGCCATTGCACTTGTCTGGCCCTATGCTGCAAATCAGCGTCCTGGTAGCTGCAGCCTGGGTAGCACCGTGGGGATCCCTGCTGGCCCCCACGCTTGGGGCACTGCCCTGGGAGGGTGGGGCAGGGGGGGGTTGCTCAGACACACTCTCCCCCCAGATCTCTCTCTCCCCCTGAGGCGGGAGACATCTCATCCAGATGTGGAAAGAGCAGTTTGTGTTGCAGCGGCAGAAGCAGGGACCTGCCCAGAGTATGGGCAGCAGTTGGCTGCCCCCAGGGGGAGGTGCAGGGCAGAAGTGCACCCCCAGGGAGAGCGTCCAGAGGCCTTGCACTCAGGGGCCCCCGTGCCTCCTGGGGGTCGGTATGCGGTGTGCAGCCTGCCTTCTCCAGCGGGCGGGCTGATGGTCCCTGGAGTCCGGGGCCCGGCAGGGAGGTGTTCGCCCGGGTTACCAGATTAGGGGCACGTTACAGCCTGTGCCCTGCCTCTGTGTGACCAGCGCAGGCAGGTTTCTGTCTGCCCGGCCTGGGCGGGTGCCAGGGGGACGTCGGTTCTCAGGGGTTGGGAATTCTGGTTGCGATGCCCCAAGCGGCGTGGACTCACCTCCCCGAGGCACAGGCAGGACATGCCCCCGGCTCTGCCCAGCCAGCCGAAGAGCTGCTCATGTAGTAACCCACTGCTAGTGTAACCCACCCACCTCCTGGGGGTGGCGCTCTGTCCCAGCTAGTGGCACCGAGAGAGATTAATGAGTCTGCTCTACAGCTGTAGCTCACAGCCAGCTGGCTTTTAGCTCATGCAGTAGAGGCTCATGCGTTAAACTCCAGAGGTCCCCAGTTTGATCCTGCCCGCTGACGACCAGGGTCTGTCGGCATTACACTAGCAGAACCCAGCTGTGCCCAGGTGCTGCCTGCTGTCCCCGCAGAGGGGCCCCGGCCAGGGGGGGTCAGGCCAGAGCGTGCCCCGCACACTGCAGCCTCAGGCGTCTGGGCTTCAGTAAATCCGCTGTCACTCCAGGTCCCCTAGAGCCACCGTTAACCCACAATGACAGCACTGGGAGCAGACGAGATAGCGAAAGGAAACGAGGCGCACGGTCTTGGTGCATCCTGCCCAAAATCGCTGAGAACTGCCTGGGCAGAGCCGGCTAGAGAGCCAGACGGGCCTGTGTCCCCCCTTAGCTCTCTGGGGAGCCACATGATTCTGTTAGTTACTGGGCCCAGAACTGCTCCCAGCTATCTCCAGTCCCTCACCGAGGCCCTGGAGCTATGCAGGGTATTTGATGCGCTGAGCTCAGCCATGCCCTATGGCGCCCGCGTTTACACAACTCACACCTCGTCCACAGGCAACAGTGCTCCAGGAGCTGCCTTTCCTGCAGTGTCCAGTGGGAACCAGCTGGGTTAGTGCCTCTCCGGGCTGCTTGTACCTTGTCCAGCTGAAACAGCTTCACTGGCCCAAGGCGCAGCTCCTCCGCCCGCCGCAGTGCCAGCCCTGTGCGTCACTCCCGGCGTAGCTCCAGCGGTGCTGCCGCTCCGCGGTGTGCCCGGCACGCACCTACACCTGTGAGGGGAAGGGCCAGAGCTGGCCCCAGGGCGAGGCTGGACGGGAGCCAGGGGGCGGGAGGCTGCTGCAACCAGGGGCCCTGCAGGAAGCTGCAAAGGGAGCAGGGAGCAGGCTCTGAGGAGAGGCCTGTGTCTGCAGAGGGGCCTGGCTGCCGGCGGTGCCAGCACCATGGATGGGACACCAGCCCTGTGCGGTGCCAGCGATGTGGCAATGATGCCAGCCTCTAGCACCACTTCTCAACTAGCAGAGAGAGGCCACCTGCTCTGGGCTGGGGGGAGCCACGTGAGCACCGAGGTCAGGCCTGTCCCCATTCAGTGGCCGGGCATCAGGGTCACGCCCGTCCCTGCTCTGAGAAGCACGGGCCCTGGCAGCCCATGGAGTGGGCTCCGAGCTCTGCTCCACCCGCTGAACACTGGCATGGGAATGGCCTGGCCCTTTGCCCTGCGCTGCGACAGCCACGCTGTCCTTCTGCTGCTCCTGCTGCACCAGTGTAACCCCTAGTGACGGTGGGGGGGGGCGCGCAGGCCAGCCCGGGGGTCCCTGGGGTCACCAACTCTCGCCCACCCCCTCCCTGAGCTTCGCAGCGTAACTCTGGGGTTGCTCTTTCCCACAGACTTCTCGCCGCCCGCCTCCCCGCTGGATGGGCTCCTGCCCTGTCCCGAGCGCTGGGAGGGCGCGGCGTGGGCTGGAGCGGAGCCCCTTCCCCTTCCCACCTGGGAGTGGAGCACCGGCTGGCTGGAGGACATGGAGGCCAAGTACTCCCAGAGGCCCGAGGGGACACCTGCCGCTGAGAAGCCAGAGGGGAAGGCAGCACTGAACGGGACCCGGCCCCTCGCTGGGCCAAACGGCAAGTGTTAGTGCCCGTGCTGCCTGGCACACGGTGACTGGGACGCTGGCGGGCCGGCCTGCTCTGGCACTGCATCCTCCCCAGCCAGGGGCGCGCACGCCTCACCCACCAGGCCTCTCCTGGGGGCCAGCCACATGGTCCCTAGGGCGGCCTTAGCCTGCTCAGGCACCGCACTCTCTGGGTAGCCCTGGACTCACCCCCTCCTGGGCAGCACTAGGCCAGGAGATCAGCCAGAGCCCTTAGCCTCCCCGGGCCCTTCAGGGCACGTCTACACTTCGACCCTGCGCCTGGCCCCTGCCAGCTGACTCGGGCTGCGGGGCTGTTTCATTGCGGTGTAGACGTTCAGGCGTGGGCTGCAGCCTGAGCTCTGGGCCCCTCCCTCCTGGCAGGGTCCCCGAGCCCTGGCTCCAGGCCTTGCTCCCACGCTGGGGCTGGAACAGAATCCTGTCCTCTGCCGAGCCCCTGTGACACACACCAGCGGGCACATGGTGCCTAGGCGAGGTGCCAGCCAGGCCAGACAGAGGAGCCCCTAGAGCAGGGGCTGGGAACCGCCAAGGCTCCTAGGGAGCACCGAGAAAAAACCGCTGGGAGACTCCCCAGGAGGGGAGGCAGAACAATCAAAGGGAGAGTCCTAGAGCCCGCTCCTACCCAGCGGCTAGGAAAGGGAGGAGGGTTCCCCACCCAGCCCGTGACCGGGAGCAGGAAAACGTCCCCAAACAGCCCCCTCTGGCGACTCCTCGGATAAGTGCCCCAGCCCCTTCCTGCTACCAAACACCCTCTGCCCCTGTAGCGCTCCCAAGTGTGAGTGCCAACCTCAGGGCAGACTGATAAAAACCTGGGCACAAACCCCTGAACTTCGAACCAACCAACTGCCCCGGCACTCTGACAGCCTGAACACGGAGCCTCGCCAGCCCCAGGGTACTCTGCTCCGGCTTGCCACCCACGGGAGCATATCTCCCTGACTGGTGACCCTTAAGACCAAGAATCACAGCAATAGTCAGGTACCCCCTAGTCCCGAAGGACCAGTCACTTGCCCCAGGTCAACTGCATGTTAGGTCTCACCAAGGACAACACTTGTGGCCAATCCTCTAATAAACTATATAAAGATTTATTACCTAGGAGAAGAAAACTAGAGTTATTTACAAGGTTAAAGCAAGCGAATGGAGACACACACCAATGAGGTACAGTCTTAGCTTTCAAAGGGTGTCTATAATCAGCAAGCTCTATTGTCCTTTAGGGCTAACCCAGGCTGAGCACTGGGGATCCCTTGCTTATGCCTAGGAAACTCCTTCCTCCCCCCGACCCCCAAGTCCAAGCAGCACATTTTGTCTGGGGGTTTTGTCATGTGCTCTCAGCTGCAAACTCAGCTGACGGAGGAGTCCACTCAGTGATTCATCTTCACGCGGAGGAGAGCAGAACAGGAGAGCGTTTAGTTTCTCAAGCCGGATGTAGGCGTTTCCAGTTGCAGGATCCCACCAGCGCCTGTCTGGTATTGCTGAGTCTCCTCCTTCAGGAGGGGGTGGAACAACTTCCGCAGAAGAGCAGCTCCTCACACTAACTAGTGGCGATTCATAGAGGCTCATCCTCCACCCACTCCAATAGTATGGAATACAGATCAATGCAGGCGGCATCTCCCAGGCATTCACTAGAGGCCAACCACTAAACACGTCCTTATCATCCTCATAGCTATTTGATCAGTATTAACCCCCACGTGAACTACAGCGATTCCAGCCCTGGGTCTGTCAGTGTCCAGTAGAGACATGGGAACCTTGGCATGAGCTGGCACCTGGCCTGCCAGCATCATCCCCCCCCCCCCCAACCTCTTTCTTCCAGGCGGCGCTCTCTGTAGATTGCCAACAGTGCTGGCCATCATGGAGCAGCCTACCCAGATCCTGGGGTGAGCTCCAGCCTCCCCACAGCATGGCACTGCCCCCCCCTACCCCCAGGGCTAGCACAGAACAGATTCAATGAACTGGGCTGCAGCCCATGTGCCTTGGCCAGCAGTTCGAGCCAGCGCTCCTGCTGCCCAACGAGCGTGCTGCTGGCCTCCCTGTGACTGCGGCGTGTGCTTCTGGAGTGCGGAAACGCCGCCTGGGTCTCACTGGGCATCTGCGAGCAGGGAGGGGCTCAGGGAGCTGGGCCAGCATGTGCAGCCCTCACGCCCCATTGACTGCCAATGCGCCAGCTGGCCGACGCAGGCCGGTACAGCCTCGCACACCTGCATGCCTCAGCGAGCAGGTGAGACGGCCGGCTAGAGACGGGCAGCCGGCTTCCCCCGCCGCAGCCACGCTGGGGCCTCGCCTCGCCGGGGGATGACAGTGAGGGCAGCTGCAGGGAAGAAGCCAGTCTCTTCCTCTTAGTGATCACCTTGTCCCTTCTCATGCTGGCCTGGCCTCAGAAGTAGCCACGCTCTGGGCCGCCGAGAGCGGGTTCAGGCCCTGGTGAAAAAATTTTTTCGGGCCCCCCAGCAAGGGCGGACCGGCTAAACAGGGCCGACGAGAGGGGGGGGAAGCCGGGCCCCGGGCCCTNCAGCCCAGCCCCCAGCCAGGCTGCCGCTCCCCACAGTAGGCTCAGCCTGTCCGTCCCTGGGGCGCTGCACTGTACTGCGTGCAGTGATTAGCTCCCAGCGGGCGCTGACCCGGCTCTGAGGCCCAGGACACCCTGGCAGGTGACTGGCTGACATGGGCACCCCTTGGGGTGAGGGTGAGGCAAGGCCGCTTTGGGCAGTGCTAGGGGGTCAGGCTAGTGAAGGGCAAGGGGCACTGGGAGAAAGGGAGCCAGGTTACATGAGTGTGACGTGGGGTCTGGACGGGGCAGAGGAGAAGGTTTGATCCAAGGCCAGGCGCTGTGCCAGGTACACTTTGACCTGGACCCTCGACACTCTGGTGCGTCCTGCTCGCTGGCCAGAGGCTCAGCGCGTCCCTTGTCATCCGCGCCTGACTCCCAAATGGGCCAGTGGGTTTCTTTCCTCTGAGCCCCCCTGGGCCTTGACTCGGGCTCGCGGCCTGCAGGGGGAAACACGGTACAAACGATCTCCTTGTGAACAAGGCAAATTCCCCGTGTCCCCGCGGAAGGGATTGCTCTGCCCAGGGCTGGGGTCCCCATGCCAGGCCTGGCCTGCCCGTGGACGGCAGAGTCACGCTCAGCCTGCTCGGCTGCTGCTGCTCACTGTTAGTAAAAGGTGATTCCTTTCCAGGTGCCTGCATGGCGGAGTCCAGCAGCCCCACTGTGGGGGCGGTGGGGGAGTGCCAGGCCCCCTGCCCTGCTGCCCACAGTCCGATGCCAAACAGCTCTGCCATTCCCAGGAGGGGCGAGAAGACCAGGGTCGTGCTGCAGCTGATGGACGTGGGGGCGACGGGAGTCCAGGCGTAGAAAGCCGAGCACGTTCTGTGCCAGGCGGGCGCAACGTCTGTAATGCCCAAAGCCCGGAGAGACTCTCGGGGCACCGTGGGCCTGGGGGCGAGCGCTTGGCTACTACCGTGCCCACCCCCAGAGCCTGCTAGACACGCCTGGCCCCTGGTCATTGGCAACAGAATCCCTGCTGAAAGGCCTTTGACGCTTCCCCCAAGGTGGGCTGCGATCCCCTGGGAAAGGGATTGCCCAGGCTGCCCCACGCGCTGAGGGGGAGCATTCAGCACGAGAGACGGGAAGGGCCAGGCAGAGGGGGCAGCGCAGAGGCCTCGCCAAGCTCCACACCAGCCGTGTGCAGGAGAGGAGCCACACGCAATGTGGCCTGGCCCCGCGGCTTGGCGCAGGCGTCTCTTGCCAGCAAACGTTGCCTCCTTTCCTCTTGAGCACCCGGTCCCTGGCAGGCCTGCACCCGCTGCCCCACTCACAGGCTGGTGCTCCATGTGGGGGCCAAGCCAGGATTCCCGCTATTGGCTTCAGGGCCCATCTCTGCTCTGTGACGCTGTCTGGGGCACCCGCCACCGTGGGCTTTTCCTGGGTCATACGGGGAACCCCCGGGTCTGGAGGCCCCTGTCAGTTTCCGGAGGGCTGCATTTGCTGCCCAGGTTGGAGCTGGGAGCCGGTGGCCCTGCCCACCCAGCTGGGTTCACCCCACTCGAAGCTGGGGGTTGTTTGGAAATTGCCTGTGAGGGTTTGGCCAGCTCTGCAGGGGCGCTAGCCTGGGCGCGTTTCATATTTCCTTTAATGGCTGTTGTGAGGCGTTTTCCTAACCTGCCTGATTTCCCAGTGCTGTGGCCTTATTCCTGTAAATAAAGAGCTTTTCCAGCGAGCTGCTGGCCGCCGAGTCACCCGCTGCACGGCGCCCGGCGAGCCATGGGGGTTGCACCCACGGGGCGTGTGTGTTAGCGCCCCAGGAGCGCTCCGCCGTCTGGGCATCGCGTTGCAATGAAAGGCGGCTGAAAACAAACTCCTGACAGTTCTATTGGAGAGCATGCGGGCGCTTCATTTGCCTCAGCACTCGCGTCTCTCGCATGTCTGCCCTCGGCTCCTGTCTGGCCAGCGTGCAGGGAGCCTGTACTCCGCAGGGCTCTGTGTGTGTGTGTGTGGGGCCTCCGCTGCAGTCACTGCAACGTGCACTAAAGCTAGGCAGGGCCACGCTGCAGTGGCTCTGGGGGTGTCCCAGCCCAGCACCCCAGGCTGCGGGTGCTCAGCGCTGTGACTCCCCTCTAGTAGTTAAATCGCCCTGGTCCAGCAGGCCAGCATGCAGTTGTGGTGTTTGGAAAGGCGGCCACCCCGCCCGGCTGCAGCTGCCCAGGCTGCTGTGGGGAGCCCCAGACCCTCCACCTGCCCTGGATAGGGGGCTGGAGTGCCCAAGGGCAGCCTGCGGGCCGTGTTCCCACCCCCCTGAGGCACACCACCCACAGCAGGTGAGGCATTGCTCTGGCCTCTCTGGTCCCCAGGCCTTGTCACTGCCTGGCAGTCACGCTCAGGACGGGTCACACACCTGAGCACGAGTTACTGTGACCCTGAAACCAGGCACATGTAACTGCCCCAGGGCGAGCTCCCTGCCACTGCTAGAGCGACAGCGCTCTGGGCGAGGCCTCTGCCAACACCTGGCCCCACAGCCTTTCCCCGCCCTGGGGGTCGTGCGGCTAATCCCCGCTCTGCAGCAGCACGGCTCCAGGTCAGGCCGAGAGGCAAGTTCCCCTCAGCATTGCCCTAGCCAGTGCTCTGGGCAATGGGTGTGTCTGGGGCAGAGGGCCTGGACCCTGCCATCAGGGCGGGGTGCTGCAGCAGGGGAGGGGGCATGGAGCCGGGACTCTAGGGTTATGTCTACACAGCATTTTGGAGCACACCTCCCAGCCCAGGTCAATAGACTGGGGCTAGTGCTCTAAACAGCTGTGGACAGCGCCGGGATGGTGTGGCTTGGGGTGGGGGGGCGAGGGGGCCAAGAAGCTGAGCTGCAAGCCAAGCCGCACGTCAAAGCGCTGGGCTGGGGGCTCGCTCCTGTGCAGGGCAGACGAGGCCCCGATGTGGCCACCGCCTGTGTGTGCAGGTCTATGGAGCACGGCTCAGCCGGCTCCGGTGCAGGCAGCCTGGTTCAGAGCACCGTTGCTGGGGCCCCCTGGCTCTGCCTCCCCGACGCCCTGGGCTGGGATGAGCAGAGATCGGCAATGTGTGATCAGTGATCTGGAGCCACAGCCAGGCCTCTGCATGTCTGCCCTGCTGCTGGGAGAGTCGCACCCACGGTCCCAAGCCCGGCAGCGTCTCCAGGGACCCGCCCCAGCCTGGGGAAAGCCATACGCTGCCCTACAGGAACCCGTACACGTCACCTCAGGGTCACCAGGTCCTGCGGAGTCAGGCAGGCTCCATGCGGGGCCAGCCCAGCCGCCCCGTGAGTGACAGCCTCTGCCTTTGCCATGTGCGTGCAGCGGGCGGAGAGCCAGGACTGGTGGGGTTAGCGGGGCTCCTGCCAGGCTTCCGGCTGCACTGTGACCAATCAGCAGCCTTTGTGCCCTGAGTGCAATTCGGACCCTTTCCCTCTAGGCCACAAACATCTCCCCACACCTGGGGGGGGCGGTGGGTCTGGGGATGCCGAGTTCAGCGTCTGCAGGCCAGGCAGGAAAACACGTCAACTCCATTCAGGAGCCAGCAGCTCCTCCCGTGACTGCAGGGCTGGTCCAGAGCCCGTGGATTCTGCTGCCAGGTGCCCTTTTGGGGACCACACAGCTGGGCAGGGAATTTTGTGCTGGTTTTGTTATGTTCCCCCCTCCCCCAGCCCCTAGAGAGAAAATAGTGGGGAGTCTGGTGGGCACTTACTGATGGGCTGAGGAGTCTCGCTGGGCTGGGAAATCTGCCCTTCAGTGCAGTCCAGCTGGCAGGGCTGGGTTACTGTGAGTTCTGCCCTGGCAGGGAAATGCCACCTGTCCATCCCCAGCGCCAGTCAGACACGTCTATTGATGGGAGCGCACCGGGGTGCGAACACCAACACGATAGCGTGGTACGCTCACCTGCACGCAAAGGCCCAACCGGCGTCTGAGTGGTAAAGCCCAGGGCAGAAGGTGGCTGGCAGATCAGGTGGGTGGCATCCAGGCTGCTGGCTGCTGTGCTGGGCACAAAGCACCCATGAGTGGGGGGGGGGGGGGGGGGGGGNCTTTTGGGGACCACACAGCTGGGCAGGGAATTTTGTGCTGGTTTTGTTATGTTCCCCCCCCCCCCGCCCCTAGAGAGAAAATAGTGGGGAGTCTGGTGGGCACTTACTGATGGGCGGAGGAGTCTCGCTGAGCTGGGAAATCTGCCGTTCAGTGCAGTCCAGCTGGCAGGGCTGGGTTAGCCATGCCCAGACGGGTGAGTTCTGCCCTGGCATGGCAGGGAAATGCCACCTGTCCATCCCCAGCACCAGTCAGACATCTATGGATGGGAGCGCACCAGGGTGCGAACACCAACACGGTAGCGTGGTACGCTCACCTGCACACAAAGGCCCAACCGGCATCTTTCTGAGTGGTAAAGCCCAAGGCAGAAGGTGGCTGGCAGATCAGGTGGGTGGCATCCAGGCCGCTGGCTGCTGTGCTGGGCACAAAGCACCCATGAGCTGGGAGGGGGGGGGGTGAGAAAAGAGGGAGTTCTCCTAGTTTGCCCATTAGTTCTCCTCTCCCTTGCTATTCCTGATGGACTGCGAGTGGCTGGGGGATTGTTACTCTGACTGCTCCAAACACGCTGGACTTCATTAACTCCCTTACCAGTAACTGCCCAAGACAGTGCGCAGGCCACAGCCTGAGCCGGGCAGGAATGGCCCTGGCACCCGGACACTCCGCCGGGAAAAAACCAAACTGGTCTGAAAACACAAACCAGACTTTATCCGGCAGTGAAGCGGCAGAACCAGCCCCAGCCGGGTTCTTTGCAGGGCACCTTTAAAACCACGCGCTGGCCACAATAAACACAGTCTACTGCCTCCCGCCCACCTGCACTTAGCCATCGTAACCCCAAATCTTAACCCGCCCGGCTCTGCCCAGCTCCCCCACCCTGAGCATGCGGGGCCCAACCTGGCCCTGCTGTGCCACCTGGGAACTTGTCTGGACACAGTTGGGTTGCTAGTGTGGAGCCCGTGACCCTGGTGCAGTATGGAGAGCCGACGCCTGGGCAGCCAGCGTGGCATGCGGGGCCTGCAGCAGATGCAGAACCACTGCACTAGAGCCAGCACTTTGACCACAGCCGCTATGCTGAAGAGTGACTGTGTTCAAGGGGAATCCCAGTGACTCTGAGCAGGGGGGAGGGAGTGGAAAGGTCCCAAACACAGAGAACGGCAGTTGTTGCATGGGGGGGGGGGGGGGGGAGAATATATATCTATATCTGCCACCCAAAGAGCCACACAGGAGGCAACATGGGGGACGCAACCCCCAGGGGCTGGCCAGGAGAGAGGGCAAGCAGGGGATGGAGGCTCTGTGAGGGAGGCACAGGCTGGATGCAGCTGGNGGGGGGGGGGGGGGGGGGGGGGGGGGGGCGGGGGGGGGGGGTGGTTGTTGGGGTCTCTGTGCCGGTGCTGCTGGCAGCGAGTACACAGCACGGGGTAGGGGGCGCAAGCCCTGGGACTGCCACGGAGCTGGGCCCAGCTCAGATCTGGGCAGCCGGTGAGGAGCAGCAGGGGGCTGAGTGGGGAGACGGTGTCTGCAGCCGGCTGTGCTTTGAGCCCCTGGGGATGCTGCAGGGCAGCAGGGCCGGCAGTGCCAGTGGTGCTGTCCAGCCCAGGTGCTTAGAACGGATGCAGAGGGAGAAGGAACCGGGGAGGGAGGCGGCTGGGCCCCCCATCGGTGCAGGACATGGAGCAGAGGTGAGCCCCAGCGCGGTGGGCACCGTTCATTGCAGGGCGCTAAAGGAGGCTGCTGCTCAGGCATGAGGCAGGCCTGGCCTGTTGGTGCTCGCTCTGCGGTCCCAGCACAGCCAGACGAATGGAGCTGGATTCCCAGCCCCTCTGCTGGCAGGCCTAGCCTGAGCCGCGGCCCCCCCCTCGCCCAGCCCCCACTGCCTGCCCCGCTGGGTGTGCCAGCGCTCAGTGAACTTCACTTCACCTCCCGAGTCACTCGAACAGCCCTGCCCGTGTGAGAATCAATCGCCCTGCTCCGGGGGCGATCGATGGGCTGGGCGCTGGAGTGCGAGCACATCCTCCGTGAGCGGTGATGCCTGAGTGAGGAGGGCTGGGAGCGCACACACTATTACAGAGCACACTGATAACATCTGCAGACAATACCACGCGGGGAGGGGTTGCAAGTGCTTTAGGGGATAAGATTAAAATACAAAATGATCTGCACAAACTGGAAAAATGGTCTGAAGTAAATAGGATGAAATTCAATAAGGACAAATGCAAAGTACTCCATTTAGGAAGGAACAATAAGTTGCACACATACAAAATGGGAAATGACTGCCTAGGAAGGGTTACTGCGGAAAGGGATCTGGGGGTCATAGTGGATCACAAGCTAAATATGAGTCAACAGTGTAACGCTATTGCAAAAAAAGCAAACATCATTCTGGGATGTATTAGCAGGAGTGTTGTAAGCAAGACACGAGAAGTAATTCTTCTGCTCTACTCTGTGCTGATTAGGCCTCAACTGGAGTATTGTGTCCAGTTCTGGGTACCACATTTCACGAAAGATGTGGACAAATTGGAGAAAGTCCAGAGAAGAGCAACAAAAATGATTAAAGGTCTAGAAAACATGACCTATTAGGGAAGATTGAAAGAAGTGGGTTTGTTTAGTCTGGAAAAGAGAAGACTGAGAGGGGACATGATAACAGTTTTCAAGTATACACAAGGTTGTTACAAGGAGGACAGAGAAAAATTGTTCTTGTCACGGAGAGTGGGGGAGTCAGGGCCCTGCACTCCTCTTCCTGGGATTCACCGTGACTCTCAGCCAGCCAGTAAAACGGAAGGTTTATTAGATGACAGGAACACAGTCCCAAGCAGAGCTTGTAGGTACAACCAGAACCCCTCAATCAAGTCCTTCTGGGGGGTTTAGGGAACTTAGCCCCCAGCTTGGGGTTCCCTGCGTTTCACCACCCAGCCCAAAACTGAAACTAAAGACTCCTCCAGCAGGTCTTCCCCCTCCTCCTCCTCCTCTCCTTTGTTCAGTCTCCCGGCCAGAAGGTGTCACTTCTCCCAACCCCCTTCCTGGCTCAGGTTACAGCTCAGGTAGCTTCCTTCCCATCCCCAATGTAATTCCCCTGCAACATTCCCAGGTCAAATCTGCCCTGCTCCATCACAGTTCTCTTTAACCTCTGAGGACAGGACAAGAAGCAATGGGCTTGAATTGCAGCAAGGGTGGTTTAGGACATTAGGAAAAACTTCCTGTCAGAGTGGTTAAGCACTGGAATAAATTGCCTAGAGAGGTTGTGGAATCTCTGTCACTGGAAAGTTTTTAAGAGCAGGTTAGACAAACACCTGTCAGGGATGGTCTAGATAATACTTAGTCCTGTCACGAGTGCAGGGGACTGGACTAGTCCTGTGAGTTTATGATTCCCCTTCTTGGACTGCAGGGCCAGCCTCACCACCTGGCACAGGGCAGCCGGGCAGAGATTCATAGAGTCCAAGGCCAGAAAGGACCACTGTGACCATCTAGTCTGGCCCCCTGCATAGCACAGGTCAAAGACACACTGCAATAACAGCCAATGTGGATTTAAACATTGCCTGTGATGGAAAAGCCACCACAACCCTTGGGACATTACTCACTGTCAGAAATGTACGCCTTATTTCTAGTCTGACTTAGTCTAGCTTCAACTTCCAGCCATGGACCGAGTTAGACCTTTCCCTGCTACATTGAAGAGCCCCTTAGTCAATATTTGTTCCCCATATACGGACTTATAGGCTGTGATCAAGTCATAGAATCATAGAATATCAGGGTTGGAAGAGACCTCAGGAGGTCAGCTAGTCCAACCTCCTGCTCAAAGCAGGACCAATCCCCAACTAAATCATCCCAGCCGGGGCTTTGTCAAGACTGACCTTAAAAACCGCTAAGGAAGGACATTCCACCCCCTCCCTAGGTAACCCATTCCAGTGCTTCACCACCCTCCTAGTGACATAGTGTTTCCTAATATCTAACCTAGACCTCCCCCACTGCAACTTGAGACCATTGCTCCTTGTTCTGTCATCTGCCACCACTGAGAACAGCTGAGCTGCATCCTCTTTGGAACCCCCCTTCCGGTAGTTGAAGTCTGCTATCAAATCCCCCCTCACTCTTCTCTTCTGCAGACTAAATAAGTCCAGTTACCTCAGCCTCTACTCATAAGTCATGTGCTCCAGCCCCCTACTCATTTTCATTGCCCTCCGCTGGCCTCTCTCCAATTTGTCCACATCCTTTAGTGGGAGGCCCAAAACTGGACGCAATACTCCAGATGTGGCCTCACCAGTGCCGAATAGAGGGGAGTAATCACTTCCCATGATCTGCTGGCAACGCTCCTACTAATGCAGAGACCCCAACAACCACCCCACCCGCATGGCCCCTTGTGCCCCCCCCCGTGGCCAGCCTTGGGGGACTCCACTTGATACCGGCTGCCAACTAGACATTGAGCCGTTGATCACTTCCCGTTGAGCTTGACGATCTAGTCAGCTTTCTATCCAACTTACAGTCCATTCATCCAATCCATACTTTTTTAACTTGCTGGCAAGAATACTGTGGGAAACCATATCAAAAGCTTTGCTAAAGTCAAGATATATCACATCCACTGCTTTCCCCATATCCACAGAGCCAGTTATCTCATCATAGCAGGTAATCAGGCTGGTCAGGCATGACTTGCCCTTGGTGAATCCATGTTGACTGTTCCTGATCACCTTCCTCTCCTCCAAATGCTTCAAAATAGATTCCATTATTTTTCCAGGGTCTGAGGTGAGGCTGACTGGTCTGTAGTTCCCCGGATTCTCCTTCTTCCCTTTTTTAAAGATGGGCACTATATTTGCCTTTTCCCAATCCTCCAGGACCTCCCCCGATCACCAGAGTTTTCAAAGATAAAAGCTAATGGCTTTGCACTCACATCAGCCAACTCCCTCAGTACCCTCGAATGCAGCGCATCCAGCCCCACGGACTTGTGCACGTTCAGCTTTTCTAAATAGTCCTGAACCTGTTCTTTCACCACTGAGGGCTGCTCACCTCCTCCCCATACTGTGCTGCCCAGTGCAGCAATCTGGGAGCTGACCTTGTCTGTGAAGATTGAGGCAAAAAACCAAACAAACATTGAGTACTTCTGCTTTTTCCACATCTGTCACTAGGTTGCCTCCCTCATTCAGTAAGGGGCCCACACTTTCCCTGACCACCTTCTTGTTGCTAACATACCTGTAGAAACCCTTCTTGTAGCTGCAACTCCAATTGTGCTATGGCCTTCCTGATTACACCCCTGCATGCACCTTCCTAGTCATCTGTCTAAGTTTCCACTTCTTGTAAGCTTCCTTTTTGTGTTTAAGCTCACCGAAGATTTCTCTGTTAAGCCAAGCTGGTCACCTGCCATATTTGCTATTCTTGTCACACATCGAGATGGTCATCACTAGTTAGCTTAACAATGGCATAACTTTGGCTCCTTGAATCCATCACTTACTCCTGGGGGAATTCTGCACCACTGCACAATGCAGAATTTTGCAGAAGTTACCGTGCGTGCAGAATTTCATTTCCCCCACAGAAATGGGCTGCAGTGCTGCTGGTCACCACTAGGGGACGCTGGACCCANTTAACTCTCTACTTCTGGGGGAATTTGTGTGTGTCTGTATTGTTACAGACATACTTGCTGACAGGTCTTTTGAAATAAATGATGATGTAAGCCATTCAGACTCACCCCTGCGGCACCTCCTGCTGGTCATCCATGGGAATTAGCTCTTCCAGCATCCTGGAGCGCCCCCTGCAGGCTGGTGATCCACCTTGCCACTGGCCCCCCCCCCATGTCCCTCCCAGGACCCCGGTGCCCCTTTCTCTGGGCCTCCCCCTCCCAGGGAAAACCCCACCCACTATCCCCACCTTGCCTCAGTCATGGGCTACTGCCAGTCACCAACCAGCCCCCGCTCCCTGGGGCAGACTGCAGTGTCAGCCACTCATCATAGGCCAGGTTGGGTTTGGACCTGCTGCCTTTGCCTACCCCTGGGCTGCCCTCTGCAACCCCCAGTACCTATCAGCCCAGTGCTAGGCCGCAGCCTGGGGCTTTCTAGGCTAGAGCTCCCAGGCTCTTCTGCCTTTCCCCAGCCCTGCTCCACTCAGGTACCCTGTCCTTAGCTCCCTGCAGCCAGGCCCATCTCCCTCTGCAGGCAGAGAGAGACTGAGTCCTTGCTCCTGGCTCCCAGCCTCTTATACAGGGCTAGCTGAGGCCTGATTGGGGCATGGCCCCTGCTGCAGCCACTTCCCCCAATCAGCTCAGCCTAAAAGCTGCTTTCTCCAGCCACAGCCCCCTCCCAGGGCTGTTTTTAACCCTTTCTGGGCCGGAGTGAGTGGCCACCCCGCTACAGATGAAAAGAAATGAAACTGGTGGGATTTATGTGGTGTTATTTTGACAAATAAAATCTGCAGAATTTTAAAATGTTGCGCGCAGAATTGTTCATTTTTTGGCACAGAATTTTTTCATGCAGAATGCCCCCAGGAGTAGTCACTATGAGGCAAGTTTTCTCATCCTTTAATCATTCTAGTGGCTCTTCCCTGACCCCTCCAATTTATCCACATCCTTCTTGACTTGTGGACACCAGAACCGGACACAGGATGCCAGCACAGTCACACCAATGCCAAATACAGAGGTAAGATACCCTCTCGGCTCCTATTTGAGATTCCCGTTTATGCTCCTCACCCCCCGAGCAGCAGGATGGATTTGCACACAGGCAGGGCTGCATGTGGGACTCGAGAGGTGACGTTCACTCTGCTGCTGCTGCCCCCCCATTCCTGGGGGGGGGGCGGGGAGGGAGGTAGCCGTGTGTGTGTGTGTGTGTGTGATGGGAGGTGACCCACAGCCCTGCTGCTCCTAGGAGGCCTCACTGAGCCGCAGAAGCTGGACGTACATGGCACCAGCGGGGAACAGGTGAGATTGTTGATACGTTTTCACTTGCAATAACCTGAGCTTTGCCTAACGGAGCAGGCGAGGAGCCCGCTCCGCACAGCAGTGGGTGCCAGCCTGGCAGTGTGGCATTAAGCACGTTTAGGGAATATTCTGAGGCCTAGGACATGCCCTCCCCCACCCCAGGGCAGCCCCCTGCTGCCTCCCATCACCCAGGGCCCAGCCCTCCTCTGTCCCCCTCCCCCCCCAAAATAAGCAAAGCCCGTCGCTCCGTCCAGGGTAACAAACAGCTTTATTGGTTGTTTTACAAAAGGGTTCATTAGCTACCAAAAAACACCCCTGCCCACACAAGGGGCTGGTTGGGCTGGCAGTGCCCCGCGGGCAACGCGTGCCGTGCGGGTGGGCTGCTCTCGGCGCCTGGCTGGGGGCTGGGCCTGCCCCAGCTGCCTGCCCCTGCCCTGCTGGGCGCAAACCTTCCTTTGCAGAACTGCCGGCTTGGTACTGAACGGGCCCATGCAGGCCTCACCCACGAGCCCCGTGTCCTGGGTATAACCAGCCTGCCTGGGCCCTGGCCTGCCGCTCCCAACCCCACCTATTTACAAGGGACTGGGCCGCCTGGCTCCAGTCACAGTGTCGTCAATTAAACCAAACCAAAGCCCAGATCTCAGGGCAGAGCCCTGCTCTCAGCCTGCATCCGCTCACTCAGCCAGGGCCGCTGGCTTCATCTCTTCTCCTGCAAAGAGGGGAAATCGTCAGCAGGGCTGGGACCTGGGAGGGGCGAAGGCCATCGTGGGCATGGGCCAGACGCAGCACGGCTTGGCTGGGCCCCTCTGCCCCGCCCCTGGCAGCAGAGAGCATGGGGCCAGAGCTCGCTAGCTCCTGGGGCGATGCCCACTGGCCGCGGGGAAATGCCACAGAAGCCCAACCTGTCGCTGGCAGCCATGGCCGGGGGGATCCAAGTTCGCTCTTTCTGTGGGGCCCAGTCCTCCCCTGCCGGCGTGGCATTCCCCTCCCCAGGACCCCTTCGGGGCTGCTGCCCTGAGGTGGGGATCCATTGGGAACACCCCCCGCCATGCCCAGCCCACCACAGAGACACCCAGCCGTCTCCGAGCCAGCGGGCCCCTCCCGGGGCTCCCCGCAGCACAGCAGGGCCCAGGTGGATGGGGCTTCTCCCTCCCCCAGGGCAAGTTTAAAGCCCCCAAACGGGTCTGGCTTTGCCAGGAGACTCCCCTGGCCAGGCCAGGCCCCTGGGTGCCAAGGCAGCCTGATCCGAGCCCTCCCTGCCCCTCTTAGCGAAACCCCTTCCCCTGACACTGTCCCTGCAGGTCACTGCCCGGTGCCACCTCAGCCTGCTCCCCAGTGCCTGGCAGGCCCCCCACGTTACGCGCCTCGGCTCACCTCACTCCGGTCCCCGGCAGTCCTGCTGCGGCCGGAGCCGTGGCCCCGGGACCCCGTCGAGCCCCTGGAGGAGGAGCTGCCGGTCGTGGAGCAGTTGCTTGACACCTGGCCTCTGGAGAGGAAGGTGGGCCTGCTGTACGGGACGATCTCCTCCGCTGCAAGGGAAGGGGCAGGTGTGTGGGTGGGGCTGGCGCTGCCTCCCGCATCCCCCTGCCCAACATGTGCAGTGGATGCGCCCGGCGGGACGGGGCCCTGCAGGGAGCCCCCTGCAGCACATGGCAGGGGACGGGCCCACGGAGCCGCTCAGGGTCAGATGCAGCTCAGGCACCCGTGGCTAAGCCCTGCCTCCCCTTGGCGTTTGATCTTTAATGTGCCCAGTGCCCACAGCTCCTGGGCAGGGGCCTGGATCCCCATGGCCTCCCCTGGAGTCCGGCTGCAGGGCACCTCGGAGACCTGTGGGGCTAGACATCGGGAGGGTCGGGCTCCATGTGTGGCTGGCAGGGCGCTGGCGCAATGGAATCACACCAGGCACATGCCTGTCCGTGCCCGAGGGTGGCTGGCTTCGGGTGGGTGCTGCACGGCGGGGCCCGGAGCACTCTGGGAACCAGCCCCCAGCCCGGCGAGGGGCAGCGAGAGCGAGCTGGGATGCCCCCAGTGCGGCCGGGCGGTGGCTGGCATTACCGTCTCGGTGCTGGTGCTGCCCCGGCGCAGTCCGATGGCCAGCTCTCCGCTCTGTGGCGCTGGCACTGCTCACGTCCCTCTCCAGAGAGGAGGCGCCGCAGGCCGGTGGTGGCGCCGGGGGCTGAGCAGAGGCCCCGGGGTCCTCGCTGGGCGGTGGCAGTGGGGGTGGTGGCAGATCTGTGTGAGAAGCAGAGGGAATTGTCAGTGGGTCAATCAGGCTGTGCCCCTCCCAGCGGAGACCCTGATGGGGGGTTGGCGTGACTTGGGAGGGGGGCCTGACACGGGGGTCACACCAATGGGGCCATCGGCTCCCCGGCAGACAGAAGAGCCAGGAGCCGGCTGGCATTGCCGCGGGCATCACAGCTAGCAGCTCCCTCACCGGCTGGGCTGCCGGGGCGTTCGCTGCCATAGGAAGGAGCCGCTGGCGCTGCCATGGGCCGTGCCCACACTCACCTCCCGGTTTCTTCTCCCGGCGGTAGTGGCTGGATTTGGCCTTTTTCTTCGTTCTCGTTTTCTGTGCCGGGGGGAGGGACACGTCACCGGGGGCGGGACGGGCTTTACCTGTCGGCAAAGGCAGCGTGAGTCCCTGACCTGCCTCCGTCTCCCATCTCCTCCCACGGGCGCTGCTGGCTGAGCGCTCGGTCCTTGCATGTGCCCGGAGCGCCTGGGTCGCTGCTCCCCCAGCTCTGGACAGGTTTAGCAAAGCTCTGCGCAGCCGGAGCGCCCCGATCCCACCCTGGCACCCGCAGAGGCACCAGGCCAGGCAGGGGCTGACCACGGCGGGAGAGGGGGTGTCAGTCCCTCTGGCTGGGCACAGGTGCCCCCACCTGCCCGGGGCCGGGTGCTGCTGCGGGAGCATCGGGGGCTGGGCTGCACTCACCTGGGCTCGGGGAACTGACGTTCTCAGCACTGTGCGCTGGGGTCTGACTCAGGTTGCGTCTGTGCCCATGTCTGGGTGTGTGGCCATCGGCCCCGTCCGCAAGGGCATTGAGATTTGGGTCAGACTGGGTCAGGGGAGGGCTCGGGGCCCTGAGCAAGGCCCCCGAGCTGTTCGGCAACCGCCTGGAAAACAGCAAGGACAGCCAGTTAACCCACGCACTGCCTGGGAGCAGGCGGCTCCAGGAGCCAGAGGCAGGTCTCCTGGCACCCACCCACCCCACCCGGGCAGACCTGCAAACACCAGCCGTTGCTACAGCTGCCCCTCAGGCTGCCAGTGGGGCAGGGGGGCACACAGCTCTGCCCAGCAACCCATCTCCACTGGCTGCATGAGGCACCCAGAGAGCCCCCCTGGGCATTAACACCCCTAGACCAGCTGGGTCTCCCTGGAGCCCCCGGGGGACATCCCCGTTCTAAAGCCACAGCACAGCATTGTCCCAGGTGAGGGTAAGCGTGGATACTGCAGGTCAGGATACAGTGGAGCTGGGGGAGCCCAGGGCTGGGGTAGCAAGGAGCTGTGGGTCGGGATTGAGGGGCACCCACAGAGCTGTGTGTGGGTCCAGGGCTGGGGTAGCAGGGAGCTACGGGTCGGGATTGAGGGGCACCGGCAGAGCTGTGTGTGGGGCCAGGGCTGGGGTAGCAGGGAGCTGTGGGTCGGGATTGAGGGGCACCGGCAGAGCTGTGGGGGGAGACCAGGGCTGGGATAGCAGGGGCTGTGGGTTGGGATTGAGGGGCACCCGCAGAGCTGTGTGTGGGTCCAGGGCTGGGGTAGCAGGGGGCTGGGGGTCGGGATTGAGGGGCACCGGCAGAGCTGTGGGGGGAGCCCAGGGCTGGGGTAGCAGAGGGCTGGAGCACCCACGGGGAAAAATTAGCGGGTGCTCGGCTCCCACCGGCAGCCAAGCTCTTCTAACCCCCTGCCTGCACCTCCTCCCCCCCTCCCAAGTGCGCTGCATCCCTGCTCCTCCACTTCCCTNCCCCCCCCCCCCCCCCCCCCCCCCCCCCCCCCCCCCCCCCCCCCCCCCCCCCGGGCTGCCTAACAGCTGTTTGGCGGTGCTTAGGACTTTCCCAGAGGGAGAGGGAGGAGTGGGGATGCTGCGCATTCAGGGGAGGAGGCGGAGAAGGGGTGGGGACTTTGGGGAAGGGGTGGAATGGGGGCAGGGCGAGGGCGGTGCAGGGGTGGGAAGAGGTGGGCCAGGGGCGGGGGGGGGGGGGG
>QXTE01000097.1:332985-528753 GCA_003942145.1 Platysternon megacephalum
GCGTCCGGCTCCACGTGTCTCCCCACCCGGCCCCCGCACCTCCTCACCTGACCCCATGTGCCTCCCTCACCCCAACCAGCTGCATACACCACGCCTGCCCGCCCCCCGCGCCTCCCCACCCATCCCACGCTCCTCCCTGCCCGGCCCCATGTGCCTCCCTTGCCCTGCCCAGCCCGGTGCAGCTCCCTGCTCAGCCCTACATGCCTCCCCACGTGCCTCCCTGCCCCACATGCCTCCCAGCCCTGACTTGCCCCACCCCCCACATCGCCCTGCCCTGCCCCGCCCCGCCCCGCCCCGCCCCCCGCGCCTCCTGCCCTACCCAGCTCTACACGGCCCCCTGGCCCAGCTCCTGTGTGTAGGCCATGGCTCAAGCCTCGCCCTGCGTGGCACTTCATGGCCAGCAGGACCCTGCCTCGCTTTGGAGAGGCCGTGGCAGGGGTGACACCCACTCTGCTGCACAGAGCCCATGGCTGAGGCTCTGATAGGGCTGGTGGGAGGGCGCCCTGAGCCCCCCAGCAGTAGTACACATTGCCACCCTGGGCCGGGGCAAAGCCAGGCCGAAGTGGGAGGCGCCCCATGGCTACGGCTGTAATCAGCCTCTGCCATAGACTCTCCTGACCGAGCCGCTGACCTGACCCAGGCGGGCCTGGGCGAGTCCAGGGCAGGCTGGCAATGCCACAGGTCTGCCTGGACCCTCCCAGCTCCCTGCGGTGCCTCTGGCAGGGCTGGGGCAGTCTGGTGCGGGCGGCGATGTTTGCCTGGCCCTGGCAGGCACTGGTGCAGACTCTGTTGCCACGGGCATCGAGATCCTGGCCATGGCATTGCTGGCACCGTCCCTGCTAGGACAGAGAGCGCGGTAACTGTGCTCACCTGGCAGCCAGCTCTTCCTCCTCTTCCTCTTCCTCCTCCGCCGCGTACTGGCTCAGCTCGCTGGCCGGAGGTGGAGGGGGCAGCAGCTCCGTCCAGTTCAGAGAGGGCGTTTTCACCGGCTTCCCCATCGACTTTGCTTTGCCGATTTTCGCCACTAGAGAGACCGGAGCCAGACAGGCGTTGCTGACCCAGAGAGTGGGGCAGCCCCACAGCGAGCCCCCTGCCTCTTGCCTGCCCTCGGAGCCCTGTGCCTGCATCGCAGGGGCTCACCTGCAGGGAGGGGGCTCCACAGCGGCTGCTGAGGACATGGGCTGGGCCCAGGGTCCAGCCGATTCCCTTTGGAGACATACGGAGCTTCCCAGCACTCTGCGGTGTCCTTGGGGTGCTCCTGGCAGCGGAACGTGGCTCCCATGCCCAGAGGGCGACTGGGCCCAGCTGCCGGAAGAGCCAACTCTGTGCCTGGCACTGGTTCACTGGGCCCCCCATCCCACCCCCCCCCCAGCCCACAGCCCGCCCAGCTGCCACACCCAGCGGTTTCCACACGGCGTCCCTACCCTGCTCAGCTCTGCTGCGCTCCGGCAGCGCATACTGGCTGCCGGAGGGGCCAGGCTGGGGGCTCCGCAGGCTCTCCTCCGCGTCAGGGGAGGGCAGGCTGGGCACCCCGTACGGCCCCAGGGGCGTGCTGGCGTAAGGCGTGGTGTGCTGCGAGAAGGCCCCGTTGAAGGTCCTCATCTCATCGCTGGCCGGGTCAATGGTGCTGTAAATGGGCCCGTCCGACGCGCCCGCCCCAAACTTCTCCGTCTGGGCGAGGTAGTTGGTAATCCCGGCCTCTGCGGGGCAAGTGACAGACACAGGACGCCTCGCTATGGGGACAGCTCAGCCGCGTTTGGGGCCATTTGGCTCCTGCCCCGCCCACCACGTGGGCGCCGAGCTATTGCTGGCCCAGCTGCCTTGGGCTGCTTCTCCTGCCCCTCTCCAGGAGCTCGGCCCAGCTGCTCCCCAGAGCCAGCGACAGCAAAGCCGGCTTGGGCCCCCAGAGAGGGACTCAGCTCGGCTCCTTCACCCGCCCAGCTCCCACAGCCTTGGGGCCGGAGATGCCCCAGACATGGGCCCATTCGTCCTGACCCCTTTCCTGGCTGCTCTAAGCCCAGCCTCCGCCACGGCCTGGCCACCCGCAGCTCCCCATGCCCCACCGGTACCATTGTAATATCTCTCCGCGGCGTCGTGGATCCCCGTGCAGCAGCTCGTGCCAGGCTCCTTGGCATTCCCATTGCGCAGCAGGTTGGGGGCGGGCCACGAGTCCGCCAGCCAGGGGTAGTTGGAGGCGCTGGTGGCCATGGCCAGCATGCCCGGTCTGCAGGGAGAGAGGGTAGGGCTGGGGCTAGGTGCACTGCATGCTGGGAAGCACTGCTGGAGGGTTTCCCAGCAGCCCCCGGCAGCTGTGGAGCGTGCGGGGGTCTCTGCACTCACCTGCTGTTGCCACGGGCCGGCCCCTCTGCGTGTGGGAACGAGACTGAAAGAGACAGAGACGCTGCAGTGAGACTCGGCTGCTGGGGATTGGGTGGGATCCGGCTGCCGGGGGTCGGGTGGGATCTGGCTGCTGGGGGTTGGGTGGGACCCGGCTGCTGGGGGCTGGGCCCAGCTGTCATTGCAGAGCACGGTGACAAGGCTGTGGTAAGCAGGCAGCTCCCACAGTTCAGCAGCCCGAACCCCGCCCCCCCCAAACACAGGCCCATGTCACAGGCCAGGACCAAGACAGCTCCAAGGCCGGGCCGGGCTCTGACCTATGTGGACAGGGCTCGGTCGGGCACCGTTGGGTGAAGGGGGTGAGAGACATGGCAGAGACGGCAGCAGCGAGAAAGCCGAGCAGAGGAAAGCTCTTCGGGTGCAGGGGGCACAGATGCTGTCTCCTGCTGCTCGCCGCCTCCCTGTGTTCAGGGAAACGGGACTCTGTAACTCAGGCTGGGTGAAGGGGCCCCGACACGTTCTCGGGGAGCCCCGTGGCTGGGGCGAGGGAAGGGCCTTACCTGCTGGCGTGTAGGCAAAGGAGGCTGCAAGAGAGGAGGGGAGACCGTCAGTCGCAGCCGAATGCCAGGGCACAGCTGGGGAGCGAGCGGCGGGGCAGGGGGTGGGAGCTGGGGCCAGGCAGAGGGCAGCGCAGGGGCATTCACAGGAGCACGGCACACCTCACCCCCGTCAGACCCCAGCCCCACAGGCTGGCAGGGGGTGGGTGACACAGAGGCCCTGCTCCCTTTGGGCCTCAGCCTTGTTCCCCTGGAGCTGCCTCCGCCCCAGCTGTCTGGTGCTAGCAGCCACGCTGGGGAGCTCTACTCCACCCTCCCCCAGGAGCACCATTGTGACCCCTGGGAGCCAGCGGGCAGCGGGCACAGAGATCCCCTGGGCAGATATCTGCGTAAGGGTTCACCAAAGGGTGGCTTGTGAGGTCTCAGGCGAGGGCCAGTAGCCCCCTGGGTCGCCATAAGCTCTGCGAGATGGACCCACAGAGAATGCTGGAGAAGTCATGTATCTAGGGAGAACGCTGCTCCTAGGACGGGGAGTTAAGGCCGGTCACCAGGAGGGGACAGCTTGTTCGGGGGGGGGGGTAACAGATGCTTGTCTCCGCCCGGTCGCTGGGTACTGCCCCCCTCAGTTCCATACTTAGGGTTGCCAACTTTCTAATGGCATAAAACCGAACACCCCTTCCCTGAGGCCCTACCCCTGCCCCGCCCTTTCTCCGAGGCCCTGCCCCCGCTCGCTCCATCCCCCCTCCCTCTGTCACTCGCTCTCCTCCACCCTGACTCACTTTCACCAGGTGGGGGCAGGGGGTTGGGGTGCAGGAGGGGGGTGAGGGCTTTGGGGTGGGGCTGAGCGGTTTGGGGTGTGGGAGAGGGCTCCAGGCTGGAGCAGAGGGTTGGAGTGCAGGGATGGGGCGGGGGATGGGCTCTGGGCTGGGGGTGCACGCTCTGGGTGGGGCCAGAAATGAGGGATTCAGGGTGCAGGAGGGGGCTCAGGGCTGGGGTAGGGGGTTGGGATGTGGGGGATGCAGAGTCCCGGTGGCGCTTACCATGACTTCCAGGAAGCGACCACCAGGTCCCTGCGGCCCCTAGGTGCAGGGCACGCAGGGAGGTAGCGGTTCCCAGCCAATGGGAGCTGCCGAGCCGGCACTGGGATGGGGGCAGCGCGCTGAGCCTCTCTGGCCGCCCATGCGCCATGGGGCCACAGGGACCTGGTGGCCGCTTCTGGGAGCCATGCAGAGCTAGGGCAGGCAGGGAGCCTGCCTTAGCCCTGGGCCCCCACTTCGCCGCTGACTGGACTTTTAACGGCCTGGTCAGCGGTGCCGACCGGAGCCACCAGGTCCCTTTCCGACCGGGCGTGCCACTCAAAAAACGGCCAGTCAGCAGGGGCCAAGGGGTTGGTCTGATGTACTCAGGGTACCAAGAGGCCCCTGGATCCTTCACTGACAAGCCGTTGTCTCCTGGCCGAGGGGCGCAGCCAGCCTGGCTGGGAAACGCGGCCGAGCAGTCCTGCGTGACTGTGGTTCTCAACCTTTTCTCATTTGCAGACCCCTTTGGAAACCGAGTGTCTGTATATAACTGAATTCCGTTCAGTCAGTTTTCAGTCTGTCTTTCGCGGCCCCCGCAGACAGTGTGCAGCCCCCCAGGGCTCCGCAGAGCGCAGGCTGAGAACCACTGCTGCATGAGACGGGAGAGTGCCCAGGCCCTCGAGTCCGTGCTCGGGCTTCGTTTGCTATGTAACCAGGTGAGCGTGAAGCAGGGCGGTGAGCGGAGGGGAACAGGCGAGCTGGGTGCACTGTACCTTTGGGAGCAGCGGATCGGGCCGGGGCCGGGGGCTGGATGCTCCAGGGAGGCGCGGGAGGGCTCGGGGGTTGCAAGGTGCTACTTGCTATCCTGCAGAGAGTGCGGGGCGTACGAGGCCCGGAGGGCAGTGCCTGTGTTGCCAGGGGCTGGTGGAGTGGGGAGCTGACCCCCAGCAGGCACAGACAGGGCTCCCTCATGCTAAGGGCAGGAGGTAGCGAGGTGCCCACAGGCCTGGGCACCCCCAGGAAGCGTCACGCTCATGTGGGGAGGGAGAGCAGAGGGCGCGAGCTCTGCACACAGGCTGGCTCTGGGGGCAAGCAGCCAGGCTGTGGGGATGGACCCTTATATCCCAGGCAGAGCCTGCCAGGCCCGCATCTAATCTGGAATGGCCCGGTCCATGGCACAGGGCGATGGGGGGCAGTCCCTGGTGCACATGGGAGGGGCTGATCCCTGGCCTGAGGTTGGGGTGGGGGCTGTCCCTGGTGCACTGGGGTGGGGATTGGGGTGGGGGTGGTAAAAGGCATGGGGATGCGGGGCAGGGCTGGTGCGTGGTGGTGGGGGTTGGGGCTGTCCCTGGCATTCTGGGATGGGCGCAGATCCTGGTGAGTGGTGATGGTCCCTAACATGTTGGGGCGGGAGTGGTTCCTGGTGCGTGGTGGAGGGGGATGGGGTGGGGGCTGTCCTTGGCACACTGGAGTGGGATCGGTCCCTGGTGCGTGGCAGTGGGGGGTTGAGGTGGGGGCTGTCCCTGGCATTCTGGGATGGGCGCAGATCCTGGTGAGTGGTGAGGGTCCCTAACATGTTGGGGGGGGAGGGGTTCCGGGTGCGTGGGGGGGGGGGTTGGGGGGGGGGCTTTCTTTGGAACGCTGGAGTGGGGTCGGTCCCTGGTGTGTGGCGGTGGGGGTTGGGGTGGGGGCGGTCCCTGGTGCGTGGCGGTGGGGGCAGACCCTGGTGCGTGGCAGTGGGGGGTTGAGGTGGGGGCTGTCCCTGGCGCACTGGAGTGGGATCGGTCCCTGGTGCGTGGCGGTGGGGGTTGGGGTGGGGGCTGTCCCTGGTGCGTGGCGGTGGGGGTTGGGGTGGGGGCGGTCCCTGGTGTGTGGCGGTGGGGGTTGGGGTGGGGGCGGTCCCTGGTGCGTGGCGGTGGGGGCAGACCCTGGTCCGTGGTAGTGTGGGTTGGGGTGGGGGTGGAGGGGAGGCTGGCCCCTCACCCGTGTAATGACTCAGCTCCTTCCTCTTCTTGCGGCGCCAGTAGATCCAGAGGCTGAAGCACATCAGGATGACCCAGCAGGCCCCGCCAATGCCCGCGATGAAGGCCGGCTGCTTCACCACGTCTGTGATCTGCTCGGCCAGGCTCACGTTCTCCCCGCTGCTGATGGGCACCGAGCCCTGGTCCAGGGCAGGCTCTGCGGTGGGTACAGGCGGCAAAGGCAAGGCAGTGAGAGGGCGTCTGCATGGCCCGCTGGGGCTGCAGGCCATGCAGACGCCTGTAGGGCAGAGGCTTGTAGGGCAGAAGAGGGCAGCTGGCACATGTACCCCTTCATGCCACAACCCCCCCTCACGTGGCCAGTGGCTCTGCTGCAACCCCATGAACACCGCCCCTGGTGTGTGGACACACACCCCAGCATCCCTGCAGCCAGCATCCCTCTGACCCTGGCATGCACTGAGCCCTGGCACCCACAGCAGGGACTTCCCCTCCCTGCCTGCCCTGCCTGCAGTCTGCTGAGCTCCGAGCAGCCCAGCGCCCCGGCAGCATGTCCAGACAGAGCCGCCCCACCCTCACTCCAGTGCCTTGCTGCCCCTCACCGCACATGGGCAGTGCCCAGCTCAGCACAGCACTGCAACGACTCCAGGCAGCCACAGGTGAGAGACGTGCAAAGCCTGGGCAGGGAGGGGTGCAAAGGGAGATCCAGGGGCGAGAGCCGCCACGTGCCCGCTCTGCCGGGCGCACTCACTGATCTGGATGGTGACGGGCGCGCTCCTCACTCCTACGCCGGCGCTGGTGACAGCGGCCACCTCGGTGCGGTACAACACCCCGGGCACCAGCCCCTGCAGCACCGCTGAGTGCACCGTGCCCTCCACGCTCCTGTTGAGGTGGAAGCGGCTCTCGTTCCCCAGGCACCAGATCTGCCAGGGAGAAGACTCTGGTTACCCGTGGCTTCGGGGATGACACGGAGCAGCTGCCCCCACCCCCAGGTGCCTGGCATTGGCCCTGCCAGAGCATGCAGGCAGTGCGGGACTTGCCAGTAGGGTCGAACCCTCCCGGCAGCACCTGTGCCCGGCACATTGGATGCACTTGGTGCCCGCCCCCTGCAGTGCCGCCTTACCCGGTAATCCTGGATGATGCCATTCTGCTCGCCGGCGGGGGGCGGCTCCCACGACACGCTGATGCTGGTGCTGTTGCCCACTGTTACCACGGAAACCGCCTGAGGGGGGGCACTGGGGGCTGGGAGGGAGGAAAGAGGGTTTAGTGCTGAGCGCTGAGGGGGAGCTGCCCCCCTGCGGCAGCGCCCCCAGCCCCCGGGACGGGGCTTGGCACTGGCACCAAGGGTGAGCACCATGCCTGGCCCCCAGAGCCTCCTGCGGGCCCCTGGACCTGCCCCAGGCTCCCCCACCTGGCCCAGCCAGGAGAGGGTGGGGACTCTGCACATGCCCAGGGAGCCAGCAGCGCCAGGGGAGGACAGCAAGCCCTGCTCCCAGCCCAGGCTGTACTGCTCGGCCACGGCTCTGATGAGCCACAGGGCACCAACACCCTGTCGGCAGAGGCTGGGGAGGGAGCCCGTCCCAGAGCATGGCCGCTGGCTCCATGACGGGCACTAGGCAGCCACAGCCCATGGCCGGCGGAGCTGTCAGGCCAGGGCAGACCAGCCGAGGGAGGCATTATGGGACAGCCCGTCCATGGGGCAGGCAGGTTAGCGTTGTGCCCAGATGCACGTCACACTCCTCCCCTCACAGCAGCGCCGGACCCCCCAGCCTCCCCGCCCCCTCTGCTCAGCGCCGGGCTCCTCTGCCCGAGGAAGCCAGGGAGCGCCAGCTGGGCAGACGTTCATGAGGATCCCGGCCCCTCCTGCGGCAGCCACGGTCGGGGAGCCCGAGTCCCTGCAGACGGCACCGTCGCTGGCCCGCGGCACGGCAGCTGCCTGGGGAGATGCACTTGGGCCGAGCTCTGAGCGGGGGCTGCCACCCCCCCACTGACCTTCCTCAGGGGTGCGCACCGCCAGCGCCTCGCTGTCCATGCCCTGGAACTCGTCGAAGTAGGGGCGGAGCTTGATCTCGTACTCCTGGCCCTTGTGCAGCTCCAGCAGCACAGCGCTGCGCTGGGCCGGCGCCGGCACGTCCTGCACCAGCCAGGCGCCGCCCCGCGGGCGGTACAGCACCCGGTAGCCCTGGATGAACTGGGCCTGGCGATTCACCTGGGGAGGGGGGACCAAGCCACGGGACAGCATTGGGGAGCGCTCGCCCGTGGCCCGAACATGGCCCCCAGCCTCTGGAGAGCTGGAACCAGGCTGTTCCGCAGGCTCTGCAGTCCCACCCCCCTCCACTGCACTGCCCCCCTCCCTCCCTACTGACACACCTCCACCCATGCCACCCACTAGCCTCCCCATGCCCTCTGCACCACCCCTGCCCCTCCAGGCCCCCTGCCTGTGCACTGCCCCTCTACGCCACCCCCAGCAATGCACCAGCCACAATGCCCTGGCACGCCCACCCGGCTCTCTCTACACTTCTATGCCCGCCTCCACGTCTCCACCCCCGGGCCAAGCCGGAGCCGGTACTCACAGTCCAGGACACCTGGATGGTGGTCGAGGTGAGGATGACGGGCTCCTGCAGCTGTACCACGACCTGGCCGAGCTCCCGCTGCACCTGCCGGTGATCCACCCCCTGCCTGGTGGGGCTGACGTCTGCCAACAAACCCAGCGTGAGTGCGGTGCCCGGAGTCACCCCACTGCACAGGGCAGAGGACAGAGGCACAGGATCGGGCACAGGTGCCCCACAAGCCAGCCACTGGGCTGGGAACATAACTGTCTCCAGGTGCCCACTAGGCTCTACTGCCCAGAGAGCCTGCAGGGACGGCCAGGAGCCCCTGCCCTCTGCTGGGGCCGCTGAACCAATGGCAAGAGCTGGCTCCCGCCTCTCGGCTGCCTGGACACACACCATTGCCCTGTGCTTCTGGAGCAGAGCCTGCAGGGCGGACCTAGGGGAGACATCAGGGGGCTTGGGCTGGGCCCCAAAGCCCAGTGCGTGCTGATGAGGGAGGGAGGGGGCCAAGCAGCCTCTGCATCAGGACAGGCTGCTGGGGCACCGTGCGGGGGAAGAGGAAAGGCTCCCTGCTGGCCTGGGGCAACAGAAACCCAGGCAGCCTTCGGGTGTCCTTCCATCCAGCCCCCGCCCTGCTCCATGGCCAGGCCTGGGAGACCTCAACCCAGCCCAGCCCCCTGCTGCTGAGCACTCCCAGCCCAACCCAGTCCATTGCCCTCCTCTCGGACCTCGCCCACCCCCCGACTGAGACCCCTGGGCCCTGCCCATCCCCCCATGAGAACACCCATTGCCGCCTTCTGCTGAGACCCCCCCAGGGTGGCCTTGGAGCCCCCGGCCCCTGCTTTGCCCTGTGCCCAGGCTGCCTCACCTTGCGTCCGCACCGGCTCCGAGACAGGGCTGGGGTCGCTCAGCCCGTAGGCGCTGGCGGCGCGGATGAGGAAGAGGTAGATGGTGTTGGGGTTCAGGCCGCTCACCGTGTGCTTCTCCACCCGCACGTTATCGGCCACGGTCTGCCAGGTGCTGCCTGCGGACTGGCTGCAATGGGGCATGGGGAGAGGGGTGAGCCACAGCCAGGTCATCTGCCACCTCCCTGAGCCCCGGGCAGGGATGGGCAGTGCCCGGGCCTGGCCCGGCACAGGGGGGCAGCAGCAGAGCCAGGGCTCGCCATGTGAGGGCGATTCCAGAGTCCAGCAGGCCCAACGGTGCCAGGGCCCAGCACAGAGGCACCAGGGAGCCAGGACCCAGCCTGGGCCAGGGCAGGGGCACTTGACCCCTCTCTCACTGGGTGTCCGAAGGGAAAGCAGAGCCTCCTCCCAGGTTACCAGCACTGCCTGCTCCAAGTGTGAGCTCTGAGCCTGCTGCCAGCCACGAGCCCCCGGTGTCACAGGCTTCACCCCTGACTCCCCCATCGGCCTGTGGGCGATGCCACCCCGGCTGCCATCCCCTCCACGCTGACTGGGCCTGCCAGGAAGGGGCTCCTCCAGCCAGCGAGAGATGGGGGGTGGGATAGGGTCGGGCAGGGAGCCCAGGAGCACTCAGGCTGGGTTTGTGTTCCCAGCCTGGCCCTCCGATCCCATCCCAAAGCAGGCACTCTCTGTCTCCCCCCCCCCACGTTTTTGTTTTTTGGGGCCTCTCTGGTGGCACCCTGGGCAGCAGCGCGCGAGGCGTTACCTGAAGGCTTCGATGATGTACGTGGTGGTTGCAGCGCCCCCCCTCTGGGGGCTCGGCTTCCAGACCAGGGTCACGCTGTTCTTGGTGACATCGGTGACCAGCGGCGCTGAGGGGGGCCCGGGGAGGTGGCCTGGCTCGGAGAGCTGCACCTGGAGGTCAGCCCCAGTCTCTAGAGAAGGACAGATTGACAGACGGACAGTGAGCTCCAGGGAGGAACGGAGTCCAGCCCGGGGGCGTGTGCTTCCAGACCTGATTCCAGCTCCCAGACCTGGTTCCGGCTGGCAAATACAGAGCCTTTCAGTGCACGGGCCCTGCTGCAAACTCAGCCCGTGTTGGCACTGCCAACTCCACCACCCGTGAGCTGAGCTGGGCTGCCACAACCACTACCTCTGGCAGATGAGGCCAAGGGGGACGTGGCAGGGGAGAGGCACAGGGCCAGGCCAGCTGCTTGTGCTGCGCCCGTTTTTTGTGGGCGAGGGATGCCAGTTTCCAGGCCTGCCAGTGCAGCGCGGCTCACCAGCAGTCCATCCCCATGCAGCGCTGGCACCGCAGTCCTGGTCTTGAAGCTCAGCACATGGGCAGGGCCCACTCCCTCGCCAGTGCTGGGTGACGTGTCCCAGGAGGAGCCAGAGGGAACGTGGGCTCAGAGTTTCCTGCAGTGGATGGGACTTTACACCCATCTGAACACGGCTGGGGGCTGCTGGAACAGGTCTGCCTGGGGTTGGGGAGCAAGGGAAGCCGGCGTGTCTGTAACTCATGTCAGTGAGTGGCACGTGCAGCAATGGCGGTGGGATTCCCCCAGAGCGGCCGATGTTGGCGCTGGGTCCAAAGCTCTGGAGGGACGCGGTGCCTATGCCTGCAGACCTGGCGCTCTGCGGGTTTGCTCACTGAGCGGCCTGTTTGCTCCTCAAAAAACCTGCTTGGAGAACAGACAGTTCCTGCCCCAGCCACCTTCTTAGGGCCCGGGGCGGGGCCCACAGACCGGGAACCCCGTGCAGGGGATGCAGCTAGCCAAGCAAGGCCAGCGCTAAGCTCTCCCGTGAGCGGCTCTGAGCTCTGCACAGGCAAGGCACCCACAGTGACAGCTGCAGGCCTAGGCAGGCCCATGGGCATTGACCCCAGGGGTAGGACTCAATTGATCATCCTGTTTGAGTTCCCTCACAGCACAGCCAGCGAGCCTCCTGCATTGCTCCTGCATCCAGCCAAACAAGTACCTTCCCGCCCGGTGTAACCAGCAGGGACCAGGTCCTGCCCCGACCTGCCCCCAGCGCAGCTACTGGGTGTGTCTGGGCCACTCGCCCCCACTCCCTGCCCCCAGCGCAGCTACTGGGTGTGTCTGGGCCACTCGCCCCCACTCCCTGCCCCCAGTGCAGCTACTGGGTGTGTCTGGGCCACTTGCCCCCACTCCCTGCTCCCAGCCCCCGACCTGCCCCTAGCGCAGCTACTGGGTGTGTGTGGGCCACTCGCTCCCATTCCCTGCTCTCAGCCCCCGACCTGCCCCACATTGCAGGGCCCAGCTGAACCGGTCCGTTACTGACCTTGCACCGCCAGGGCCCCACTCCATGTTGTCTCCCCTGTCGAGCTGGTAGCGACACAGACGTAGAGCCCGGAGTCCGTCACCTGCGCATACCAAGGGGAGCCAGTGAGTAGTGCAGCTGCCATGGGTGAGTCCCTGGGGGATGGGACACCCTCTGCACACCCAGAGGGTGCTGTGCCCGAGGCTCCGTTCTGGGGATCCCTTTGCAGCGCCGGGATTGCTGACCCCCCCGCCCCCCATGCCCTCGGGGCCAGCCAGGCTGCGGCCTGGGGAGGAGTTCTCTGGGGAACGCACCTGGCTCTCCATGAGAGGAGCTGAGTTTCCACAGGCCGGATCGGCAGCTGGCTGCATGTTTCCTTGGGAGAGATGAAAGTGCACCAGCCACCCCAAGCTGTGTAACAGAGCCTGGTCCTGGCCGGGTGTCTGCTCAGATGGGAGCAGCTCCAGGATGGCAGCTGACCTGTGTGTCTGGGCATTGCTGCCCCTCCTGCACTGCTCCGCAAGGGGCAGAGGGCTGCCAGGGGGTATAACGCAGGGGGTCAGCGAGAGGGGAGCGACGCCTGTGCGTTCAGCTCACGGATCGTGGCTGAGGGCTGTCATACGCACAGCGTGAGCTGGGCGGGGAGGGTCAGAGCCGCAGGCTCCCCGGGGCGGCACAGGGCTGAGCGCAGCGATGGAGTGAGCCTGTCTCTGAGCCCTGCCCGCAATGCTGTGCCATTTCGAGATCCCAGTGACGATAAATGGCACATCAGTGTCCAGGGACTTCTCAGCCTGAGGTTCAGGGAATGCCTGCCTGCCGGAGGTGCCAGGGCCTGGCACGAGAGATGCACAGCCCAGCCGGCTATCCGCAGTGATCCCCTGGCACCGCGCTCACCGGGATGCCACCGCATGGCGCTGCCACGCACACTCCCCACTGCTGGAGCTGGGAGGTGAGGGCTGCAGGGTACGGGGAGCTCCACTGGCAGAGCAAGGCCTGGGGCAATGTCCTCTGAGCAGGGCAGAGGGTGGGATGTCCCTGGCTGGGGGGGCGCTGCAGACAGGCTGTGCAGAGAGGGTCGGGGGAGCTCCAGCCAGGGAGGCAGCAGGCCTGGGGGTCAGGAGGGCAGCATGCGCAGAGGGGAACGGAGGGAACACTTTAACGCGCCCGTCAGGTGGGGCTGTCCGTGTGGCAGGAGCTGCCCCACTTTTCCCCACGAAGCAGCATGGCCTGAGGAGGTGGCCGTCCCTAGGGACCATTAACTCATGCTAGCCCTGCTAGCCGCCTGACAGCTCTCACTGCTTCCTGGGCACAGAGCCACAACTGCTATCCACCGATGCGATTAGGTGCGCCGGGAGCCGGCAGATGCATTAACCTCCTGACTCGCACACAACGGCGGCCCAAAGCGAACGTGAAATAGTTCGCTCCCCGCTGACGCCTGCCATCAATTTTTAAAGCACTGTTTAGCGTGAGCTGCGTGTTTTGATAAGTAATTTATGAATAACCTCCACTTTACCCCGGCGCCGCGTCTGACTCCGCCGCGCCAGGCTGCAGACGCGCCTAGCCTGCCTCCAGGCCAGGGGGAGGACCGCAGCTCCCACAGCACCCCAGCCGTGCCCACCCAGCAGCCCTGCACAAGACAGCGCCTGACGCCCGGAGACAGGAGCCGGCCTGCTCACTGCTGTTATCATGGCTGAATGCCCCATTACCGTCAGGTGAGCAGGGCCCCATGGTACCAGGCCCTGCTCGCCCCATCTGAATGTAAGGAAGGCTGCAACAGGTGTGGTTAACAGACAGGTGGGGGTGAGGGAGGGAGGGCGTGGCAGCACATTGTGGCTACATCAGGAGGTGGTGCACAGCCGGGGGACTCAGCACCCATGGGGAGCAGGGCGTTCTTTGGAATGAGGCCCAGTCCCAAATGGCGTTTAGTCAGCCAGCCTGCACCCCTGCTAGGGGCCCCCAGCGCTCCCCGCAGAGAGCTGCTGTTCCCAAGGGTGCTCAGGGCTCTTCGTTCTCCTCCACCCCCACCCCCCACCCCCGCCAAATCTGCTCTTTAAAAATAAACGATGGGTGCATGCATGGACACACAGGTGCACACGCTCACACACACGTGTGCTTGTGTGCACCCCCACATGTGCACCCCCACTTTAAGACTCTACTGCTGCGTAATTCGCGCGCACAGGGGAAAAAAGCACTGCTCTCCCTTTCCCCCCGCCCAGCCCACGGCCACAGTTCAAACGCTGCCCACGCAGAGGAAGTGCCATCCCTAGGGCCAAGCCCCCAGAGCTGAGCGGGGCCTTGTCTCCACGGGAGAGCGGCACCACCTTAAGCGCCAATGTGATTTCAAGCTTATGTCGTCCGACTGGTGCAAGGTTAGGTGGACGTCTAACCCTGGGTTGGTTGAAATCAACTCGGACGGCGTTAGGCCTGGGGCCAGAGTTTGAGAAGTGTTTAAGCGTTGCTCAGCTTCGCATTACAAGGCCTAAGTGACTTAGGAGCCGGAGGGCATGTCTACACTACACATTTTGGCTCTGCACTTAACAGGGATGCGCTGCAGCGCTGGGCTGTAGATCCTTCCTACATCGATGGAAGGGATTTTTCTGTGGACACAGGTAAATCAACGGAAGCACTGAGGTGAGGGCTACCTGAGGTGAGGTGTCTGCCACTACCTGCCTGTGGTGCTCAGGGCACAAAACCCTTGTAGCTGGGCCGACCAACGTTTTAGGTGTGGTCTCATTTTCAAAATGACTTAGGGCTTGTCTACCCATCAAACGCTGCAGCAGAGAGGCCCTAGCTGGGGTGACTCCAGGGGTCAGGAGGGTTTAACTGGGTCGCTCAGGGGTGTGGGTTTATACTGACCTAATTTCAGAGTGCAGCCCATTTCGCATTGTAAGTCAATGGGATTTGGGCTCTTATGTCACTCAGACTTTGCAGTGCTAAGCAACACCACAACACCTTCCCAAACGTAGGCCTTTGCACACAAATACTGTACCTGTGTAACTGTACTGGGAGAGCAAGGTGGTAGCAGCCTCGCCTCCATCCCCAGGTGTATACAGTTCTCAGGGGATAAGGGTGCTCTGTCCCATTGCTGCTGTTCCAGCACAGGGAGGAGAACAAGTGATCCTGGAAGAAGACACCTTTACTGTGATGTGTCTGGTATGACTGTAAACGCTTGCTGTAGTTACACTGGCCAGCCTGGTAGAACAGGGCTCGGGGGTTAGTTTCCCGTTGCTCGAGGAGCAGTAGAAGCCACTCCTCTAGCAGAATGAGTGTGCTCCCAGGGGTCAGCCCAGTGTCGCTGGACCCAGACACTGGCTGGACTCTCCTGCGCTGGGCGGGCTCAGGGACGCTCCTGCTCCCTGGATCTGCTGAAGGTGCACGCCCCGTGTGGCTCTGACTGCTCCTGCCAGCCTAGCCAGTTTGGGGACCCCTCTGCCTCCATCTGACTCTCTCCTGGGTATTTCACAGGTGGAACCAGTGCTGTAAACAACAGAGCCCAGGCCAGTCCGCCTGACTGAGGAGCGTGGCAGTCTGGCAAGACAGGTGAGGAAATCAATGTTTCTTCCTCTTCCAGTAAAGCAGCTTCCATCTCCTCCCGCCCGCTATGGTCCAGTGCGGTGACGGGTCGCGACCCTGATTCAGTTCAAACAGTGACACCGAGGCTGAGTGTAACTAACGAGCCAGCGATTCCAGGAGGAAGCGCATGCCAAGGTACTCAGTGACTAGAAATAAACATGACCCTCCAAAGCTGTGGTGAACAAAGGGCCTGCTTTCCCCTTGCCTGCCCTTGGGCAGCCATGGACACTAGTGCACGGGTGTGAAATGCTGCCCAACGGGAGCAGCAGCATTTCACACCCGCGGTGCACAAGGGCAGGGCAATCGGGAATCGGGTCCAACAAGCCCATACCATGAGAGGCCAACCGAACAAACCCATCCCTGCAGGGAGCAAGAGCCTGGCTAGCCCCCAGCCCCAGGCAGCAGCCTCCTGAGTCTGGCATCACGCTGGCTTCTCGCACTAGGCGCAGCTCCAACCCTGCCCTCTGCTTTGCTAACGACTCTCCCCTGGGGCTCCTCTCTCCCAGAGCCGCCTCTGCCCGGGGATTTCCCTGCCCATCCAGAGCCCTTGCCCACTCCAGCTCCACACCCGTCTGTACCTATTGGGTCACCGGGAAGTGCTAAAGGATCCCCCCCCCAGCCTAAGGGGAGGACCCACAGGACCGGGAATCTAAATGAGTCCGGGGGACACACCCGTCTGTAGTGGGGTGGTCACCCGCTCCTGCTCTGAGGGATTTAAAGACAGCCCTTGGAAAGGGCTGGGGTTGAGAGAGAAAACCCCTAGGCTGATTGGGGAAACAGCCGCAGCTGGGCCACGCCCCAATCAGGCCCCAGCTGGCCTGTATAAAGAGGCTGGAAGCCAGGAGCTCAGCAGTCTCTCTCTGCATTCAGAGAGAGAAGGGCCTGGCTGCAGGGAGCTAGAGACAGGGTACCTGAGTGGAGCAGGGCTGGGGAAAGGCAGAAGAGCCGGGGAGCTCCAGTCTGGAAAGCCCNGCTGCAGGGAGCTAAGGACAGGGTACCTGAGTGGAGCAGGGCTGGGGAAAGGCAGAAGAGCTGGGGAGCTCTAGTCTGGAAAGCCTCAGGCTGTGGCCTAGCAGAAGGCTAACAGGTACTGGGGGTTGCAGAGGGCAGCCCAGGGGTAGGCCAAGGCAGCAGGTCCAAACCCAACCTTGCCTGTGTGCAGTCTGCCCCAGGGAGTGGAGCTAGATGGTGACTGGCAGCAGCCTTACACTGAGGTGAGGTGGGGTTAGTGGGTGGGGGTTCCCCGGGAGGGGAGACCCTGAGAGAAAGGGGTTACTGCCAGGGGGCAGCACCCCTGCTAACAGGGCACCGGAGTCCAGGGAGGGACACAGGGGCCAAGCGGTAGTGAATCACTGGCCTGCAGAGGGCGCTCTGGGCTGGAAATTGAGCTAATTCCCTGAGAGACCAGCAGGAGGCGCCGCAGGGGTGAGTCCACCCTGCTACACCGTCCCTCACATGAGCGGGGGCCTGTGGCAGCAGGGGAGCCTGGAAAAGCCAGTGGGATGCAGTGGTCGTCAGGGTCAATTTGGGAGGGGATCCCAGGGGCTTTTGGAGGTGTGGGGAGAAGAGTGGAAGGGCTTATTGCCCAGCCCCCTGCCCCAGCCTGTCTCCATCGTCCCCCCCCCCTCCCCTGTCTGTGTCTGAGCCAGGCTGCCAGGGCAATGGGGAGAGCCCGGGGAGATGCTTGGCTCCACTGGCCCAGCAGTGGGGTAGGGGACATGCTGTCCCGTCCTCCTGCTCCTGCTGCTAACACTGCCTGTGTTGCTGCTGCCTTGATTCCTGCAGCCCCTTCCCTTCCAGCCAAGCACCTGGTAGTCTGTCCTCTGCTCACCCCACTTGGCATCCCCACACGGGAAGCCCCTGACCCTTGCTGTCAGGGCTCTTTGTAACTTAGCTCCCACCTACCTCCCTGCTCACTTCCTGCCTTACGGGTCCCCTCCTTTCCCTCGGCCTCCTGCTCCGGGATTCCTGCCTTCATTTCTGCTGTCCCGCTATGTGCGGCCCAGCCCCCGATTCGCCTCCTGTCCGTTACACTCGTTCCTTTCTCTCCGGGTGGCTTGCGTTGGCGAGGCCGGCTGGGCCAGCGGGCTGGGCCCCCGCGCACGACGTAGGAGACCTGCGCCCAAGTCCCTGCTCTACCCCAGAGACTGCGTGGCCTCGAGCAAGTTGCTTAGGGCCAGGTTTGTAAAGGTATTTAGGTGCCTAGTGGGCTTTTCCAAAGTGCCTAACTCCCACTGATTTCAAGCTGCCTCTCCTGGTCCCGGAATACCTTTACAAATCTGGCCCCCCGTCTCTGTGCTTCAGCTGCCAAGCGTGGGGTGAGCATAAAGCACTTTGTGGCCACACAGGGATTCAGGGACATGCACCGTGAGACATGCTAGGGCACCTCTACGAATAACTGCATGGCGGTATTACCAAGAAGGGGAAGTCAATTGAAAGCAGAACGAAAGCTGTACCATGCCAGGTGGACCAATGCACGCAGCAGATTAAATAATCCAGTGTACCTGCATCATGCCGTGGGGCTGTTAAAAAATGTCTCCGTTCCAACTGGAGCATCAACAGAACATCACAGGACAAAACTGAAAGGCCCAGTAAAGTGGCAGATTGCAAATGCATGTGTGCCAGTGGGTCTCAAACTTGCCGAAGAGACGCCGCGTGAGCAGAGTCAGAACAGCAGCGACAGCTTTAGGGGCTCTGTGATTTCTACACTCCACCAGGACTGCCGAGAGCGGGTTCAGGCCCCGGTGAAAAAATTTTTTCGGGCCCCCCAGCAAGGGCGGACTGGCTAAACAGGGCCAACGAGGGGCGGGGGGAAGCTGGGCCCCGGGCCCCCTTCTGGACCGCCGGGCCCCGGTAATTTGTACCGGCTTCCCCCCACATCTCGTCGGCCCTGCCAGGACCCACTGCGCTTCCAGGAATAACAGAGCTAGCACCAGCTGCCAACTCCTCCCCAGGTAACAAAGCTGGGGCTTGGCAAAGGGGCAAAGGCTCCCGCAGCCCTTTCCTGGTACCTGATTGGTCCGTACTGCGGGGCTTCAGGCGCAGCTCTGGAGGCGGGGGGCGGCAGCAGCTTACCTGCACGTTTGTGATCTGCAGAGTCCCGTTGTCTAACAGGCTGACCCTGGGGTCCCTGCCCACAACCTGCTGCCCGTCTTTCAGCCACTGGATGCTAGGCAGCGGGTTCCCGGTCACATGACATTGCAGCTGGGCTGTAGCATCCACGGCCAGCGTCTGATTGGCGGGCCCTCGGCGGATGATTGGCGGGATGCGGTCGGATGTCACTTAAGGGAAAAAGCCCAGAGCAGGTGTTAGCAGCTCTCCTGGCCTGCGTTGAGAGCAGAAAACACCCAGCCCCACTATTGAGGGACCACGTCCAGTACCATGGCCCCACCAGGTTAGCCGGCCCCATCGCGGCAGTGCGACGGCCTCTGGGCAGCTCCTCAGCAGGTGACACATGGGCAGCAGTGAGCAAGCTCCATGCCCCTCATCCGGTCATGGTGCCCACCCCGCCCCGAGGAGCCAGCCTGGCCCGCTGGGGGAGGGCTGAGACCCAGGCCCATTTGATCCTTGCGCTGTCTGCTGAGGCTCCCCCATGGGCCAAGGAGTGTCCGTTTGGTGGCCGGGTTGCTGCAGTAAGAAGCCCGCCCAGCCCCCCAGAGACCCTGCCTCTGGGATGGCAATGTGAGGCTCCCCAAGCAGCCCCAAATTCGCCCCACACAGACCTGCTCCTCCCAGCACAAGGGAGCTTCCACTGAGGCCCCTCCCGTGGGCAGCACCGCGACACCCCCCTCTCCCCCTCCCGTGGGCAGCACCGCGACACCCCCCTCTCCCCCTCCCGTAGGCAGCACCGCGACACCCCCTCCCCCCCAAGGCCCCTCCCGTGGGCAGCACCGCAACAGCCCCTCCCCCCCCGAGGCCCCTCCCGTGGGCAGCACCGCGACACCCCCCTCTCCCCCTCCCGTGGGCAGCACCGCGCCCCCCCCCCCCCAAGGGCTCTCCTGAGACGGCACTAGGCACCCGATGCTCCCAAGGGGTAGCTAAACCGCTCTGCTCTCTAGAGCACCTGGCTTCCTCTGAACAGGGCAATGGGCACAGCCGACCCCGGGTGCCCCATCTCCCTGTGCTACTGCCCCGTGGGTGGCTCTGAGCCTCTCCCCGCATGCACCCCCAGTGCTGCACCCTGCTGACAGCTCCACGCTCACCTTCCTTTGCTGGCCTGTCTGTGACCCATAAATCAGGGGTCCAATTAGAAACAGGCATTGGTGGTGGACGCAGAGGCCTTGGAGCTCAGGCTGTGCTGACTGGGCTGCAGGGGGAATGGGGCAGCTGAGACCGGAGTGCCATGGCAGCAATGTGCCAGCCCCAGGGGAAGGGGGCCACGTGTTGTGCCAGCAGCCACAGCTGGCAGCCAGAGAGCAAGCACACAACGCAGATAGCTAGATGGTGGGTGCCAGGCCACGGAAACCCAGAGTGCAGAGATTGGGGAACAGAGTGGGAGGTGGCTTCATCTCCTTGGCCCCTCCTATGCTGGGAAAGTGACCAGTGGGGGACCACGGCTAACAAGGGATCTGGGAATTGGCTTCAGACACCACAGCGGAGTGGCAGGCCCCATCTGGCCTGGAGCACGCAGGACAGGAAGAGCTGGCACAGACAGAGGTGGGAACCCAGCACCTGGTTCCAGTGTCGTCATTTACACTCACACACCATGTGCGAGACGCAGGACACACCCCATGCCCGTGGGCCCAAGGCAGCCCAGGAGTGCGAGAGTTGGCTGGAGGGCAGGGTCACCCGCTCACTCTGCAGGCTGTGGGTCAAGTCCTCCACACCAGAGCACATCTGCTGTCGGTAGCGGGGAGGCACAAGGTGCAGCAGAGAGGGAGGTTATTAGTCGCCAGCCCTCGCAGGACTCTTGTCAAGCTGTCGGAATGGGCTGGCTTTGGGCTGGCAGTGCTGCCCCACAACGTGGCTGCCAGGAGCCAGGGCGCAGAGCGGCCTGTGGGCACCGTATCTTGTGGGGCAGGCCAGCGTGAAGGGCAAAGGGAGGCCTGTCTGGTGAGACCTGAGGCATTAGCATAAATTAGCATAAATTTCATTAGCATAAAAATCTAAAACTAGCTTAGAAGCTGTAAACAAGACACCTGGGTGTTCAAAGTCATGTAGAGAACTCCCAGGCTAAGAGGGACAAATTCCAGCCTACATGCATAAGATGTGGAAAAAGTCATATCTCAAGAGATGCTGCATGTGCAGCCAGAGGTGTGCAGTGTAATAAACGTATAAAATATGGACATTTTGGAGCTGTTTGCCACACCAAACCAGTCAGGGAGTTGACTCATATTACACACAATTCAGAGCCTTTGTTTCTGGGATCTCTCACTTGTGATGACACAAAGCCTGTCTGGAGAGTGAAACTAAATATTCACAGCAAGACTATTAACTTTAAAATTGACTCAGGAGCAGACATCACAGTCATCTCAGAAGGGAACCCCTCCCAGAGCTGAAGTCACCTGACACTGCTTTGACTAGCCCTGGAGGTATTCTGAACTGCATGGGCCAGTTCACCACAGAAACAACTTACAAAGACAAAAGCTTTGCATTCAGAGTGTATGTGATGAACGGATGACAGCCTTTTCAGCCGCAGTGTGGCAGCCATAATGGGCCTAGCAAGAAAGGTGGAAGAACTTGATTGAGAATTTGATGATATTGGACTTTTGAATGGAGATCCAGTACAAATCAGCTTGAGAGACAATGCTGGACCATACAGTATACAGACACCTGTACCAGCCAGATCTTGGAAGAGACTAGTGGCAGATTTATGCAGATTCAGGGGACATCATTACCTGGTTGTTGTGGACTTTTTCAGTTATATAGAAATAATGTCCTTGAAAGTCATAACGTGTCACAGTGTTATTGAGAAACTGAAGTGCACTTTTGCTCACTTCTGTATTAGAGAATAACTGGTGATGGACAATGGCTCATGATTCACCGCAGCAGAATTTGTAATTCAATATCATATTTCCTTCTGATCATATTACTAGTAGTGAATGGAGAGTTGTACAGACAGCCAAGAAAATCCTACAGCAGAAAGATCCACTCCTTCCTCTTCTGAGTTACAGATCAACACCAATAGCATCTACTGGATATAGTCCAGAACAACTCCCGATGGGAATTGAACTCAGAAATACTGTTCCAACTTTGGAAAAGAATCTGTCTCCACAGTGGCCAGACATGAAGCCAAATTGGATAAAAAGCAAAAAGCCCATGAACACTTTTACAACAGACATCACTCAGTTAGAGAACTGCCAGGTCTAGAACCTGGTGACTGTGTTTATGTCAAACCGGATGGAGAAAAAGGATGTCCAGCTGTCATGAAAACAAATAATTCATTGCCCAGATCATATGCGATTGAGACCAACAGTGGAGACTTCAACAGAAACTGTTGACATCTAGTTTGTTCCTCAGACAAAACAATCCACAGAGCAAACTCTACAGCTGGCGGACACAAAACAAGAAGATGACTCAAGAATTCCAAACTGACCACAGCCAGCTGTTGTAACTACCGGACAGCCAGATGACCAAGTTGTTACGTGTTTGGGTCCTGTAATTAAAAAACCCAGTACGATTCAGAGATCCTTAACAAACTGATACATACTGAGCTTCAGAGACAGCATGATAATGTAAATATTGTACATGGTAGGCATGTAGAACTTAAAGGGGGAGGTGTAGTGGAATGCTACACTGTATTATACAGTTCAGCCACTAGACTTCACTGTGTGTAAAATACCTTATTTAAGCAATCCTCAGCCATTAAAGGATCTGATGCTGAACACAGCTGAGGTGTAGAAGCGAGCTCTGTGACCTGTCCACATCTGGTACAGGGACATGACAGATGTGAACAGGGCTTGCCCCACCATGGCTCTGAGTCATTTGAGAATTTGCTTTTGTAGCCCTAATGCTGGGAGGTTTTCTGTGACGTGGCTTGTTTTATGCAGAAGCTGACAACGCCCCCCAGGAGCTAAACAACTCAACTCCAGTTCTGTCTGGCAGGAGCCAGCTGCACCAGAAACGTGGCTGTTGTTGTTCTAATCAGGATCTATGCTAATTTTTAAACAAGACTGACGCGGGTGGCTCACATGTCATCGTCGCTCAGCGGCTGGCGGACGGCCTCCAATTTGCATACTGGCTGGCAACCAGCATTCAGAGCCTCAGCCACTGGCCTGGCTGGCATTACAAGGACATCAGCAAACAGCTCAGCTAAAATGGCGGCCAGCCACACTTTCTAAACTCTAGGGGTTTTGGGGGTGTTAATCCTAATTTGGGAAATGTGGCTTTGGGGGCATAAATCAGTGTTCTGGGCCATGATGGTGACTGCCAGGGCCTCTGCTGGCAGAGATGCCAGCTCATTTCACATCAACTGCACAGACCCGCACCAGAAAGTCATATCCCAGAATAGGACAAAAGAGCCAGTGATGGAACACAGCTGCTTCCCCCTCTGTGTTCTGTCTGCCTTATAAAGCGTCACTGTTCCTTTAAGAAGCTGGCACATTATCATCCGCAGGACAGCTTGGTAGTCCACACGGAAGAGGAAGGACAGGTGCTGGGGAGTCCACAGGCTCCTCAGTGGGTGACAGGGCCAAAGAGACAGGGGATGTGAGGCAAATTAACACCATTCTGCCCTAATCTCATAGTCCAGTGACGAGGCTGCGTTTGGTACGGGGCTAGAGCTGGGGCACAAGGACCTGGGGCGGCCTTTGGGCGTGAAACTCCTCACATGGGACTTGTCGCCCTTTGGAGTCTCCGTACGAGTCGTGCTCGGTTTCTTTCCATAAATGTTTAATAGGAAGGGTTTGAAATTGGTCTGAGGCTGATGGCCCAGAACAGTTTTTGTCAACAGATCATCTTTTACAAGCCACTGTTCAGCTCCATGGAGGTTGGCAGAGAGGTGAACGTGGAGCAATCTGGGGCAAGGGACAGTGTTAGAAAAGAGTCATGTAGGACTAAGGGCCACTGTTTACTATTATGCTTCATAACATTTGTTCTCTTCTCTCCTGTGTAGGTTTTTATGCCGTGCTCCTACAGCCAGGGCTGGAGAAACATCGCTTTGACAGACACTCACAAGGAAGGATGGCTCAGTGGTTTGATCATTGGCCTGCTAAACTCAGGGTTGTGAGCTCAATCCTTGAGGGGGCCATTTAGGGATCTTGGGGGAAAACAAATCTGTTAGGGATGGTACTTGGTCCTGCTGTGAAGGCAGGAGACTGGACTCAATGACCTTTCAAGGACCCTTCCAGTTCTATGAGATAGGTATATCGTTATATTATATATATATTGCAGAATGGCAGCCATCACCCATTGTTCTCAGTGGGATTAGGACCACAGGCTGCCCTTAATTACAATGGGACATTTTGTGACAGCCTGTACTCCTATGCTCGCCCTTTTTACAAAACTATGATACATTTTGTACAAAGTATGCCTTGTGAGGTATCATTTGGAAACTCATAATCTGCTGAGCATTATTGTCTAGGTAAATACATGTGGCGACATTGTATGTAAAATTATAAAATTCTACTGTATGACACTGCTGTACTGTATGACATTGCTGTACTGTATGACATTGCTGAGACATGTTCCAAGTTTAGAAAAACAGCCTCAGACCAGTTCCTCAAAAACAAAAGACTAGTCAACACCTCAGCCAGGTGCCAACAAAATCAAGTGGACAATCAGCTGGGTAAATGGCCATTATTTGGCAAGAAGAAGGGTGTGAACGAGACATTTACATTTTGGGTTGGGGGTTCCCCTGTGACAGACTAGCTGTCGCCTATACGCCTGCTGGAGATAATCCTCAAAGAGGAGAGAAAGGTATAAGAATAGAGGACACTCTACACAAACTACCTTTCTCCTCCATTCCTTTCTGCTCACGGCATTATCAACGCCTGAAGAAACACTGAACTGGGAAGGGGTCCTGGCCTGGAGGCTTTCAGCCAGTAAAGACTGCAAAGAGCAGGTGGTGAGAAAAGCCTTTGCTTTGAATTCATTTCGCTCACTAAATTAGGTATTAGTTTACATTTTATCTTTTTTTTTTTGTAACCAACTCTGACTTTTATGTCTCATTACTTGTAATCACTTAAAATCTTCCTGCAGTTAATGAACTTGTTTAATTATTTTATCTAAACCAGTGTGTGCTTGGATTGAAGTGTTTGGGACCCTCCAGATGAGTAACAGGGTTTGTGCATATCATTTTCTATTAATGAAATGGCAGGCTCTCTCTGAGCTTGTACTGACCAGACAGAAAGAGCTGGGCAGTACAAGACACACATTTCAGGGGGCAAGTCTGGGAGTGGGACTTTGCTGGGCATCGCCCTGTAATGTAATTCATGGGGGGAGGGATAGCTCAGTGGTTTGAGCATTGGCCTGTTAAACCCAGGGTTGTGAGTTCAATCCTTGAGGGGGCCACTTAGGGATCTGGGGCAAAAATTGGTCCTGCTAGTGAAGGCAGGGGGCTGGACTTGATGACCTTTCGAGGTCCCTTCCAGTTCTAGGAGATTGGTATATCTCCAATTATTACCTTTTATTACCTTTAGTGATTAGCTGTAACACTCATACAATTCAGCTGGGAGTGATTTACATGCTAGAGGCTGTGTGAGAGCAGGCCAGCAGTGGCAGCTCTTACAGCGAAGCCGTGTTAAAGGCACCCCAGGTTGGAGATTTCAGGGGAGACAGCTGTCCATCTGTCCAGATTGTACCCTGGGCAATGTCACACATTTCCTTACAACATGGGCAGGATGCTGTTTAGGCTGCCCCTAGTAAAACTGGCCACTGCCTCTAAAGCCAAGCTGCCCTGAGTGCTGATGGCAGCCCTGATGCTGGGAACAGGCCAAGGGGCACACTGGGAGGGGAGGGGAATCCAAGTCACTGGGGGAAAGTGGGGACCAGGGAGGGACACTAGAGGTATGGGTGGGGGGGTTAAAGGGAGACAGAGGGGGCAGGTGAGTACGAGAAGCAGAGGGAGACTGAGAGGAAAGGAAGGGCAAGGGAAGCCCAGGAGACAATGGGGAGAATGGGAGGGGACAGAAGACTGGGTGTGAGAGGCTGGGTTTGATAGGGGAGGGCAGGGTAGCCTGGTATTCCCCAGCCCAGCGGATGGAGGGGAGAAGACTGGGTGGGGGAGGCTGGGTTTGCTAGGGGAGGGCAGGGTAGCCTGGTATTCCCCAGCCCAGCGGATAGGGTGGGGGAGCCCCCCGTTTGTGCAGATAAGGTAGGATTGTGAGCCTGGAAGGATCTCGGGCAGGCTGGGGGGTGGCTCGAAACACACCCAGCCTCACCCTGGATAGAGCAGGGAGGGGCAGTGCGGGGAAGGGGGAGGGGCTTGTCTGGCCGTGGGGATGAGGCAGTGCAGTGCTTGGCGGGTGCCACCCCTGCGGGGCAGAGCCAAGGTTGTGGGTTGTGGTGTACGGGGGACAGGGGGATGCACTGAGAGGGGCTCGGCTCCCCACGTCCTTGCCTTTGTGGGTCAGCGTCAGGCATGCTGTGTGTGTAGCGACCTTCCCACTGCCGTGCTTGTGCCACAGCCCACAGAACGCTGCGCCCCTCATTCTCAGAGAGTCCCCAGCACCCACCGCCCCACACCCACACGGACGTGGTTTCAGGCATGACTAGCCATTGCAGATGCTTCAAATTGCAGGTGCCCAACCTGTGACGGGGCCTGGTGGGCACTGGATTGTACACCTGGTCCTTAACTACCCCCATCACTGTTGTACCTGGGCACTCACAGTCGGTAAGCTCACATCACCCCGGGGAGGCAGGGAAGCGCTATCCCCCCGTTTTACAGACGTCCATTGACACAGAGAGACTAAGGCACTTGCCCAAGGTAACGCAGCAAATCAGNGTGACGGGGCCTGGTGGGCACTGGATTGTACACCTGGTCCTTAACTACCCCCATCACTGTTGTACCTGGGCACTCACAGTCGGTAAGCTCACATCACCCCGGGGAGGCAGGGAAGCGCTATCCCCCCGTTTTACAGAGGTGCATTGACACAGAGAGACTAAGGCACTTGCCCAAGGTAACGCAGCAAATCAGTGGCAGGGCAGGGAACTGGCCCCAGCTCTTGCATGGCCCAGGCTAGCTACTGAGCCACCTTTCCCTTCTATTATTGTTCCAAGAACTCATGGTGCTGCGACACTGATGCTACCCTGCCAGCTGTGCCCCTGCCCCGCTCTCCGCACGGATCACAGCTATCGGAGCACACGCTGCAAACAAGGGAGAGTGAAGCGGTTAGGGCGTGAGCGAGGTAGGTCCCTCAGGGCAGTGGGAAGTCCACGTGGGGCCACAGTCACTATAGGTGTCACTGTGAGAACAGGGCAAGGTGGGCAGGGAGGACCAGGTGCTGTCAGAGTCAGAGATGAACTGCAACCTGTCCTATGACCCCCCCTGGCTGACCTTGAAGTGGGCTGGGTGGGTGCAGAGTAGAGTCAGGCCTACTCTCCCCTCACTCTGCTGCGAGTGTCACCATGGTGACGCCCATAAGGGGCACCCTCCACAGCATTAACGATGACCCACTCCCTCCCTAACTACCCCAACCAAGTAGAGACAAGCTTTCACCTGAGCCAGCACCCTAAAGACGTTCAGCTCAGCAGCCCAGGAGACTGCAGGATCCGCCCATTATTTATGACCCTAACTACTCTCCATTGATTGGGAAGCAGTGGCTGGACAAAGAGCCCCGGAGAGTTCACACAAAATTGAATTTGCCAGTAACAATCAGCAAAGAAAGTGCACGGGAGAAGGAGAACAAACCCCAGCCAAGGTAAAGGAGCTGGCTCAGACAGAAATCAGCTGGCAGCAGGCAGGCACCGCACTCAGCACTCGCAAGGGGGGGCCGCTCCCCGGCGTTTCCCTGGCCTCCCGCGCAGCAGACAAAGTGCCTGACAGCATCACTGGTGACGTGGGCGCAACGAGCAGGATGCTACAGGCCACAGCTGCCTCCTGCCCCGGCCTTGTGCTCTCATCTGGCAGAGGCCTGGCTCCCGGTTCCGGATTGTGACTCGCCAGGGCCGTGCCCTCTTGTTAACACGCCCCTGGTCGGAACAGGCGCTCCACAAGATACAGACACATGAAGTGTCACATAAAGGCCAGGGACGGCTCATCTGCCGCTGCGGAGTGCTGTGCTGTCTAGCCACCCTCTCGCTGCAGGAAGCCATCTGTGCTGCGGAATTAGGATTCTGGGTTACAACTCCCTTTGTCCAACAGTTGCCATTAATCACTTCGCCCTTGTCAGCTGGGCTGATGGATCAGGTGTTACCAGAAAACCCAAATCACCAGGGAGTGCAGGGAGGGAGCTCCCGTGCTGCCCAGCTCCGGGGAGAAATAAGGGAATACAAAGGCTTTCCCTGTAGTAGGTACCATCTGCTGGGCGCTCACTGGCCTGCGTGCAAGGCGTCTGGTGGGAAGCACAAAGGGGAGAAGCTGGTTTCCACACTGGCAGCCCCAGCAGAGGCCAGAGGCGTAACGTGCCATGGGGGCAAGCTGCCCTCTCGTATCGACAGACGGCCGCTCCAGCTCAGGGTTGAGGCCTGGCTGTGGGCTAGTGCAAGGTCTCTGCACACGCTGGGCCCATGCCGCCACAGTGCAGAGCTGGGTTCAGGAAATGGTGCTGGACCATCTGTCTCTCTCCTGGCTTTGCTGGGAATAGGTTTAACCATCTCGGTGGAGTTAAATCGACAACGCCCTCCTTAAGCGGACACAGGTGGATCAGTACATGTCGGGTCAAGAACCAGCAGCAGCTACGCTGGTGGCAAGCACAATTGTGCTGGTATAACTGCATCCCCCCTGCCAAGGAGGAGTTTTCAGATCCATACCGAGCAATGCCTTGTGCACACGGTGAGGCGAAGCCCTGGGGCAGCCGGCATTGAGCTCAGCACCGCTCGCACCTTGGCATGCTGTGCTGACAGCGTTTCACGGGAGAATAGTTTGTTTGGACAAAGCGCAGGATGCCTGCGGGAGGGGGCGGCAGGTGGGCAGGGGGGAGACAGGCTCCACAAAGGTGGGAAGGAAGCCTGCCTGTTCAGCTGGGTTTTTAACAAGAAACCCCTTAGAGAGAGGCAGGGATTTTATTTGCAATAAGAGGAGAGCCTCTCTTCTAAGGACTTGCTCGAAGCCGTGGTTCCTATAACACCCACTGAGTCCTGACTAATGCCAAGGAAACTCAGACAAATGAAATTCACAGCAGGAGAGTTCAGAGAAAATGCCAGAAAACTTCACAGGAACAAATTTCACTGGCAAAGACCGGGCCACAGCTCCCCAGGCAGAGGCAGCAGCTCCGCTCCCGTCCTCGCTGCTCAGACATTCCCGGGCTCTTTGCAGTTCCACAAGGGAACCAGCTGGGGACCTGTGCAGGGCTGTGCCAGTCCCTCGCTCAGCACATGCTGGTCTGCGCCCTACCAAACCCCATAACCAGGGCAGAGCTGCCACACCTTGCTGCACACCCAGCTGGGGCGTAGTGTCAGGGCCCCACCAAGCCGTTGTGAGCTGACAGCTGTGTTCCCATTGGAGATGGGCTGAGGGAGGGGTGACCACTGCAAACCTGGGGAGCCTGAACCGCTGACCCAGCAGCTGCAGGAGCGACTGGCTCCCTCTCCAAGGGTAGAGCTACAGGACGGGCACCATACCACTGTGGCTGGGGTGCCGGAGCTCTGCCGGGAGAACCCCGTTGTACAGACGCAGCCCACGCCGACGGAAGGGGGTTTTCCGTCGGTGTAGGAATGCCACCTCCCCGAATGACAGAAGCATTCTTCTGTTGGTGTAGCGGGGGTGCGGTCGGATCTGGCCCTGCCGGGAGCCGGGCAGCCATGTTCGTCTCAGGCCGAAAGAGCTGCAGCCACCCCACGGGAAATCCAGCAGCAAGCCACTTCTTCCATGCTCCTCTCTGACCCCTCCCCACATTGCCCCCACAGATCTTCCCCTGCCTTCTTCCTGTGCCCTGCACCAGACCCTTCCCTCCCCCTGACCTACCCCTTCGCCGCCCCTCGCTCGTTCCCTGCACAGGGCGCCAGGCAGGCTGCTGTCCCAATGGGCCATAGCTGGTTAGGATCCCGGGCACTCCGCTGTTCTGGGTGTCTGTGGTTCACACCCTAGGGCCCTGCTGGTACAGTCCCTGTGCGTACCTGGGCAGCTGGGAGGTTTAGAGCTCTCCTCCCAGGTAGGAAACACCTTAAAGCCACGAGCCCCTGAAAATGCAGCCTGCAGGCTAAACTAACCAGCTGCTGAAACACAGCCCTGCGACCCCGAGCAAGGGGCCGCGACGGGAGTGTGCTGCGGGTAAGGGGGCATGCTCCAAGGGGTTCAAGCTGTCCCCTGCCCCCAGCTCAGCAAGGCAGAGGGGATTTGGCTCCAACTGTCCAGACAGAGGGGCGGGGTTCGAATGGCACCTTGCCCAGACTCAGAGGGAGCACTACCGGACCAAACTAGCTACCAGCCTGAATGAACAAAGTCCACTGGAGCCCCCTGGCAGAGCTCCCCAGCCAGGCTCACCCCTGCGCTCTGCCGTTCCCTCACCAGCACCCTGGGAACTCAGCAAACGTTCCACCGCTCGTGGACGGAGATGCCACGCTCCCCCCACTTCTCCCCTAGAGCCAGCTCCACCCTGAGCTCCGGGACCCACAGCCCCTTGGCTCTGCAATACGCCGACCACACGACTCCAAGCTCCTACAGGGCAGTGAGCCTGCTGCAGGGCCTGTGCGTTACAGGGGGTTGTGCCCCCGGCCCCACTCCACAGTGCTTGGCCTGGGGACCACACCAAGGGCTCTTCCTGACCATGAAGGGCCTTACTGGAGCCTTTACGCTCACAAGTACTCACCATCCTCCACCTCCAGCAGGGCTTTGGCCAGGATGCTCCCCGCCACGCTGATGGCCTGGCACATGTAGTATCCAGAATCTGCTGTCTGCACCTCCGTGATGGTCATCTCGCCACTCGGGGACACGGAGAAGCGGCCCATGGGCTGAGGGGGCTGGCTGGGAAACAGCAGGATCTGCAGGGCAGACACAAGGGGAGAGCCCCACACTCTCCACTTACTGAGAGCCGAGGGCGGCCCGGAGGCATGGGGAGTACAGGCCCTCTGCAGGGAGCGGCTGGGCTGATTTTGGTAGTGCCCCGCCCAGGGCCAGCCAAATTCAGGAAACAACACAGAGCCCAGCCCTCCCCAGACACTATGCAGGGCGGGCGGAGGGGCTGTTCATGACATCAGGCAGAGCTCCCTGCACCAGTGCCGAGACATACATACAGAGGACCCGGCACAGTCCCATGCCCTGTGGTGTGGGGTGGGGCAGGGCAGGGCAGCAAGGGGCCAGCCTGGGCTATTGGAGCTTTTCAGGGGAGTGTCAGGCTCCCAGATTCACCTTCAATCACACTGAACATGAATAACAGTCCTACAAAGCCACTGCCAGCCCTCAGAGGGTGCAGCCAGGCCCCTCCCACCAGCCCTTGGAGCGTGCGGGACCAGGCCCCTCCCGCCAGCCCTCGGACCGCGCGGGACCAGGCCTCTCCGCCAGCCCTCAGAGCGTGCAGCCAGGCCTCTCCCGCCAGCCCTTGGAGCGCGCGGGACCAGGCCCCTCCCACCAGCCCTCGGAGCACACGGGACCAGGCCCCTCCCGCCAGTCCTCAGAGCGTGCAGCCAGGCCTCTCCCGCCAGCCCTTGGAGTGCGCAGGACCAGGCCCCTCCCGCCAGTCCACAGAGTGTGCAGCCAGGCCCCTCCCGCCAGCCCTTGGAGCACACGGGGCCAGGCCTCTCCGCCAGCCCTTGGAGCACACGGGGCCAGGCCTCTCCGCCAGCCCTCGGAGCGCGCAGCCAGGCCTCTCCCGCCAGCCCTCAGAGTGCGCGGGACCAGGCCGCTCCCGCCAGCCCTCGGAGCACACGGGGCCAGGCCCCTCCGCTCGGAGCACGCAGCCAGGCCCACTCCATCTGGAAAGCACCTCGGGCTCGCGTTTGTGGTGCCTTCCCCTTAACAAGGGAAGCATTCCCCAAGGAGAATGGCTGCTGGAGGGTGGGGATGCCTGCACCCCACCCTCCCTCAGGTTTCTGTTACTGGGTGAGGAGGGAGCTGTGTACAGCAGAAGGCCCTGGTGTGCCACAATTCCTGTCTGACGCCTCCGCTCCTCTCCGGCAGACGCGCTCGCGCTCACTCAGCGCCAGCAGCGTGGATGTTGCTGTACCCGCAGCGGCTCAGGTGAGCTGCTGAGCTCACACCAAGGCATCAGGCGGGCTATTCTTAGCGCTAGCTGGGCGCTGAGCTAACATGAGTCTACTCTCCCTGGGGCTCACGCCTCCCCGCTGCAGCCTAGACGTCCCCACAGGCCCTAGCCTCCCAGCTCACAAGAGCAGAATCAGCCAGTTGCTTGTCCAGAGAGGCCTAGACGCCGTCTCACATAGAGAACACAACGCCGCTTCGTTTGTCCCCAGGGACTGGGTCTCTCCTGGGTCCGGGTGGGGTGGGACCAGTTTTGTGCCCTGGGAGCATTGCTGGGGACTGTGCTCACACGGTCCAGGAACCCCGGATGTGAATACACCCGCTGAGGCTGGAGGGCAGGTCACAGCCTCCCAATGGGCTCGGAGCCCAGAGCTTTGCAATCTGGCTTTGGGAGAACAGAGCTCCCCAGGCAGGGGCGGGGGACAGGGGCCTGGGTAGGGCTTGGTACACGCTCAGGGGAGGGGGCCATGCAGAACCTACCTGGCTGCCCTCCTTCTGCCAGAACACAGCCGGCGGCGGGTTTCCTTTGGTCTCACAGTGAAAGGTCACGGTGCGGCCCTGAGCTACAATCTGGTCCCGAGGGCGCGTCACTAACTGGGGTGGAACTGAGAGCGGGTGAAAAGAAAGAGAAACAAATAGACACGGGTTGCAAAACTTTAGAAGGGGTTTTGTCCAACAGCATGGGGTCTCCAGGCACTGGGGCTCGGGGCGCCTGGGGCTTTGTTGCAGAAATGCTCCCCCAGGGGGTGGGGAGGGGACGCTGCGTTGGCTAGCAGAACATATTTCCACAGCCCAGAGGTCTGTACATTTCTCTGAGCCTCCAGGCAGCTGACGAGGAACCGGAGCACTGGCCCTGTCTGCAGCGAGGGAGCTCACAGCTGGGTGGCTACAGGGACCTCAGAGCAAACCCCTAATGCTGACACACTGCACTGGGGCAAAGCTGGGCTTGCAGGGCGCAGCCTAATGGGGTACCATACATAGATGCCAACTTCCCCACTTCCCCGTGGGTGCTCGACCCCACCTCTGCCCCCAGCCCCGCCCCACCCCACCCCTTTCATGAGGCCCCGCCCCTGGCCTGCCCCTTCCCACACCTGCCCCGCCCCCATTCCAACCCTTTCCCCAAAGTCCCCGCCCCGACTCCGCCCCCTCCCTACCCCTATTCCAACTCCTTCCCCAAATCCCCGCCCCGGCTCCGCCTCTTCCCCACCTCCTCCCCTGAGCGCACCACGTTCCCACTCCTCCCCCTCCCTCCCAGAGCATGCTAACGCTGCCAAACAGCTGTTTGGCGGCGGCTGGGCGGGAAGCGCTGGGAGGTAGGCGGAGGAGTGGGGACGCACGCTCAGGGGAGGAGGTGGGACGGGGGGTGAGGAGAGCTTGGCTGCCAGTGGGTGCCGAACACCCACTCATTTTTCCCTGTGGGAGCTCCAGCCCCGGAGCACCCACGGAGTCGGTGCCTATGGTACCATACCAGGACACAGCATCTACGCAGGGGTAGTGACACCGGAGCCAGTGCCCTTCCTGGAGACTGGGGCTCCGCCACGCTCCACGGCTGACCTGTTTTATGGCCTAAGCTAACGCTGGGGCAGCAAGCACGAGGGAGGCGCAGCAAACCATGCCAAACCAACCTCATTCCCTTCTGTGGCAGGGTCACTGGCCTACAGGCTGCGGGGGAGCCAGAGATGGGATAGAGCATGATTTTAGTAACGCTTTTGACATAGTCCCGCGTGACAGTCTCAGCAGCAACCTAGGGCAGTGCTCTAGATCAATTTACTGTGAGGTGGGGGCACACCAGGTTGAGAAACCGCCCTCAACGAGTAGTTATCCATGATCCGCTGCCAAACCGGGAGGGTTTCTAATGGGGTCCCGCAGGGGTCAGTCCTGGGTCCGGTACTAGTCAATGTTCTCATTCATGACTTGGCTAACGGAGAGGAGAACGGGCTTGTAAAATCTGCAGATGACACTACACTGGGTGGGGATGCCAGCACTTGGGGGGACAGGATTCGAATTCAAAACGTCCTGGCCAAATTGGAAAACTGGTCTGAATTCAACAAGATGAAATTCAATAAAGAGAAGAGCAAAGTACGTCACCTAGGAAGGAAAACTCAAACACACAGCTACCTAATGAGGAATAACTGGCTAGGTGGTAGTGCTGCTGGAGAGGATCTGGGGGTTATAGTGGATCACAAACTGAATGTGAGACAACGAGATGCAGTTGCGAAAAAGGCAATATTCTGGGGTGTATTAGCAGGAGCGTTGCATGTAAGACACAAGAGGTAATTGTCCTGTTCTACTTGGCACCGGTGAGGCCTCAGCTGGAGCACTGTGTCCAGTTCTGGGTGTCACGCTTTGGAAAGATGTGGACAAATTGGAGAGAGTCTGGAGGAGAGCCACAAATATGATCAAAGGTTTAAAAAACCTGACCTAGGAGGAAAGGTTAAAAAAACTGGGCGTGTTTAGTCTTGAGAAAAGAAGACTGAGAGCCTTCAGATCGGTTAAGGCTGTTATAAAGAGGACAGTGATCAATTGTTCTCCATGTCCACTGAAGGCAGGACAAGCAGCAATGGGCTTAGTCTGCAGTAAGGCAGATTTAGGTTAGATATTAGGAAAAACTTTCTAACTCTCAGGGTAGTTAAGCTCTGGAACAGGCTTCCAAGGGAGGGTGGGGAATCCCCATCACTGGAGGTTTTTAAGACCAGGTTGCCAAACTCCCATCAGGGATGGTCTAGGGTTACTTGGTCCTCCCTCAGCACAGGGGGTTGGACTTGATGACCTCTCGAGGGTCCTTCCAGCCTGACATTTCTATGATTCTGTGGTAACATGGCAGCCTGAGCTTGGGGAATCCAGCACAGTCGGGAAGCTCTGGGCCTTCTCCCCAGGTGCCGGGGCGTCCGATGGGCTGTTTACAGAGGAGAACAGCCACAAAGATACCGCAGCACCTGCCTTCCGTTTCTCTGACAGAGCAGGAGTGCTGCCGGGGCCCTGGAGAGAGGCCCAGCGCTGCGGCGTGTGTTGGCAGAGGCTGCCCGGTGGGACTGGGCGCTTGTTCCTTCTCTGTCACCCACAGCGAAGGCCGGAGGGGGCCGCGTTTTCTTCCTTCTTTTCTCTGACACGAGCACTGTCTGCCTGGGCCCGGAGAACAGGCTGAACGGGCAGCGTTGCCAAGTGTAGCATCTTGCTCGGCCCTTGTGCACGGGCAGCCCTGCCAGACGTCCCTGCAGCCCTGCTGGGACCTCACAGTGCCCAGGCTGCAGGGGACGCCAGTGATAGCACCTGCCGGCTGCTGTGGCCCTGTTCTGGAGGCAGCCAGGCAGCTCCTTTGCCTCTCCTCCTGTTCCCCAGGCTGGGTCCCAAAAGGGAGGGGAGAGGGCAGCAGAAGAGGGAGGGGGGCCAGTACTGGTGCCAAACAGATTTCCCAGTTGCCTCCTGCCAAGTCCCCAGAACAGCCAGGCCCCAGCTGCCCCCAAGATACCCCAGTACTCATTGACCCCAGACACCCAGTGACTCCCTTCAGCATCCACTCATCCACCTACGTCCCCAGCACCCATCCACTCACTCAGCAAACCACCAACCCCCCAGCCCTCACCAGCCCCAAGCATAGCTTCCACATGTTCAATAGCTCCGTGTCCCACCCCCTGCTGCTGCTTGGGGCAGGGTGGGAGAACTGGCAACACTTTCATCCATAAGAAACATCACACACAGAGCTGCACAAAAGGCGGACGCTATGAAAGGCAGCAGCACGTTAATCAAGAGAGTGGAAGTGGAACAGAGGGGCTGGTTTCCTAGTCAGACTGTAAAACCCTTTGGATTTAGGTGTTTTTTTTTAAAATACACATATATATGGAGATATACCTATCTCATAGAACTGGAAGGGACCCTGAAAGGTCATTGAATCCAGTCCCCTGCCTTCACTAGCAGGAACAAGTACTGATTTTGCCCCAGATCCCTAAGTGGCTCCCTCAAGGATTGAACTCACAATGCTGGGTTTAGCAGGCCAATGCTCAAAGCCCTGAGCTATCCCTCCCCCCATTTTATGATAACACATTTAACTCCAATGTCTAATTAATAGTCTGGATAAAGGAAGCCTGTGCTAATGGTTCCACATCCTCTCCCCTTCCATTCAGATGCAAGAGCTCCCAGTCAACATTCTCCAGCCAGACCTCTCCAACCAGGGCAGACTTGACTTTCCCAGAACTCCATGTCTTCCATCAGGAAGAAGCAAGAACAGGCCTGAGACTAGACCAGTCCCCTAAAGGGGAAAAGCCCAGCCCAGGGCACCCTGCACTAATCCCAGCGTTGGCTCTGCGAGCCACGTTCTGCACAGGAAGGACGTCAATAACAATTCTTTTTTCCTGTTGTGAAATCCTCCTGGTACTTCCCAGGTCCGTGAAAGCTCCCAGATGGCAGCGCTTCGGGACATTATCAGCCCAGATAAGGGGGGCTTGAGCTGAGAGTCACAAGAGGCAAAAAAGGCCACAGTTTCCTCCTGTTTGATTTTGTGGGGGTCACTTACAGGGACCCTGAAGGAGTGTCGTTGCAAACACTCCTTGATTAGCAGCTGTGACCGTCCACGGTCAGACGTACCCAACTCTTCCATAGCCTGAATGTGATGCAAAGCGGCTCCACTGTGCAGAGGCTCCCAAAATAAGTGCGTGAAAGAAAGCACCACCTGAATCCTATGCCACGAGCCATCTGGTGTCTGCACTGGAATGGGTTACCTAGGGAGGTGGGGGAATCTCCATCCTGAGAGGTTTTTAAGGTCAGGCTTGACAAAGCCCTGGCTGAGATGATGTAGTTGGTGTTGGTCCTGCTTTAAGCAGGGGGTTGGACTAGATGACCTCCTGAGGTCTCTTCCAATCCTAATCTATGATTCTAATGTCTTGGCTACGTCTACGCAGCGCCACAGTGTGGACTGTGGGCATGCAAATTGCAGAGCGCACTGAACTAACTGCCTCTTGTAGACACTGGTGGCACGAAAGGAAAGGTACCTGGTTTGTGTTAACACAGTCCTCTTCAAAGAGGGCTATGTTCATATGAACTAGGTTCCTTTTCATTCATGCCAGCGGTGTCCATATGCACACAGGGAAGTTAGCTCTGCAATTCGTTTGCGCTGCGGCACAGTGTAGAGCAGGGCTTAGTGTGAGGTGTCTTCTCCAACGCAGGCTGCCCAGAGGAGAATTAAAACACGCTGTTTAAAAGGTCTGTTAAAACTTACGTCTGTGCTGGAAGCCCCCAGCCTGGCTAGTGGGACATTCTGGATTTAAACCCTTGAACACCTCGCTGAGCATCCTGGTCAATAATCTGACTAGCTCGAGGTTAAAAACACTGGGGGGATGGGAGGGGGAACAGAATACCCCAACCCACGGGCAAAGCTGCCCCATTTGAACTGCCAGAGCCTTGGCCAAAATCAGCCCAGTATTTGGACTCTAAACTCAGCCAGATTCTGACACCCTCGCTCAGCTGAGTGGCACCTTGCCCCAAAGCGACCTCCCGGGCGTGAGATCAGAAGGGCCAGTCGTGGAGTAAGGTGCTACTCAGTGGAGGTTTTCGTAGCAGCCTCATCACCTTAGTACCTCTACTGATGAGTAGAGGATCAGAATCTGGCCCTCTGACATTTCCGGTGCACACAGACAGACAGACAGAGACACCCCTCTCCCCCTTTGGGCTGAGACATAAGTTCCCTCTAAGCCGTGCAGCAATGCAGCAGGCTATCAAGGGCCGCGCAGGCAGGGAGAGGCGCCCCTCCTCCGGCCCCGGGGTGCTGCGGTGAGAGAGGGCTGGGGGGAGTCATCTCTCCCCGTCGCAGCCCCGGGGCAGCCTGCACCCCAAACCCCTCATCCCCGCCCCTACCCCAGAGCCTTCACCCCTAGCTGGAACCCTCACCCCCCTGCACTCCAACCCTCTGCCCCAGCTCTGAGCCCCCTCCCACACCCCAACCCCCTCATCCCTGGCCCAACCCCAGAGCCCGCAGCCCCAGCCAGAGCCCTCACCCCCCCGCACACCAACCCTGAGCCCCAGCAACCATCCACCACAGCCCCCTTAACACAACTGTCCACTGTGCCGCACCCGCTTGGCCTTCCCAGCAGCCAGGACCCAGCGCCTCAGCAGCCGAGTGGGGTGCGCTGAGCGGGCGGGGGAGAGACCGCTGGGCGGTGGAAGTGAAACCACAGGTGTGAGTGGCAGCGCTTGGGTTTTTCCTGGCTTGCAGCCGTCTCTGCAGCAACCTTCCTGGTTTGGAACACAGGAGCCGGGGATCTCCCTGACCAGACTAGCATGGAGCCCGCCTGTGTCCCGTGAAGAGGCTAGGGGACGCGGTGTGACTCAGTGTGGTGCGTGTGGCCTGCACTAGCACACGGGACTCACACTCTTCTCTGGCTGGCACACCTGCTTCCTAGAGGGATCGCAGGGGGACAATTCTAAACCAGATGCCCCCAGCGAGGTATTTACAAGGGGAGAGATAAGAGGGAGCCAGGCAAGGCCCCAGGATTTGGCAGTGGGACTCTCCTGAATAGAGCCATAACACTCAGGGGAAGGTGCATTGATGTGCCTCCTGATAACCTCCGGCCACTCTGAGCAGGATCTGGAGATGGAAGGAGGAAGCGGGAGGAGGGACAGAGAAGAAAAGGAGCAAGTCTCCTGAATCAGCCACCTTCCCATAAATAACTAACCCTCCCCCATCCACCGCTGGCTGTTCGAAGCCTTTTCTTTCCTCTCAATGGAAGACAAATGACATCAGGTTTTACAAATGCTAATTGCCCGCCTTATCTCCCCTCTGCCCCCCCCTTCCCGCTCCCTCCAGGAGCAGGGAGACAATGCAGAGCTGTAAAGTATTTATGGGGCACCGGGCACTATCACATAGAGCTTCAGGTGTGCCATTGTCATGCTGATCCCTGCAGGCACTGCTTTAATTAAGTTATGGATTGCTAGGTACCCCCATGCTAATGCGACCCCCCCCCCTCCCCGAAAGCTGCTAGCTCTCCCCGGCTGAATTTCCATGGCAGGCAAAGAAAAACCTGCAGCTGTTTAATCGTTATTGATCTGCATGTGGGACGGACCAGACGCTGCACAGAGAAAGGTTGTGCGGCCGAGACCGGGGCAAATCCAGAGCAGGGCCCAGTGCTCTGCACCAATGGCTCTGCTGCTCACTTACACCAGCTGAGGATCTGGCCCCCATCACAAAGTCTCTTTAGTGCAGTAAGTCCCCAGAGCTCAGTTCCCAGAGCCATCTCCATGCAGTACAGGGAGCTGGCACGTGCCAGGAACCTGCAGGCCTGGCTTGGGAAGCAGATCTGCAGCTGGAGGCTTAACCAAGCCCTGAGGAAGCCAATGCTGCCCCTCCCCTTTGCCTGGAGGGCAGGCTGCCCCTCTTCAGAGCAGGGGCTGCAAGTGGGATGCACCTTGCACGCTCTTGTGGGAGGGCTCATTGGAAAGGGAGCTCAGCTGGCTCTGCCCAGTGCTTGGATTCAAATCCAGCGACCTGTGACCTCTCCCAGCAACAGCCTGTGTCTGTGCAACCACCTGCTCCACAATCACATCTCAATGGCCGTGGCTGGAAGGGAGGGGGCGGCAGCAGCAGTGCCGGAGAAGCCTCTTCACAAAGCACCCCTCCCTCCTGGGCTTCAAAGGGGCCAGGCACCCGCATGGAGCAGGGACGATGGAGACTGATTCAGGAAATCCACCCCCACGTTCTGCCCCTGCCCCACTTCAAAGGCCAGGAGGAAACGAGGGCGAATGACGTGGGCGCCCCAGGAAGCATCACTTCATCCTGAACGAGCGCTGCTGATAAGGGGCACGGGCAGATCGCAGGGGGCAGATCAGAGGCAGGAAACTGACTGGACTGGGGGCTGCCCAGCAGGCAGAGCAAAGGGAGCCAGGCTCTGCATTGGCCCCATCACTCGCTCACCTTCGTGCTCTCATTTTTACCACTACAAGGAAAGCCATTTTGTCAAGGGCATTTTACTGCTGACACAATACACACCTGATGGGCTAAAGCCAACCGCACCCTGCCCAGAGCCTGCTGCTCCCAGGGCCCTCTGGCTGCATCAGCCGCAGGGCCAGGCCTAGCTACTGCTGTCATGTGAGCGTAGGGAGGTCTAGTACTCTGACTTAATGCACTCCAGATATTCGCTATTCCACGGGGCTGACAAGTGGCTGGTCCGCATGCTGGAGACAGCAGTTCTGTGGCTAGAGGGCAATCATGGGGCCACAGAGTGGGCTAGTGTTAATTAACTCCCAAGCTCCATGCTGGAACCCAGTGGCTTTTCAGCTGAGAGAGAGAGGGAGAGAGAGGGAGGGAGAGAGGGAGGTGTCCATGGTGGGAGAGAGCTGATCAGATTCATTAGCCAAACGCTCTGCAGCCAGTTGAAGGCCAGCCGGGTTCACACAGCAGGCTGCTCTGAATTCTCTCTTCTCCCAGAAAGGAGAGTTGGAAAAACCCTTGTAGGCTGATAGCCAGGGTTGCTGATAGCCAGGGTTGGGTGTCCCCACCGGGAGGTTTTAGAGTGTTCTCCAATGGGCTAACACAGGCAGAGCCAGCCAGCAGATGGCCGGAGAGAGCGGGCAAAGAGGCTCTTGCATAGATCATCTCCCACTATGGCCTCATGAGCCCACAGGAATGTCACATGCACAGCCCCTCCCCGCCCCCGGCCATCCCCGCATGCCCCAGGGTATGAGATGAAATGGATACTCACGGAATGGGCTCACTGGAACAGAGAACACAGAGAAAGAGGCGTGAGATGAGCAGGATCCAGCGAAGCCGGGGGAGCGTTACCGTGACAGAACGCATGAGGGGCCGAGAAGCAGAATGAATCTGCGCTGCCGTGTTCGGCTCTGCCGAGTGCCGGGCCCCCTCGGCCTCCCAGCGATGGAGCCTGCTGTGTGCCAGCAGCATGGAACAGACGGATCGTGCGAGGAGGGGGTCATGGCAGTGTCTGCCTACATGGCCAGGCTGAATCGCCTTCCCAGGGACTTCCACGCACTAACCTCGGCCCAGCCAGTCGGTACCGAGGCTGTGGCTAGCTGGGCCCAGTAGCTGGTGTTGAATTGTAACCAGAGGGGATCGACAGAGACTGGCCTGGCTCAGCAAGGGAGCCTGGCCCATCTCCCTCCATCCTGCCAGCCCCTAGCACTGGAAGTGATTCACACTAAGTGCCCGACTAGTGTCAGCCGCCTCTGAGGAGCACTCGGGCCCTGGGCTGGGCTCTCCCCATCACTGGGCGCTGAGAGAACGGGGCTGCTCATCTCCTCCTCGACTCCGTATGTCCCACCACCAGCAGCCCCCATCGCTGCCTGGCCCCCTGAGCGACCCCTTACCATGGACGCTGAGCGAGCCAGAGGCCTCCGACTTGCCCACGCTGTTCTCTGCCACGCAAGTGTAGGTGCCCTCGTCCTCAGCGCTGACCCGGCTGATCCGCAAGGTGTTGTCATTCTGGATCTCCGCCCTGGGATTGACAGAAACAAATGCTGTGAGAGCCCGGCCTGGCACCAACACCGGTGCCCAGGGTGCCACGTTGGTGCCAGGGTTGCACCCAGAGACCATCCCATCCAGCCCATCCTGCTCCCACCCTGGGGGAGAAATGCTGCCTGGCATTTCCTTGGTCAGGGCCCAGCCTCGGGCCTGGTTAGTGCGCACACCCGCCCTCGTTGGCTTCCAGGCCCATCTAGGTAAGTGGGAGGGCGTTGGGGGCTGGCGATCCTCTCTGGGTAGGTGGGGATTTCTACAATGAGTCCTGTCCTGGGACCACATTCACTCCAGGAGTCAGACTGAACGGATCTAACGGGGCAAGCGAGCCAGGCAGTCCGGGCTTGTCTGGTGAGAAAGCTGTCAGACCCGGTGATTCTGGGTAGGAACAGGGTTCACTAAACTAGAATAAGCTGCTCAGACCAGAACCCACGTGTCCACCCGGGTTAAAGTCACCCTTGGGTTCACCTGGTGCATGTCTCATGCAGAGCAGCCCTGGCGTGTCCACACACAAAGCAGAACTGGTTTAGCTACATCGGTTTAGCGTCTCACCCCTAGCTCTCCTGTGCTGCTGTGTGCGTGGAGCGGGCCGGGAGCGCACAGACAGCCCAGCCCGGCCTGGCCTGGAACCGGCATTCCTGCTGCACCCCATCCCAGGAAAGGGCCTCGCCTCTCATCTCTTACCTGCCCCGCGGCAGCTCCCCTTCCTCCTTGCGCCAGCGGGACGTCGGCACTGGGTCCCCCTGCACCTCACAGTGGAAATCCACGCTGTCCTCAGCGAGCACCACCTGGTTGATGGGCCTGCGGATGAACGTGGGGCGCTCTGCCGAGACAGGCCAGAAAGGCAGCGTCAGGACTGAGCGCAGGAGCCGCACGGCCCACACCAAGCGCAGAGACCCCACCGAGCTGCCGCCCCGCAGCCTCCGACCCCTGCACGGGCAGCGATGCCAGACTCAGAGGATGCACACAGAAAATGTCGGAGAAGCCGGCCCCATGGGATCGAAGCCTCCTTCCACTGGTCAGACGGGCACATGCAGCCTCACCCCCTGCTCCCTGGGGGCACACGCAGCCTCACCCCCTCCTCCCCGGGGGCACACGCAGCCTCACCCCCTCCTCCCCGGGGGCACACGCAGCCTCACCCCCTCCTCCCTGGGGGCTCACGCAGCCTCCTCCCCTCCTCCCCGGGGGCTCACGCAGCCTCACCCCCTCCTCCCTGGGGGCTCACGCAGCCTTACCCCCTCCTCCCTGGGGGCTCACGCAGCCTTACCCCCTCCTACCCGGGGGCACATGCAGCCTCACCCCCTCCTCCCTGGGGGCTCACGCAGCCTCACCCCCTGCTCCTGGGGGCTCTGGCCCCCCGGCGGCTGCTGGAAGGCTGATGGGCCTGGAGCTCAGAGGGCTCTAGTCACACAATGGGTCTAGCAGTGAGAGGACAAGCGCCTCCTCCATCAGGCTCTGCCTCACGGCATAGGCATCGACTCCATGGGTGCTCCGGGGCTGGAGCACCCATGGGGAAAAATTGGCAGCCAAGCTCCCCGCCCCACCCCAGCTCACCTCTGCCTCCGCCTCCTCCCCTGAGCGCGCCGCATCCCCGCTTCTCCTCCCAGCACTTGCTGCCGCGAAACAGCTGTTTTGCGGTGTAACAAGCTGTGGGAGGGAGGGGGGAGGAGCGGGAATGCGGCGCGCTCAGGGGAGGAGGCGGGGAAGAGGCGGGGCTGGGGCGGGGATTTGGGGAAGGAGTCCAATGGGGCAGAGAGGGGGCGGGGACTTTGGGGAAGGAGTTGGAATGGGGGCGGGGCAGGGGTGGAGTTTGGGCAGGGCCAGGGGCCGGGAGGGGGTCGAGCACCCACTGGCTCCAGGAGAAGTTGGTGCCTATGCCTCCCAGTACGTACCCAGCCAGTGTGGCCCAGCCCTGCCCACGGAGTTTGGCCTCCGTAGCCCCGCCCACTTGCCCTGTAGGAACTGGCTGGGGCCGCAGGGTTATTTAGTCCCCATTATGCAGCTGCCTGTCCAGTTCACAGCTGCCAACCAGCAGCTCTAGAGCTGCAGAAATCAGCGCTCGGAAATGGCGTGGGATGCTGCTGTGCTAGCAATGTGCAGGGCTGGGTCCCGGCCAGCCCAGCACAGAGAGGTCTCACCGCCTCCCAGCCAGCAGATGGGATGGAGCAATGGAAGGCAGAGGGAGAAACATCTCAGCACCCAAGACTGGCAACAACATAGGCAGGAACTGGTTTCCCACTCGGGCTCCAGCCAGGGCTGCTCAGAAAAACGCCTTGCCTCATTTATGACCCCTTCGGCCAGAGCAATAAACCATTTCCCAGCTCCCAGCATGGCACCTCTGCCTCCCGAGGCACAGGGTTCCCAGGCAGGGCTGCTCTCCTGGGCTCCCCTGAAATCAATGGGAGTTAGGCACCTAAGTACCTTTGAGGATCTGGGACCAGGAGCCTGTTTGGGACTAGGCGAGTAGCAGAGAATGGCAGGGCCAGGGAAGGGCCAGGCAGGGATGGGATCTCGAATAGTTCAGAGCTCTGAGCTGCATCAGGCTGCTGGGGCCAGGGCTGCTATTTGCAGAGGCCAAGAGGCCCTGGCCAGTCCCTGGATCTAGCTGACCAGTGGGTTCTGGCTGGGATCTGCAGGAGGCAATCAGTGCCTGGAGAAGGGGATGGTTGTTAATGGCCATTCAGTCCCCTCCAGCAGTGGAAGCACAGAAGGCTCCTTGGCGTGACTGACGATGGAGAGGGAGCGACTCAGTGGTGCTGCTCTGGGCTGGAGATTCCTGGGGGCAGCTTGCAAATGTTCCCATATAGATCCTGTTTGTGAGTTTAGGGTGTTTGATTAATAACGTCTGGCACCCCAGGTGGCCCTAACCATGTACAGACAGCACTGCCGCCATGCAGCCACTTCTGGGGCGGAGCGCAGCCCTCAGTCCTAGCTTGCAGCAGGGAAGCAGCCACTCGGGGCCGCACACTGGGCCAGACCAAGCAGACCGGCTTGCACCTAGGGGGAAAGGCTGCTGAGATGTAGTCTGGGTATTCCCAGCCTGATGCCTGGCCACTCAGCCCTGGTGCCTTGGCTATGGGGCACATCTCGAAGCGCTTAGCTCATCAGCCAGGCCGAGCTCCTTGACACACAGCCACCCACCCTGTGTGCCCAGCCCAGCCAGCCCCGCCCCACTCAGGCCCCAGGTACTACGCACCAAACACCACCAGCTCGGCCGGCTCGCTGTCCCGCTCCCCCACCATGTTGGTAGCCACACAGACGTACATGCCAGCGTCGCTCTTCCTGGTGTTGGACATCATCAGCTTCCCCCCACGGATCTGCACCAAAGGGGAAGAGCTCAGAGTAGCTGGCCGTGACATGGTACGGGGAGTCACACGCTGTCCCCATGCCACCCTGCAGGACAGACGCTACCACGGCCCCCTGCCAGCATGCCACCCCCGCCCCCGTGGGACAGACACCCCCATTACCCAATTAGTCTCCCCACCCTGCAGGACATATGCCCCCCATCCCTGCATGCCACCCCCGCCCCCATGGGACAGATACCTCCATTAGTTCCCCCGCCCCCGCAGGACAGACGCTCCCACGGCCCCCTCCCTTCATTCCACCCTGCCCCCATGGGACAGATACTCCCATTACCCAGTCTCCCCACCCTGCAGGACAGATGCCCCCCTCCCTGCATTCCACCCCCGCCCCCATGGGACAGACACCTCCATTAGTTCCCCCACCCCACAGGACAAACGCTCCCATAGCCCCCTCGCTGCACGCTACCCCAGGACCCTCCAGGACATATTCCCTCACCATGCCCTATGCCGTCTACACCTTGGGACAGATGCCCACCATACCCCCAATCCCGCTGCTCGCCCCCTCGCCCCCCGGCCCCGTGGGACGGGCAAGGCCTCACCGTGATGCGCTCGTCTTTATCGCTGATGCGGATGCTGTTCTTCTTCCAGGAGATGGTGGGCTCGGGGTGCCCCCGGGGCGGGATGCACTCCATGACAGCCGGCTCGCCTGCCGCCACCACCACGTCGCTGGGGGCCTGCCGGAAGTCATCGCGCAGAACTGCAAAGGGAACCGCGAGCGCGTGAGCCAAGGGCCCAGGCAAGGTGCCACACGGGCAGCTTCAGATGCCCTCCAGAAACAACCATGGCCATGTGTGCTCCGCCTCCCCCCCCCGACCCCCCTCTGCACCCGCCTCGCTGTCCTGTCACCAGCCAGTGCCCGTGGGAGCAGAGAGCCCAGTGTGGGGACAGCCCTGCGGGGAGCCATGTCCCCGTGGCCGGTGTGTCCAACCCCAATCCCAATCCCAGCAGGAGGCGCAGCCTGGCTCGCTTTGCCAGCATGCCCAAATCTGCCTGTGTGACCCGCGGCGACCAGGGGCAGTCTCCTCATGCAAGGCAGAGCCAGCCAGGGAGCGAATGCCACAAGAAGGGGAGTCAAACCCCACGGCTGGGTTCCCAGGCCTGGAGCCTTCCATGGGAGTCAGGAGGGGCAGGAAATGTCCTGTTATGGGTGAGGGCTGATCCCCCGCTGAGTCTGGAGGGAAGCACCCCCACACACAAGTGCCCAGAACAAGCTGGGGATGCTCTGCATGCCCAAAACCTCAGGTGCAGTCTGGGATGGGGGCTGTTAGAATCATAAAATCATAGAATATCAGGGTTGGAAGGGACCTCAGGAGGTCATCTAGTCCAACCCCCTGCTCAAAGCAGGACCAACCCCAACTAAATCATCCCAGCCAGGGCTCTGTCTTAAAAATCCCTAAGGATGGAGATTCCACCACCTCCCTAGGTAACCCAGTCCAGTGCTTCACCACCCTCCTAGTGAAATAGTGTTTCCTAAAATCCAACCTAGCCCTCCCCCAGNAACTGGACGCAATACTCCAGGTGTGGCCTCACCAGTGCTGAATAGAGGGGAATAATCACTTTCCTGGGGCAGCAAGCCGTGGGGGGCGGCGTGCCGGTCGCCGTGAGGGCGGCAGTCAGGTGGCCTTCGGCGGCATGCCTGCGGGAGGTCTGCCAGTCCTGCGGCTTCGGCGGCACTTTGGTGGCGGGTAGCCGAAGGCGCGGGACCAGCAGATCACCCGCAGAAACGCCGCCGAATCCGCGTGACCAGCCGCCTGACTGCCGTGCTTGGGGCGGCAAAAAACATAGAGCCGCCCCTACCCCCTCCCTGCCCCCTGAACTCCCCTGGAGGGTGCACAGCCCCCCCACGAGCCCTCCCCACCCCACCCCGGCGGCCCCCGCCCAGAGTCCACTCACTGGCTATGCCGGGCTTGGGCCGCTGCAGCAGCTCGGGGAGGAGCCGCCTTCCGGAGGCACCGGAGAGCCAGAGCGTCCCGCTTGCGGTGGTGGCAAGCCCCAGCCATGGAGGAGCCAGTGCGGCGCAGGGGGAAAGCAGCCCTGCAAAGGCGGCGGCACTGCTAGCGGGGAGCAGCCGCGCCCCCCCCCCCGCCCCTCCTGCCCAGGCTGCGACCCGGCACCCCCCCGGGGGCTCCTGCAGGCTGCAGCGGATGCATGCGGGTGCCGGCCCCCGTGCACCCCCCGGCTTCCCCCTCACCGCGCTCGGGCTCTGCGGCTCCCGGTGCCTCCGGAAGGCGGCTCCTCCCTGCCGAGCCAGGGCACCGCTTTTTGCCGCCCCCAACCACTTGGCACCCTAGGTGACCGCCTAGTTCGCCTAGTGGTTGCACCGGCCCTGGATGCAGGGGATACAGAATGGAGCAGCTGTCCCCTTTCCTGGCTGCAGCTCTGTTGGGATTTCCAACACCCGCAGTGGTGGGCCAGGCCGGGGGAAGGAGTGCAGTGCAGTGCAGTGCAGTGGCTATTCTCCAGGACTCTCACTCACTCCAAAGCTATCAGAAACCCCACTTCGTCCCCGCTGTGCCCCTGGCCAGAGGCTCCAGCCAGAGCTCCGGGGACTCAGAGCTCCCCCAGGTCACTGCTCCTGCTCAACACACAGAACTTGCCATCGCAGACTAGGCAGGAGAGTCCTGCACGTGCCCCAGCCCTCCTGCTGCTTCCCTGCCTCCTGCCCACCCCCCAGCATCTCTGAATTCTCTCTGACCTCCTGCACATCGCAGGCCACAGAGCCTCGCCCACCCACTGCTGGAATAGACCCCTCGCCTCTGGCTGAGTTACTGACGTCCTCAAATCGTGATTTAAAGACTTCCAGTTACAGAGAATCCACCAATTACCGTGCTGCAGCAGCACTCGTTCTCCTGCCCCGGGCAGCTCTCCAATCACCCAGCGCTGGCCAGAATAACCCAACGTTTTATAACCATTACGGAGACGTGTCAGGCCTTTAATGCATAACTGGCTGTGGGGCCGTTTACTGCTCCTTTGCTTGTCAAACGCACCTGCGCTGCCACTGCAGCAAGAACAACAATTCATTAGCCGCGTTTACGAGCCGGCCACTCACCCTGGGGACTCGTGCAGGAGCCGATTAGCACTCAGAGCAGCAAGAGGCACAAAGGACACCACAGGGTGGCCACAGCCAGAGGGGATGCCCCAGCGCATCCAGCCATTGGCCCCCGGAGACTCAGCTGGGGGCACCACTGGGATTTTCAGACAAAGCTCGACCAACGAGGGGGCTAATCTGGGAAGGCCGATGCCCCGACAGCTCGCTGCAGCCATTCGGGGTGGCTCCAATGGACGGCGGGTGTCTGAAGCCACTTCTGCTTTCTTTGTACTGGTGGCTGCTAGGGACAGGCCCTGGCACATCCTGAGTGGTGACACCCCCAGACTCAGGCTGGCCCCGTGCTCCCCGAGCTGAGACTGGGCCCTGCGCCATGGCTAGAGCGGGGCCCGGAGCCCACAGACCAGCTGCTCTGTAGAGGGAGAACCAGAGCTCGGTGGAGCAGAGCGGAGGTCCCTGCGGCCAGCACACCAGCCAGGTTCATTGGCCTGGGGCGAAGGGTTCCCAGGCCTCCCCCAAGCCCCCGGCAAGGCCAGGGCTGTCAGGCAGAGCGCGCCATGGCTGTGTTTTCTGAATGAAGTGAAGGTGGCCTTGGCTACTCCCCCACGCCCTGACACTGTGTCCCCTGGGTACAGGACATCTGCGGGATGGGGAGACCCTGACCTGCATGGATGTGCTGGGCCTGCACAGCCTGGGGGTAGACTCTGCAAGGGTGCCCAGCACTCCAGCAGCCCAGGAGTTAACACACAGACCAGACTGCAGATGAATGCACACACACAGGGGTCTCATATGCCCTGGGCCAACCAGGGGCTCCGCACCGGGACACATGACTCCCAGGCACCAGCAGCCCTCATTGGCCTGTCCCTGGGCTGTGACTCTGTGGCCAATGCCCCCCGGGGATGCAGCATCACAGCTCTGTGGCGCAGGATGCTACCCCAGGGCACATGAGGACGGGGGGCGGGGGGAATTCACAGGAGACCTGGATGCCCGTCGGCTGCACGGGGCAGGAGAGGAGCCCACAACAAGTCCTGGCCATTTGCAGAGGTGTGGCACGGTCACACCCTTTCAGAGTGCCCCCCAGGGCAGGGGAGCAATGGGGCTTCCCCAGCAAAGCAGGGCAGTGCCCTTAGCTCCCCCCGCCTGGGACAATGCAAACTGGCATCCTGGACAGAGGAATACTGACTGGGAGGCTGAGACTCTCCTCGACACGATGAGTGCGTGGTGTATAAAGCACAAGGCCTCCCGTCGGTATCAGGGCCTCTGACCCAAGCAGGACAGGCCCTGGGCGTCATCAGACACTGACATTTCAGGCAGTGGGAGCCAACGTATAACGGGCGCAGGAAAAGCCCGGGTAACTACTCGGGTGTGCAAAGGGGCCCTGCAGTGCCAGCTGGAATCCAAAGGGAGCAGAGCAGGGAAGGCTCTTTGGTTGCTCCGGGAATGGGGAGCCGATCTTGCACGAGGAGACTGAAAGAGCAGGGCTGGGTTAGCTTAGCAAATGCAGGCTGCGAAGGGATCGGATTGCTCTGGGGGAAGACATGGGGCAGGCGGGGGGACACCAGAGAGGGTGAAGGGCTAACGGACATGAAAGGGCACAAGAACTAATGGGGATAAACTGGCCAGGAATAATCTAGGCTGGAAATTAGAAGCTGGTTTCTCGCCGTCAGAGGAGAGAGGTTCTGGAACCGCCTCCCAAAAGGAGCAGTGGGGGGCGAAAAAGGTGGCTGGGCTTCAGCTGGAGCTGGGTCAGTTCATGACCAGGATTGGATGTCAGGGCTGCCTGTGATAGCAGGGCGTGGACTCGAGGAGCCAGCAGGTCCCTTCCCCCCTGTGTAAGCATGTGTCAGCATGTCTGACAGTGGCATTCCCAGGGTCCCACTGCAGCTGTGGAACCCGAATGCTCATAAGCTACATCCAGATGTGGGTTCCCCCAAGCGCCAGGCTCTTTGGTTTTCTAAGGGATTCTCCGTGCCAGTCAGATGGGCGTGGTGCTGATAAGGCAAAGGACAGGCGTGTCCAATCCCAGCTCTCAGGGCAAACCCAGCCAAGCACAGAGGTGAGATCAGTTTCTGCCAGAGCCAGGGCGATTACCCAAGCCATGCAGAACTCCTCTCTGCATCCCCTCTGCTGGATCACAGAATCATAGAATATCAGGGTTGGAAGAGACCTCAGGAGGTCATCTAGTCCAACCCCCTGCTCAAAGCAGGACCAATCCCCAACTAAATCATCCCAGCCAGGGCTTTGTCAAGCCGGGCCTTAAAAACTTCTAAGGATGGAGATTCCACCACCTCCCTAGGTAACCCATTCCAGTGCTTCACCACCCTCCTAGTGAAATAGTGTTTCCTAATATCCAACCTAGACCTCCCCCACTGCAACTTGAGACCATTACTCCTTGTTCTGTCATCTGGTACCACTGAGAACAGCCGAGCTCCATCCTCTTTGGAACCCCCCTTCAGGTAGCTGAAGGCTCCTATCAAATACCCCCTCACTCTTCTCTTCTGCAGACTAAATAACCCCAGTTCCCTCAGCCTCTCCTCTAAGTCATGTGCCCCAGCCCCCTAATCATTTTTGTTGCCCTTCGCTGGACTCTCTCCAATTTGTCCACATCCCTTCTGTAGTGGGGGGACCAAAACTGGACGCAGTATTCCAGGTGTGGCCTCACCAGTGCCGAATAGAGGGGAATAATCACTTCCCTCAATCTGCTGGTAATGCTCCTACTGATACAGCCCAATATGCCTTTAGCCTTCTTGGCAACAAGGGCACATTGCTGATTCATATCCAGCTTCTCGTCCACTGTAATCCCCAGGTCCTTTTCTGCAGAACTGCTGCTTAGCCAGTCAGTCCCCAGCCTGTAGCGGTCCATGGGATTCTTCCTTCCTAAGTGCAGGACTCTGCACTTGTTCTTGTTGAACCTCATCAGATTTCTTTTGGCCCAATCCTCCAATGTGTCTAGGTCACTCTGGACCCTATCCCTACCCTCCAGCGTATCTACCTCTCCCCCCAGCTTAGTGTCATCTGCAAATTTGCTGAGGTGAGCCCCGGGGTGCCAAGGGAACGCAGAGTTGCCAGGTTCCTAGAAGCTCCCGGTGGCTGAATGGAGACGCAGCACTTTCCAGACGTGAATAGCTTCTCAATAAGCCATTTAACTTTGTGGAGTGATACACCATAAATATTTGTATTCAAGGGTAATACACTTAAATAATCCTGCCAGTAATGAGCAATAAAACATGGGTATATTGCTTATTAAGTATTTATGTACGTAATCCAGGAGCGTTCCCAGGCTGGCTGCTTTCCAAGAGTCTCACACCCAGGAACACAGCAAGGGCGCAAAACAAAGGGTCCGTCTGCTCTTCGGACAACTGAGCGTTCTCCACTACCCCTAACCGCAACCAGCACATCGCCAGCTGCACGGGGTGTAACCTCACGGGCCGCGGTAGGCAGGGGAGCAAGGGCAGAGTCCCTGCCCCGGAGGGGAGGCCCCTTGCTCAGAGAAAGCAGCAATGGCTCGCCCAGCGCCAGTGGAGGTTCTGCTCAGTAATTAGATCTCTGCTGGAGCTTTTCTAAATATAGCAGAAGGGCTGAGCCCTGCTCTCCTTTCTCCCACTATAATGAATAAATACAGAAAGATGCAATTAGCTGGCAGTAACCCTGATAATCTAGATCAATGGCTGCTGTATCCTTAATGAAGTGTTAAATTGAGTCTGTCTCCTTACCCCCCTGACTCCCCCGCAGGCTGTTTCAGTGATGGAGGTGTGGCTTCCCCTGGCTGGGCTCAGATCAGTCACGGAGAGTCATGAGCCCTGGCTAGCGCTGAGGAAGGAGAAGCAGCCCACCCGGATGCCTCCTCGCCACCACATCACAGCTACGCCTGGCCAACCGGTGGCGACTGTCCGATGCCAGCCCTGCCATCACCACCCTACAGGCTTTTATAGTTCTTGTGCCAAGACAGGGGCCCTCCCAGGCACACGTCCCAGCATCCCCCCCCCCCTCCCTCCCTCCCTCCGTCCTGCCAGGGAGTCACCTTCTGTCTGAGAACCCTTGAACATGTGAAAGGCCAGGCAGCCATCTGATCCACCTTAATGCTACCTGGAGCCAGCCCCACTCCCTCCCCCCAACTCCTCTGAGGGACGCCCTCTCCCAGCTCCACTGACCTCAAACAGCTTCATGCTTCATTACCCAACACCCTCCTCTAGTGCAGACACTCCAATCAGGCCCCCGCTCAGCAGCTTCTCTGGAGGCCAGAGAATACCAGCGTGGTCAGTGTCTTCTGGGGCCTGGTCCCTCGGATCCATTAATCGCCTTTGTGGCCCTGCCCGTGTCTCCTGCTCCCAAGGAGGGGACACTGCACACCTCATGCCAGCTACATGGACCCCTCTGATATGGGACTTCTGCAAGACCCTCTCACGGGGGCATGCTGCTCTCTAACCTCCTACGGACAAGAGCTGCGGGAGTGCATGGGGGGTGGGGTAGGAAGCCTTCAGCTGTATTCCCAGCTCTGCAGCTATCCACCCACCAGCTCCACACATCCCCTGTTGCTACAGAACCAAGCCCAGAGCAAAACGGTGCTTTTCTCTGTCTCCCACTGGGCTGAGGGGCCCGAATCTGCACACGCAGGGCTGCTTTTCGGGGGCTGTAAAGTGTCTTACAGCCCGATCTCAGCACAGGTGCGGGGCTGGCTCAGTTTTATCTCGCAAAGACTTCGCAGCCAGGGAAGGGACTGTCACCCAGAAGGCTCAGCTGCCAGGGCTAGCTCGTCTCAAATTGGCCCTGATTGCAGCGCAGCATAGTCGTCCTGGTGAGAACATGGCAGTAAAAATGCCTCTGAGGCAGCTCTCCAGGCCCTAGACAGAGACCCTGACACAGGTATTATTGACATGAGTTGGGGAGGGCCTCTACCACCGTGAAACTATGCATATCACACACACAATCTATACATACACGTGCGTGTGTCTCCCCATACATACATAAACATCGGTTGTTTCCTTTCCCTGTACCTGGAGAGAGAAATCCCCCTTGTCCGACAGTCTCGTAGATGCTATAACCATGGTAATAACTGTCTAGATGGGGAAAAGAGAAGTGAGCTGAGCTGGAGCTGCTGTTGACGTTGGTAAAGCCTGCGCTTTTGAAGCCAGAGGACCTGGGAGCTCCTGTTGCCGTGAAGTCCCTGGTGCCCTGGTATGCAGCAGTGACACCTGTGAAGTTCTGACTGGAGCCTGCCTATGGATTGACTACCAGCCTTTGCAGCACACAAGCCCCCTTGGCTAGCTACACTCTGAGGGCAAGTACACAGCAATCACTCAGCACTGCCCACCCTGTGAATGGGTGTCAGAGCCCCACACAGCAATCTGCCGCTCATCCTCCAATCACATCCTCCCCAGAGGAGCTGTGATAACCCTCCCCAATAAATGCTAATGCAAAGCAGCGGCTGAGGTCTCCTGCAGTTTTCTTCCCAACAACCCAGCTCTGCTTTCGCTGCCCAGTCAGTGGCCCCACCGGATCACTCTTATTTCTTGCCTCTCTGCTGGGCTTAAGGATTTGGGCTCCCATCCTGGAGGCTATGAGCTGATGCAGGAGCAGTGGGAATTGCCAAGCTAATCATGAGATCTCACATCGGGAGTGCTGGAGCAGGGCTGAGAGGGCAACAATCCCAGTGTCTGGGGTTTAACTGCTCTGCTTAAACCTGGTATTTTGACCTATTTGGATTGCACTATTTGTATTGGCCTCTGACGCTCTCAGGGTGTGAATGATGGGCAAAGCCTCGTCCCACTACCCTGGTCTCACGTTACCCCCAGACATGCCAAGGCAGGTATATTCAAACTATAACAGAGCAGGTTTAGATTACTGTGACGGTGCTGCCCGTGGGAGCCAGCTGAGGTCACTCAATTAGGGTGAACTGCAAACAAAGCAGGGCAGACAAACCCCAAACGCTGGTGGATATTCTAATACTTAGATTTTCCAAGCCAGCACAAAACAACTTCTATATTACCATACAGGTTACTCAGAAGTCCAAACAACGCAGTTCCCTTAAAGTACCCAGCCTCAGGCCTCCATCCAGACACACCTGTCAGATATGATGAAGATTACTGAGAATCTTATCTCATCATATAAAAGAAAAGGTTCTTCCAATCCCAAAGGATCAGCCACATACCCAGGTCCAATTATAACTTAGATCTTACCCAAAATACACGCTATAGCCAATTCTTATTAACTAAGCTAAAATTTATTAAAAAAGAAAAGAGAGAGAGTGTTGGTTAAAAGATCAATATACAGACAGACTTGAATTCAATTCTTGAGGTTTAGATACATAGCAGAGGTGAGCTTGTAGTTGCCAAAAGTCCTTTTAGAAATAGTCCATAGGTTATAGTCCAATGTCCATATTCAGGGTGGCTCCAGTCAAAGACTGGGGATCTCAATCCTTATGGCTTAAGGTTCCCCCCTCTTGAAACCAAAGCAGATCTGAGATGATGTATGATCATGTCCCAGGGTTCTTATACATTTCCAGCAGCCTTTCGGCCTGAGAAAACAATAGGCTTAATTCTCCTTCCTCTAAACATCATGGCAATTAGCACAGGGTAATTTATCCATTAAACAGTTCAGCTACAGGTTACTACAACCTTCAAAGAGACATATAGACAATAATACTATTTCACTCAAGTATCATCATAAATGTTAATACTCCTTTTTTGATCTTTGAATTAAAGTTATAGCAATAGACAAGACTTGTTTGCTTACATCACAAGACCTGAGCAAACATCTACCCTTGAGATCTCTAACAATGCAGACTTGCATTTCAAAGCTCTATTTATTTACCTATCTTCCTAACCAGTCCTTAAAGTTCACCCATGGGTCAGGTTAGTCTGTGAGTTAATTAACTTTTTCTGGCCCTGTCACCTTTCATGAAATATTATATTACATTCATAACATCACAATTACATCTCAGGAAAAACTCCCTAACTGTAGGCAGAGTAGGACAATGGAACAGACCACCTAGGGAGGTCCTGGAAGCTCCTTCATTCATAGAAATGTAGAACTGGAAGAGACCTTGAAAAGTCATTGAGTCCAGTCCAGTCCCCTGCCTTCACAGCAGGACTAAATACCATCCCTGACAGATTATTTTGCCCCTGACCCCTAAATGGCCCCCTCAAGGATTGAGCTCACAACCCTGGGTTTAGCAATCCCTCCCCCCATTGAAGGCTGTCAAAAGGAGGCTGGATAGCCGTCTGCCTTGGATGGGTTAGACAACAAATCCTGCAGCTTGGCAGGGGGTTAGACTAGATGACCCTTGCGGTCCTTTCTAACCCTATGGGTCTATGATATTACCCCTGCATCCGACCAGCTTCTCAATGTCTCACCGAAGGCAAAGAACTAGCTGATGGTCATGATTATTGCAAGATGTTTGTACGGGAAATAGCTCCAGAGATGTAAAATGTAGAAAATTGGGTTTCAAAACTGTGGAAGTGAAACTTGTCGCCTGAGGCGAGGCAGGTCTCCGGGCTCACTCCATCAACACTAAGAAAAGGGGACATCTGTGGAGACATCTACTTTTACTGTCGGGACCAGGTGCAGGCGGGAGGATTTACACAAACAAAAGAAGGTCCCAAGACAAGTCTCTGACTATGGGACCCCCTGGAGTAAGAGATAATGGTCTGCAACTGTTACTCCTGAGGGCATTCTGTGCCAAAAAAATTAAAATTCTGCACACAATATTTTAAAATTCTGCAAAATTCTGCAAATTTTATTTGTCATATAAATGTGGAGGCTCCAGCATGACAGGGGGCAGCACAGGCCACTGGCTGCACAGAAGTGCGAGATCACTGTGCAGCTCCACACACTGAGACACGGACTCAACGGTGAGGCTGCACCCGACCCTGACACAATGCAAGGACCGGGCCTGCTCCAGAAACACCTCCATGCCAGGTGCACCAGGTGTGGGGAATCATCAAGAAAGGGATAGATAATAAGACAGAAAATATCATATTGCCTCTATATAAATCCATAGTACGCCCATATCTTGAATACTGCGTGCAGATGTGGTCGCCCCATCTCAAAACAGATAGATTGGAATTGGAAAAGGTTCAGAAAAGGGCAACAAAAATTATTAGGGGTATGGAACAGCTGCCATATGAGGAGAGATTAACAAGACTGGGACTTTTCAGCTTGGAAAAGAGACGACTAAGGGGGGATATGATTGAGGTCTATAAAATCATGACTGGTGTGAAGAAAGTAAATAAGGAAGTGTTATTTACCCCTTCTCATAACACAAGAACTAGGGGTCACCAAATGAAATTAATAGGCGGCAGATTTAAAACAAACAAAAGGAAGTATTTCTTCACACAACGCACAGTCAACCTGTGGAACTCCTTGCCAGAAGATGCTGTGAAGGCCAAGAGTATAACAGGGTTCAAAAAAGAACTAGATAAATTCATGGAGGATAGGTCCATCAATGGCCATTAGCCAAGATGGATTGGGATGGTGTCCTTAACCTCTGTTTGCCAGAAGCTGGGAATGGGTGACGGGATGGATCACTTGATGATTCCCCCGTTCTGTTCATTCCCTCTGGGGCACCTGGGACTGGCCACTGTCGGAAGACAGGATACTGGGCTAGTATCTGACCTTTGGTCTGACCCAGTATGGACGTTCTTATGGTCACACACAGTGCCAGACATGCAAAACCTGGCCCATTGCCTCCCCACACACAGCCCCAGACACAAGCACAGCTGGGTCCATCATCTCCAGCAAGCCCACTTAGTAACTGAAGAATTCAAGGGATAATTGGGAGGAAATCCGCTCATTTTAGTCAAACTGGAAGAAATCCCCAGTCTCCTACTAACAGCAGGAATCACTCAGGGCTGGATGGTCTCATGTAGATAAGCAAGTTCTGGATGGGGATGGGTTAGTGTGACAGTCCCGTGCAAGTGCATGCATGAAGGATGTGGATACACACCAACTCCTCCTCCTCTTTTGCTTCTCATCCCAGTGCCAGGGCGAGAAAAGCAGCAGCACATTCTCCACCTTCACCCTCCCACTCCCTGCATTGTCTCGGATCAAACTCCCAGCCAGCCTGCGGCTGCCTCTCACCATGTAGGGCACTGCCGGGCACCGCGAGCCTCAGGAACATGTTAGAGCACTTGTTCTGCGTGCCGTGTCCTCACAAGCGGCCTCCCTGAGAGCTCTGCCGCCGTTTGTGCCGCAGTGAGCGCCAGCTGAATTATTCAGATTCAAAGCAATAAACACAGTTGCTTTATGACAGTTCAACCTTCCCAGTCAGCTTCTAATTGTTCATTACACCGAATTCCAGCCCCTCTCCAGGGCTGTGTCACCGCGCTGTCAGCGAGGGAGAGAGCCCCTCAGAGATGATTAATGCCAACGCTCCCTGTGCTTAATGAATCAAAGACTGCGGCAGAATTTGCAGAACGTGACAGAGAAGCAGGACTGTCGGGCTCCCCCAGCTCAGGCTCAGCACAGGAGGCAGCGAGAGGAGACGGTCTGTTGGGGAGAGGAGAAGGTCTGGGCTTGCAGAGGAAAAGGCCACTGTCGAGGAGGAGAAGCAAGCGAGGGACATGGGCAGGACCTAGGTTACCTAGGGAGGTGGTGGAATCTCCTTCCTTAGAGGTTTTTAAGGTCAGGCTTGACAAAGCCCTGGCTGGGATGATTTAGTTGGGATTAGGTCCTGCTTTGAGCAGGGGGTTGGACTAGATACCTCCTGAGCTCCCTTCCAACCCTGATATTCTATGACCTAGCACCAGGCATCTTCCCAGGATAGATGAGGTCCACATGGCCACCGCACACATCCCATGCACAGGTCAAATGACAGCAGGAGCAACGCGGGAGCTTCCCGACCCCCCCAGGGAGTGGCAGAACCCGGATCCCTGCGTTCCGGTGCAGCCAGGCCCCTGGCAGTAACACCTGGGCTCTGCAGACAGCCCCACGGGAGCTTTCAGGGACACGTTTTGGGGACGGTCCCCACTGTGAGCTGGGGGTGTAATTCCCAGCTCAAGGAGACACTTGCACTCACTTGGAGGGAGCTAGTATGCTAAAAGCAGAGCATAGCTGCAGGTAAGCATGTGGGGCGGCTGGCCCCCCCGGCCACTCGCTGCCATGCCCACATGCTCTTTTCAGCATGCCGGCTCCAGCACAGCGATGACAGGTGTGTGGTGAGGAGCTGGGAACGGCCCCTCCCACTGGACGTGTAGACGTCCCCTTTGCCAGGGCCCTCATTGTATAGCTCATCCCAAACGCGCTGGGCAGCATAGACCCCATAAGGCACCGGGGCAGCCCTGGCCAGGGAAGATGTCACCTGCTACATCACCAACTCCACTCCCTCCCTGCTCCTTGGAGCCTCCCCATGCAGAAACGGAGCCAGCCCAAACCTGTTCGCCTGTGAGGTCCTTCAGTATCACCGCCGAGCGCCTGCCAGGGGGCAAGGCCGGGGGGCTGCTCAGATAGGAGGGGCCAGGCCAGGGCCTGCTGGCTGGCCTTTGTTCAGGGTTCAATTTTCCCTGATTAGCAGAACTAAACGCTCCACAAACCTGTTTTTCTCCATAATTACAGGGTGCTGGGAGGAAGGCTCCCTCCGTAATGGGGATCATTATGCAAAGTGCTAATCACCTTTCTTAATGAGGTCCGGGTGTGATTAGCATGAGTTGCTTAATTGGCTGTGCAAATTGAAGGCGTCTTGCCACTGGAGAGAAGGGGACAGCGTTCGTGGGCAGGTGCAGGCAGCTGCGTGTCCTGTGCTGCTTGGGCAGGGAGCTTCCCTGAGCATCCCCCAGGAGAGGGGAGGCCGGCTCAGCGCAGCGTGGCCGGGTCGCTTGTTGGGTTCAATCTGCCCTTGTGTAATTGAATTGTGAGATCCTGACGGAGCGGCCACTTGACCTTTCAGTCAATAATTCCTTCTGTCCCACGTCGGGGTGGGGGCTAATGCCCCGGAATTATTCTAATCACGCACGCCCAGCAGCATCGCTCTCCCGCAGACGGCACAGTCCCGGCCTCTCACAACCACCGCGGAGCGAAAGGGACCCTGAGATTAATGGGGGAGGGGAGGGCTGGCGTGAACTCCAGAGAAAGGAGTGATGAATGGGAACTCTGAATCCCTGTGCTCCAATCAGCTTTCCACCATGGGCAGGGATTGTTAGCAATCCATGTTTGCCAGAGTATTACACCTTTCATTGCCAGGGCTAGCACATCAGGGCCAGCCTGAAATGCAGCCACCTCTAGGGTGCCACGCAGCAGCTGTTTACCAGCGCACAGCATCACTACACAGCAGAGAGCTAGGAGCACTGTATCCAGCAGAAAGCACAGGGGGGGATTAAGCAGAGGCAGAAATGAACCACACAACTAGACAGGCAGCCAGGAGGCCAGTGGTGATGGGTCTTTTCCTATAAAAGTGCTCTGGGGGGTTTATGACCCCCCTAGCACGATGCCTCTCCGCCACGATGGGGCAGCTGGCCAACATGGATGGAGCGAGCAGAGACATCCAGGCCCTGAGAAGGCTGGGCTCCAGTTTGCTAGGGAGAGCATGGCCCCAGCTCGAGGCAGGGATCACGCCCTCTCCCGTGAGTGCTCAACAGGGCTGATGGGAATGGCTTTTCCTGCTATGGGACTTTTCAAAGGAGGCACTTTTCCCCAGGCACCCAACCAAACGCGCTGGGATTTCACCCTTCGGCACGAGGGGCTGCTGAGCGACGCTGGGACTCCAAAGCCTCCCCGACCCCCGGGAACGCTGGGCGCTTTCACACACTTGCCCTCACAGCCTCTCTCCCGGGCGAGTGCCCTCAGTGCGTTCTCAGGGGCTGCACTGCCTGCTCCCACCGCAGCTCGGTCACAGAGGCGAGACCAGAACCCCCTCCCCAAGGCCTCTGCGCTGGTCACCGTGTCCACGGCGCTTTGCTCTCCCTGCAGACACGCACGAGGCCAACGCAGGCAGTTTTTGCCCTGGCCCAGCCAAGCAGAGGTGACTGCGCAGCCCAGGGTGGACCTGAGCAGAGCTGTCCCCCCGAGGCGCTGGGGGCTGCTCCTACGGCCTTGCTGTCCCAGTCGCTTCGCCGAGGCCTGGGGAAGGGTCTGGCGGAGAGGGACCAGCTGAGGCTGCTCCGCACAGGACGGTGATCATGGTGGTGGGCGGGGAAGCCATTTGGCAGACTGGCAGCGGTTGTGACTGCTCCATCTGTCAGCCGGGTGTGCCATGCCCTTGCCAAGGAGGTTCCAGCTGTTGGATTGCCAGGCAGCGGTGAGGGCTGGTGGGGCTCGTTCCACCTGCCCTGCAGCCTGGCCGAGTGCAGCACTCAGCGGGGGCTCTGCGGGCTGCCCTGGAAGGTGGCTCCGGCAGGGACTGCAGCCACCTGGGCTGCTCAGCAGGTCAGGTTGGCATCAGCCCATCCCCCTGGGATGCCTCGCATGGCACCGGCTTCATGCCAGCCATTCAAGGGGCAGGTTTGACGCTTTCTGCGGTTGGGAACGCACCTGCCTTCAGGAGCTCCCCCGTCCTTCCCCCCTCAGGCACTATGGACGCAGCTCAGCCCGGACGAGGGGCTTCTGCCGACAGCCCCTGGTGTGCGCCCCTAAGCACAGAAGGTGCCAGCCAGAGCGTGAACTCACCAGCCGACCAGGCATGTGGATAGGCACCGAGAGAGCTTTGCTTGGGGCAGGGAGGGGTAGGGGGCAGGCCGCCCTGGCCTGGGCGGCCATTGGGATGCCTTGCTTGTCTTTGGTAGGTAGCACGGACCCAGATGCCACCATGCCCAGAGAGAGTCATCAAAGCACCAGCTGCCACCCCATTCACTGCTGGATGAACCCTGCCTGGGATGGTTTGTTCTGAGCCTATCGCCAGGGGCAGCGGGGTGCCCCCAGCCAGCTCTGGGGTTAGGGGAGAGACGCCCATTCTCTTCCTGTAGAGCTGCCTGCTCTACCTTGGACCTCTCTGCTCCAAAGAGCAGCCAGGGCCCCCAGACACTCAGTGGCAGAGACGCCAATGTAGCATCATCCCAGCACATGTCCTGCACTGGAGTCAAGGATATGTCAAATAAGGAGAGCTGCGCTGGCTTCCCAGACACAGCCAGGAACACGAGGGTCTGACCGGCGCTCCTGTGCACCCTGTATTGTTGGCAAATGCCCCCGGGCTCCAGTAGTCACCCCATCCATCTCCACTCTGCAAAGGAGCTGGGCCAGCTGGCCCCTGGGGGTTATTAAACCCCTCAACCATAGCACGTCCTTGGGGATAGAGTGACAAAGAAGCCTTCACACGCGCGGGTACAAAGACCTGCTTAGAAAAGGGGACTGATCCATGCAAAAGGCACCAGGGACACGCAGTCTTGGATGCAGGCCTCACAGATAAAGTTAGTAACAATGGCGGGTCCGGCTCCTGCTGGTTACAAATGAACCTCCTGGTGAAACAGGCTCCGCTAACGAGGGGAGGGTTTCTCTTGGCAGCATGCGCAGGCCCTGTGCTGAGCGCGGCTGCTGCGCAGACTGGGGCTGCTGCTGGACGCACACGGGCTCTGGTGAGTTACAACCCCGCCTGCCGCAGTCTGTGGGCTGAGCTGTAGCGTTCTCTGTCTACCCTGGTCCCGCCACCGGGGGTGCGAGCACCTTCCAGCCATGCACAAAGCCCCGTGGCTAATGACTGCCATTCTCTTCTCAAGGGGCTTCTCTTTAAAGGCTCCGCCAGTGCCCTGCTTAGCGCAGGCCGGGTGAACAGGCCCTAGGGCTCGGACCGAAAAGCAGCAGGATTGAGGTCTCTGCGGTCCTGGAGCGTTCGATCCACCTCTGGACTGGCTCGAGTTTGCCCCGTCCCTGACCCAGATGAGCTTCAGGGTCATTCCTTTCAGCCTGAGAAGTGGCCAAAGGCCCGGCGCATCAGGCACCTTGTAGGCGCCAAAGCCTGGGGTTCCTGAGAGCCTGGAAGACAAAGGCTGAAATCTTGCCTTAAGGCTGGCTTTTCAGGGCCCCTGCGGGAGAGCGGAGGGCAGGGGGCAGGGCTCGGCGTGGCTGGGCAGGGCTTGTGCTGCTGTGTTCTGCATTGGCTGTGAGTCCCTTTGCGGCCCCAGAGACTGTGAGGTTTGGGGCCAGACAGGAGGCGACGGGCTGTGAATTCCCGAGGCCAGGCTCCAGCCCCAGGACAGGCCGTAGGGATAAAAGGGTTGGCTGTGAATCGCCGACACAACAGGTCCGAATTCTGTCCTCACTCCTCGGTGCCCCTCTAAGCTCCCTGCACGCCCAGATGGCAAAACAGCTGGCACCAGCTCCTAGGGAGTGGAGCCCTCTGCCCCCTCACTGCCCAGGCATCCAGCTGAACCCCCACCAAGCAGAATCTCCTCATCACCAGCAATCTTCCTCAGTCCTACCACCCAGGCTAACCTCAGTAACCCTCGATGCCCGGCTGGCGTGGCAATGGCCAGGGACCCTTTTGAAACCCCTGCACTGAACATGCCCTTGGGTTCCCACTGCAGAGGCAGCAGTCACTGGTGAGGGCCCTTTGGGATCTTCAGACACGGCCCCATGCAGAGCCAGGACCCTGCCACCTTAGCATGGATCTCACACTTGCCCCGGCACAGTGGAAAGCGGGGCTGTGTTGACAGTGGGAGTGTGAGGCCCTTGGGTGCTTCTCCTTTCCCTCGTTTGGGTCACCCCAGGCTGGCAGCTCCAGCTGAGTCCTTGGCACGCCTGCCCGCTCCCCCAGGGTGCAGCTTACACAGAGGTGCTGTGTACTGCGGGGCCCAGGGTGCTGGGGTTACTAATAATAATATATGGAGATATACCTATCTCACAGAGCTGGAAAGGACCCCGACAGGTCATCGAGTTCAGCCCCCTGCCTTCACTAACAGGACCAAGTACTGATTTTGCCCCAGATCCCTAAGTTGCCCCCTCAAGGATTGAACTCACAACCCTGGGTTTAGCAGGCCAATGCTCAAACCACTGAGCTATCCCTCAGTCACACAGGAAAAGCTACAAGCGAGCGAGTGCTGAGCAGCACCATGGCACTGTCATGCCTGGTACAGCACCGCTGTCAACATGGCCAGCACGTGGTACAGCTCCATTCCCGGCTCAGCNCTGGGTTTAGCAGGCCAATGCTCAAACCACTGAGCTATCCCTCAGTCACACAGGAAAAGCTTCAAGCGAGCGAGTGCTGAGCAGCACCATGGCACTGCCATGCCTGGTACAGCACCGCTGTCAACATGGCCAGCACATGGTACAGCTCCATTCCCGGCTCAGCTCTCCTCATCCAAAATGTATTAGGCACAGTCCTTATAGGCTCTGCCATTACCCACAATGCCTTGCAGACCCTGGTGGGTTATGAGTCTGACCTCTGACCCCCCTCGCCCCCCCAGGCTCCCACGGGACTTTTCCTGCTAAATGCAAAAAAATGTGGTTTAATCTCTCTCCAGAATGGCCAATTAGAATTGATTAAAACAACCAGCTGCCTTCCGATGGGTGGAGTAAGTCTCTGCGGACTAAATCTTTCCAAGATCCCATCCCCAGGCCCCAATCCAGCCAGAGGGGCGCGGGCTTGGAAAGGACGGAGGGGGCGGAGCAGGCTCCCTGGACAAGACTCATCCCGAATGCTCATTCAGTCACCCCACTAGCGGCACCGAGCCCAGTATGGATAAACCAATGAAAAGCAGTGTTCACATTCCCATCAACGCCGTGGGACAAATCTGCCTCTGCATCCCTCCACTGGCAAGTCTCAGGCCTGCAGGGTTAAGGAGCTGTGACGAAGTGGGACTGTTCTTAATGTTTCCTCTGAATACTATGTGGGTGCCTCAGTTTCCCCTATGCATTTCTTAGGTCTCCAGTGTGCATAAATGGCCGACAATCTGTCCCCTAGCAACAAATGGCCAGGGCCCTTCCCCCTTTGCAAGGGGATAGCTAAAGGTGAACAAAGAGATCAGGTGACCTCCTGGCCCGGGAAAGAGACAAAGGCCAGAAAGGAAGGGCTGGAGGGGGTTTCAGTTTGGGGCTGGCTGGGGACGAGGAGTGAGGGCAGACGGGGTTGTCTGGCTCGCTGGGCCCAGAATGGACCCGGCTGAGGGGTCCCGTTCTCTGTATCTACAAGCTCTGTTTTAGACCGTGTTCCTGTCATCTAATAAACCTCTGTTTTACTGGCTGGCTGAGAGTCACGTCTGACTGCGAAGTTGGGGGTGCGTGCAGGACCCTCTGGCTTCCCCAGGACCCCGCCTGGGCGGACTCACTGTGGGAAGCGCACGGAGGGGCATATGCTGAATGCTCCAAGGTCAGACCCAGGAGGTGAAGCCGTGTGAGCTTCTTGCCCTGAAGACAGTCTGCTCCGAGGGAGAGGAGGCTCCCCAAAGTCCTGACTGGCTTTGTGGGGAGCAGTTCCAGAGCATCATCCGGGGACTCTGTGACAGGAGCCCAGCTGGGTCGGCCTGGTGTTAAATATCCCAGGCCTTGGGGCACCTCCTCCCTGCTCTGCAGCAGAAGGCGCTGCGCCCCTGCAAGTCTTGTACGGCTTATTCACCCCCAAATCCCCTGCTCATTCCATCCTGCTCCTAGTCCTCTGTGCATCTCCATGGGTTTGCAGAGACCCGCTTCCCCAAAGGCTCCTGTAAGGAACGGCTAATCCAAATGCAGAAAGCGCTGCATTAGCTCCAGCTGTGCAGCGCCTGGCCAGGGGAGAACGCAGACATCTATCCAGCTGCAGCCCATCCCTGCCTGCAGCCAGGGGCTCTGGGCTGGAAGAGATCGATACAGGGTAGCTGGCTTGGCTCCCTGTCGGGAAGTGCAGAATGACCAAGCGGTGCCTTTGGCTGCAGGCTCCCGCAGCGGATTTGTGTCCCGGGCCCCATGAGCCCAGCCCGACTTCCACCGGGAGGCTCCTGAGCTGATGGGGGCTTTCAGCCTCCAGGATGCTGCTCGCGCCCCCTCCCGCGAGGATCTGCCCCTGACATTAATGATTGGTGCTTCCCCTCTGCTGTTTCACACAGTGATCCCGGCAGGGCGGCACGGCCATCTCCAGCGCAGCCGGGCCGGCAGGGGCTGCTCTCCATGGGCATCACGGCTGCACTTTAAACCTGACCGCCTGCCAGGTGAGAGCGACTCTCAATTACCAGCCAGGCAGAGGAAAGCCAGGGGAGCAAAGGGAGCCGGGCTGCACCAGAAGGCTCTTAGCCCCTTTGATCCTGGGGCTGCTCCAGGGAGCCTATCCAATGCAGGAATCTGGGGTGCCAGGTCAGCTTGCTGGGGTCCCAGGGCCCCTCCAGGTGGGAGCCAGAGCAGATGGGGAAGCGGTGGCCAGGCTAGCGGTCAGCAGAGGGATTGGGGGAGTGAGGGTGCTACCAGCTGCCAGCAGATTGCATGCAGCATGCCAGCTGCCTGGTGCTAGGAGCTGCAGCTCCCAACTGGCCAGAGAGCAGTGAGTCTGTGNGGGTCCCAGGGCCCCTCCAGGTGGGAGCCAGAGCAGATGGGGAAGCGGTGGCCAGGCTAGCAGTCAGCAGAGGGCTTGGGGGAGTGAGGGTGCTACCAGCTGCCAGCAGATTGCATGCAGCATGCCAGCTGGCTGATGCTAGGAGCTGCAGCTCCCAACTGGCCAGAGAGCAGTGAGTCTGTGGGGAGGGGTCTGCAGAGCCAGCAGCCAGGGCTGTGGCTAGAGGGCCTGGGGCACAGAACCCTGGCCAGCCCCAAGTTGTAACTTTCTGGCCATTTTAACAGCACAGCAGGATCAGGGACTTTCCCATCTTGCCCTCAGGCCAGGAGGCTGTAGCATAACATGGCCCGAATCCGGGACTTGGGCTCCTGCCCACTGTGAAGCATGCAATGCAGGCAGCTCCTCTGGAGGAGTTTTGGGGACAGAAAAGGGCACCTCCTGCATGCCGTCTCCGGCAGGGCACCGGCTGCAGCACGGGCCTGTCCCAGGCTATCCCAGCCCCCTGGAAGGGCAGTGCTCCCCTAGCACAGTGACACGGCCCCCACTGCAGAGCCTGCGGCCCTGGCCCCAGAACGGCCCGGCCCATGTTGCAGTTGGGTTTCTGCTCGGGGCAGGCTGAAGGTGGGCTGTCAGACAAAGGTCGGCTGATGTGTGAATATTACATTCCAATCGATACGTCCCATTGTTGCAGGAACAGGCCTTCATTAGCGCGAGCTGCAGCAGATGGCCCCACGCCCCCGGGGACCCCGTGCGCGCTCAGGCCAAGACAGCCGCTCAGCTCACTTCCTTGAGGGAAGTAGCCCTTTAATTAGCAGCCCAGCCATCAATAAGTCGCACACAAACAGTGGCATTCCTTCAGAGCTGACACACCGGAGGACAAGCTGACGGGCTGGCCCGGGGGTGGGGAGAGCAAGCGAGTGAGCAGCTCCGGCGGGGGAAGCTTGCCGCGGCTCCACTCACATCCTGTATCTGCGCTATCGGCACTTCCTGGTGAGCCAACGACTGGGCCACGCCACTGCCAAAAACCACAGTGGCTCCAACAATAGAGAGGCCCCACCTGGAGGGGGATGGGACGGGACGGTCCCCACCAGCTGGGGAGACTGCCATGTGCTTGCGCGGGTCCCCGTGGTGTGGCACATCCCTGTGTGCACGTTTCTCTCGCTCCCTCACCCTTCCACTGCCCCTCGAACGACGAGCCCTTGCCCATCGCACTGCAGGGTCCGGGCGGGCCGTGCCCAGGCCCATGCTCTCAGCTGGTGGGGACTCTAGCCCTGCTGGGAGTGCTCTCTGCTCCAGGGGCAGAACCTGCTCTCCCAGCCCTCCACGCGGGGCCCCTCAGCTACCAGGCTCCCGCACAGTTGAAGGAGGGGACGTGCTGGGAGCTGGAGGCAGCTGTGGGGCCCAGCCTGTGACAGTCCCAGGGAAGCCATGGCTTCCCCCGCCAGGCCCTGCAGGGGGACTGGGGCCTGCAGTCCCAAATACCTGCCTCCCTGCAGCTCCTCAGCGACTGCAGCTGGAGCCCCACAACTACGAGGTTGTGCTGTGGGGTGGGAGGGTGGATGCCTGTGCTTGGCACAGCACAGGGCAGCGACCCGCGGAAGTCAGGGCTGATTGGAGGGGCCATTCCCTTTCCAAGCACTAAGCAGGTGGGCAGCGAGGGGTGGCACTTCCCTGCCCCTGCCCTCCCATGCCAGCCTGATCCCCTGGCAGCCCAACCAGCTCTGAACCGCCCCCTGGCCAGAGCACATGATGCCCCGGAGGCTCATGGTGCGGGCAGCAATGACCCTGCCCTGTGCCCCACTTACCCAGGGCCGGGGGGGGGTGGGATGAGAATGCCCATTGCCTGCTGCCAGCACAGCAGCATTGTGGGTGTGGACTCTGAGCTGGTTCCCTCCCCCCCCCAGGACCCCCAGACACACAGCTGAGCCAGAAGCTGTCCCGGCTGCAGGCCCCATTTCCACCATGTCACCGCCAAACCAAAGACAGACCATTGGGAGTGCCGGGAACACGGGAGGAGAAGGCCGCACGAAGCTGGCCGCCCCCACGCTGGGCACAAGGCGATGAGACCTGCCCGGTGCCTGTCCCAGCCTGCAGGGCCCCAGCAGCGCCTTGCACCTGTGGCCGAGAGGGCTCCAGAGTGCAGAGTGAGGGAGCAAATGGAGGGGATCCGGTGCAGGAGATGGGCTGGGCCGAAGGAGCAGGGGCGGGGCTGGGTGTGCGGGGAGGGCGAGAGCCAACACATGCTTGTCCGTCTCCAGCTCCCCCTGCTCCCACCTCTCGCGCCTCCCTCCTGCCACGGGCTCCAGCGAGGGGCGGGAGGAGAGGAGCCCTGGGCCCAGCCTGGGCCTGGCTGCACTAGCAGCTGGTCTCCTTGAGGCAAAGGGCTGGGCAGACGCAGAGCCCTTCCCCTCCGCCTGCAGAGCCGACACAAGCCCCTTTACGCCATCGCCGCTCAGCAGGGGGGTGCGGGGAACAGTTTTCCAAGCGCCCAAGCCCCGGAGCAGACGCAATACCTGGATCAGCAAACACCGGCCCCTCGGCCCGGGCACAGAGCGCATGCCACACAGACAGCACTTCCCGGTCAGTGGAAACGGTGCTGGCTGCTCGGGTCCTTGATCTGCAAAGGGGAGGCCGAGCGGGTACAGCGTGTTCGGCCTAGCCAGAGCGGGTACAGCGTGTTCGGCCTAGCCAGAGCGGGTACAGCGTGTTCGGCCTAGCCAGAGCGGCCCGTCCGCAGGGCTAGGGTTTAACAAGCGACGAGTCCCGAGGGAAATGAGGCGAGGGTTTGACACCATGCAACAGCCATGAGTCCAGCTCACACAAAGCTAGCCGTGCCCCGTGCTCACGACCAGCCCAGGAGCAGAGCAGCAGGGAGGGACGGAGACACAGCGGGCAGCCCAGGGCTGAAGGCGGAAGCGGCCCGGAGGTGGGTGAGGGCTCAGGGCTGGGAGCAGAGAGTGCAGCGGGTCAGGAGTGAGGGGCGATGGCTAGTGAAGCGGAGCAGCGGGCGGCAGGTCTGTGCGGGAAGCTGCAGAGTGCACGTTAGCCCGTTCCACCGCGAGGCCGAGTGCCCGCTGGTTTTATGGAGCGGCAGTGCCTCAGCTTCGGTTAGTGGCAATGAAAGGGGAAGTGTGAGTCACTCTTTGCAGTTTAAGAAGCAGCGTTTGCAGCCAGAGGGAGGGTGGCTGGAGGGAAGAGGTGGGGACCTGCGTTGTGGGAGAACTCACAGCTATGCAGGAGGCCGGGGGAGCTGCGTCCCCAAGCCCAGGGAAGGCCCCCTCATGTCGCAGGCACTTGCATAGCCCTGTTAACACATGGGGGCTTGGAGGAGGATGCAGCAAGCTGCTGCCCCTCCTGCAGAGCCAGCCGGGCGACTCTCCCCAGTGCGACTAGCTCAGGAATGTCAGAGCTGGAGCCAGCGGGCCAGGCTGCACCCCCGGAGCAGTCAGGGGAATTCAGCTTCTACAAAATGACCCTGCGACCCCCCTGGAGAGGTTAAAAGGGCAGGATCCAATCTGGCTGGCTAATGCTGAAGGGAGGGGTACCGCCGGTTTGGACGCGCAAGGACGGGAATTTGGGTGTGAACAATCTCTGGAAGGAGAGAGTTGCAGAGTGTTGGGCATAGAGCAGGCACAGATGGGGCTGTAATCATCCCACACACACACACACACACACACACACACACCCCTGGACTGGGAGCAGCTCACAATGGGCAGCCAGAGACTCCAGCAGCCCTGGCACACGAGGGTTTTAAACATTACAGAGCCCTTTCTGCGCCGCCCCGGATGAAAACATCCCCCTACCAGTGGCAGGGGTGCTGCGAAGACATTCCAGCCCTTGGGCTCCCTTCGTTCGTTCAAAGGGATAAGGGCCCAGGCAGGCGGCTGTGAAAAGGAGCGGGGCCGCTCCCAGCAGGAGCCGGGCTGTGGAATGTGCTTTCTTCTCCGCTAGCCATTGACAAACTCCACATTGTGCCTTCGGCTCCAAGCCTCCCCTCTGATTTAGTGGGGACAGTTATGTGAATGGCCTGACCTCTGAATGGGAACCTCCCTGGCCGGGTCCTGCCCAGCTCTGCAGCGGCCCCTGCGCTCGCCTGGGAAGCCGGGACCATCCTGCTGGCTGCCCAGCAATCTCCTGGGGTTGGCCCTGTGGTCTGGGTATTAAGTCAGTGGTGGAGAGGAAAGGGCGGGTCCTGCTCTGATCTGCTAAGAGCTCCTTACAGGGGGGGGGGAGCAGAGGGAGAGCGGCTCTGGCCAGGGAACTGCAACAGCCCTCCTTTGCCGCATCCCAACAGCCTGGCAGGGGCTGAGAGCCCCTCAAAGCAGGGATTTGCACGGCGACTTGGTGCATGAGAGCTGGCAAGCAGGACTCCCTAACCAGGGGATCACATGATCTGCTCTGCAGCATGCCACCCAGGCCAGCTGCTCCCCTTCAGCACAGCAGCGCCCGCTGCGCCCCGAGGGAGGAGCGCAAAGGAAGGGCGGTGGGGGAGGAGAGGTGGCGAGGTTTGATTTGGGGAGGGAGCGCACTACCCGCAGGACAGATGCCATTTGCAGTGATGGATGTTCTCGGGCCTGGCTAGGAATGCAGCCGGCGCTGCCATCTGGCACCATGCCCTGCCCAGGTTGGCAGCAGCATGCCTGCTGTCTGACACGTGTCGCTTCCTGGCACCACAGAAAGAACCCAACCCAGAAAGAAACCAGCCTGGAAGTGCTCCGCTGGCCAGTACGTTCCTGCCTCGAGGCAGCAGGAGCCGAGGAGAGCAGCACTGCATGCTGGGCGTTCCTGGCTCCCGTCACACGCAGGAAGGGCTGCCAGATGCCACGGGACGCCTTTCCACACCCCCCAGCCTTCCTGCTGTGAGCTGGGGAGTGCCCAGCTGGGATCCTGGGAGAAATCCAGCCACTGCCCTAGTGCTGGGGTCCCTAAGTGCGGCACGCTCAGTGTGAGACCTGCAGGCCAGCCCTCCCTCCTGAGAGCCAGGCACACCCTCCAGCTGCCCCACCTCCCTGACTCCTGCCCCGACCCTTCAGACATCCCTGGGCTTAATCACTGCCCCTGCGTCTCTCACAACTTCCCCCTTGGGGCATGCTGGCCAAAGCCCTGCTGGAACGTGCCCTGCAGCTGAATGAGCGGTTCGGGAGAGAAGGGTCCCCATCCCTCCCGCCCCGCAGATGTGAGATGACAGCTTCCCTGCTTGCAGTGGGAACTGCCCCTCACCCCCAACAGAAACGACCCCCAGAGCTCACTTTCCAAGCCAAGCAAAAGGTCCTTCTCCTGTTTGTTCCAGCTCGCTGGCAGTGGGAGAGGCTCATGGCAGGGCAGCCTGAGGGGCTGGCGTGACCGCTGCCACCCTGCCCCTCCCATAGACAGCAATAAAGGCAGGCGCAGGGAGACAGGCTCATGAGCCCCTGCATCCCACTCATCCCCTAGCGCTCATGCAGCAAACGTTCCTCACACCATGGCACGGGGACACAATCGCTAAGTGGTGACGAGGCCTGAGTCTCCACTGCTGTGCCACGCAGCTCCATGGAGGCAAAGAGTTACAGCAGCATAGAACCAGAGAAGTGAGGGAACCAGCCAGCTCTTGATTTCTGACCCCCTCCGTGTCCCTTCGCTAGAGAGAAATCCCTGGGGCTCCCCTGCCAGAGCAGAGATTTAAGGGACATTTGAGGGTTAGAATCATAGAATATCAGGGTTGGAAGAGACCTCAGGAGGTCATCTAGTCCAACCCCCTGCTCAAAGCAGGACCAAACCCCAACTAAATCATCCCAGCCAGGGCTTTGTCAAGCCGGGCCTTAAAAACCTCTAAGGAAGGAGATTCCACCACCTCCCTAGGGAACCCCTAGGTTGCTGGGCCAGGTGAGAATTTTCCCTCTTCTAACTCCAATGCTCTAACTCTGACTCTTCCCTCTTTCTGCTCCAATATATACTTTGCAGGAATTCCTGTCTCCCAAAGCGCTTGGGTCCCTGGCCTGCTTTATTGCGCTGGTCTCAGTGAGGACCAGTCACTGCGGGGCCGGTGGGAGAGGACAAGGGCTAATTTTTCAATTGTGCTTTTTCGCGCCTCAGAAAGTTCCATGCAACCCCAGAACGCCCCAGGCTCCAGCCGCGCAGGCTTCCAGCGTCAGCACTGCACAGACACTGCCATTTCACTGCCAGCTGCAGCCCTGGCACAAGGAGATTGGGAGAGCAGGAGAAAGGGGCCCAGGCCTGGGGAGGACTCTGAGAAGGAAGGAGACAGAGGACACTGCAATTCCCAGGTTGGCTGGACTGTAAACACTTGCTCCAGCCCAGCAAGATGTCGGGCAGGCAGTGCTTAGCTCAGTCACCGGGCAGGCAGTGAAATCCAAGGCAAGAACTGGCTTAGAGACTGCAAAGGAATAACGTGGATTCCTTGGCTGGGTTGGGTACATCTTCCCTTTCACTGGAGATTCCCGGTGTCAAGATCAAAGCCCTGGTGGGTGGAGCAGGGATCTGTCTCAGCAAAGAGATGTTTAGAAGGAGAACTAAGGAAATTCTCCGAACACACTATGTCCTGAGTCGCGCTCAGGCAGCGGCTGCATTCGGTATCGATTTAAGCTTTGGATCCTTCGGGACAGAACCTAGGAAGTGCCAGACCAGAGCCCACGTGTGCTCAGCCTCCCTCGGCCTGCCAGACAGACCAGACTCCACGTCTGTCTAGCCCACACTCCTGCTGACAGTGGTAGCACTGACGCTTCAGAGGAAGGTCTCCTTAGCCCCTTCACTTACAGCTCAGCTTATGCCCCGGTGCAGGATGCGTTTCATGGCCTCCTGACATCACACTGGCTCCGGGGACTGATCAGTTACCATGGCAGCCAGCATCCCGAATCCCAGGCAAGAGGCAGAGGGCTGGCCCAGCAAAGCCATGGCAGGCTCAGAACCCAGCTGCGCAGCAGAGGCGAAAGCAGACAAGCTGAATCAGTCCCTGGGGCCCATTTCCCCTCTTCCCCCTTCCTGGGATCAGGCCATTCTCCCTCCCTCTCCCATTCTTACATCCCAGCTGCCCGCAGAGGCACCCGTGGCTGGCCAGCGTGTGGGGGCCGGATCCAAGCTCAGCGTGGCTGGGCTTTGGCGGCACTGCCCTTCTGGCTCCAGTTTGCTCCACGGCTCAGAGGCTTTTACCCACCGGTCTCCTCTTAGCTGTAGTGATTGTGGCTGCTGCCAGCGCTGGCTTATAGTTAATCACACCAACACTGGACTTAAGCCATGCTTCGAAGCACAGGCCAGTCACTTTACTGCCCTGTGCTGGCAGCACGGCCCCACCCTCCCCAGCTCCCCGTGCCCCTCCTGGAGAGAGGAGCCCTCCAGCAGGAGAGCTTTGCGGGAGCCCAGCTGGGGGGAGGGGGAGACACGTCTAATGACTTCTCAGGGAGTTAGTTAACAGTGCAGAGCTCTGCAGCTAATCTCCTCCAGGAAGATCCCAGCAGCAAAGCAGACGGGCATGGTAAGCCCATTGGCTTCGCCACTTCATTTATAGACACTGCAAAGAAAAGAGGGAGGCTTCAAACCTGCAGCTCTTGTGGCATTAGCAGGGCTTGCTTCCTCCCAGCCCCACTAGAGCAGAGCTGCAGGGCAGCCCGAGCCGGGGGCTCTTCCCGAGGCAGCACTGCCTGGCAGTGAGGTCCGGATCCCTAGCGGCTCCCCAGGGGGTGCTGGTGCAGGAGGACGCGGCTCCGCGGAACAGCCGCTCCTAGCACACACCACCTGGGCAGGCCGACGGGGAGCCAAGGGCGTGTGAGAAGTGGGGAGAGCAAAGTCAGGCCCCTCGCTGCCCAGGCGCGTGGGCAAGGCCCCTGGGGAAGCAGCTGCATGGTGTGTGTCCCTGCCAGGCTGCCCCGTGCAGCGCTGCACATGGCAGCACCAGAAGCATCCCAAGGCAGACGCTGCAGCCAGGGGTGCCTCGCGAAAGAGGCGGGGCACATTCCTTAGCTCCCTGGGGCTGGCAGCTCAGCTCCAGCAGCTGTGCCATGGCAGCCAGCGAGCCCTGCCCTCTGCATGGCGCTAATCTGGGATGAGCAAAAGCCCAGCTGGAAGCTATTCATTAACCCCCTCCCTGCCCCCAGCAGCTCCTGCTAACAAAGCATGTTCCCTTCCCCCCACACACACACCTTTCCAGCGTGCCCAGGGCAGACCTGTACTGAACCAGAGTTCCAGCCAGGTCAGCACAGGGGTGTCCGCTCTCGGCTCCTCCTGAGGAGGGAAGGGGATGGAGATGTTCCCGGGTAGGTTTCACGCAACTCATCAAAGGGCTGGAGGTGAAATTAGCAGAGCCGCTTGGCTAAACAAGGGCCCCAGGCCACGTGTATTCGGGGAGACACCCAGGAATCACAGAATCATAGAACATCAGGGTTGGAAGGGAGCTCAGGAGGTTCTAGTCCAACCCCCTGCTCAAAGCAGGACCAATCTCCAACTAAACCATCCCAGCCAGGGCTCTGTCATGCCAGGCTTTAAAAACCTCTAAGGAAGGAGATTCCACCATCTCCCTAGGTAACCCATTCCAGTGCTTCACCACCCTCCTAGTGAAATAGTGTTTCCTAATATCCAATCTAAACCTCCCCCACTGCAACTTGAGACCATTACTCCTTGTTCTGTCATCTGCTACCACTGAGAACAGTCTAGATCCATCCTCTTTGGACCCCCCTTTCAGGTAGTTGAAAGCAGCTATCAAATCCCCCCCCCCCCCATTCTTCTCTTCTGCAGACTAAACAATCCCAGTTCCCTCAGCCTCTCCTCATAAGTCATGTGCTCCAGCCCCCTAATCATTTTTGTTCCCTTCTGCTGGACTCCCTCCAATTTGTCCACAAATTTGCCTTCTGTAGGGGGGGGGGACCAAAACTGGACACAATACTCCAGGTGTGGCCTCACCAGTGCTGAATAGAGGGGAATAATCACTTCCCTCTATCTGCTGGCAATGCCCCTACTTATACAGCCCAATATGCCATTAGCCTTCTTGGCAACGAGGGCACACTGCTGACTCATATCCAGCTTCTCGCCCACTGTAACCCGTAGGTCCTTTTCTGCAGAACTGCTGCCTAGCCATTCAGAAGACAGGGAGGGCATGACCCTTACCTACGGCGAGCAGTTAGATTGGAAAAGGGGGCTCCACATGACGGAAAATGAGATTAAGTCAAAGGACCCTGCATTTGGGCGAATGTCAGGAATGAGTTGCACAGGGCTGGAGATCTACGGTGCTCAGCAGGGAAAGGTGGAACCCCTGGGCCTTGGCCAGTTAGAAGGAGCCGGAATTAAATCCTGTAACCCAGAGAGTATGGAACAAACCTGCTCCCGCAAAGGGCCTGCCTCATGGTAGTGGTGAGTCTTTTCCACCCCTGAGTGATTTCCAGCCCTGCAAACAGCAACCTGAGTCGCCAGGTTGGGCTGGAATAGCAAACACCCAGCCCTCGGGCCTGGCAGCGTCAGGGCTCACAGCATCACAGGCGCCAACTTGTTTCTGCGCCGGTGGGTGCTCGCGCCTCCGCCCCGACTCCACCCCTGCCCTAATGTCCCCGCCCTAACTCCGCCCCTCCCTGCTCCTATTGGACCCTTCCCCAAATCCCCGCCTCGGCCCCACCTCCTCCTCCAAGCATGCCGCGTTCCCCCTCCTCCCCTCTCCTTCCCAGGCTTGCCGCGCGAAACAGCTGTTTCGCGGCGCAAGCACTGGGAGGGAGGGGGGAGAAGCAGGACGCGGCGGCGTGCTCAGGGGAGGAGGGGGAGGGGGAGGGGGGGTGAGCTGGGGCAGGGGGGCAGGGCGGGGAGCTGCCGGTGGGTGCAGAGCACCCACCAATTTTTCCCCATGGGTGCTCGGCGCCTATGCATGGCATGCTCGCCAATTTCAACTAACTACTGTTCAGCTAGTCAAGTGTCACGATTACTGGGGCGACTGACCTAGCTCCGGCACGCCTTCCCCAAGCCAGACTCCCTTAGCTAGAGTGCGGCGGGAGGAGCTCAGTATCTCAGAAATGCAGGCCGCTTTGATTTAGGTACCTACACCCAGGATTTTGGTTCCTTTTTCGCGGCATGCACAGAGCAGAGGCCCAGGCTCTAAAGAAAGAACATCCAGTACTGGGGGATGCTAAAGCTCAGCCTTTGGGAGAGATTCTGGGGTTAGGCCCCGGAGGTAACTAAAGGATAACCAGTGGCAGAGTATTCATAGGGAAACCACACAAGCTGCCAAGCTCCGGGGGTATTTCTCTAACAAACTTGCGGAGAGCAACCTAATTAATGAGGGGTCTCTCTGTGCACAGCATGGAAATTCACCCTGGTCACACAATAGCAGAGGCGACACACTCATTTAAGTCAGGTTCCTGCAGCGTACAGAAGATTCCTGCACGCTTGCACTGCAGTGTAAGACAAATGCGCTACACGACGCTGCACTTGCGGCCGAAGCAAACTGCTCCCTGCATCATTTGAGGAATATCATGTGACCATCTAAAGGGAAACGCAGGTGCTCAAGGGGGCGTTTCCAGGCCGTGGAGCTGATTTCCATCGCACCCCGCTGGGAGGGAACCGGCGTTTCACAGAGGAAGCGTGCCCGAGGTTACACACGGGGAGTCGGGCAGAACTAGATGGAGAACCCCAATCTCCTGACTCCCAGCCCCTGCCTTAACCACAAGGCCACCCTTCCCTTCCAGCAACCTAACGGTCACACCGATGGCGACTTATGGCCCATATCATTTTTGGTCTGAGCAAAGCAAGGCCCTACCCACCCGTCTTATGGCATTTCTCCGGCACACAGAGCCCCTGGCATGTGGCGGGGGGGGGGAGGGGTGTGTGAAGGGGCGGGGGGAGGATGTGTGTAATGGGGGACTCACAGAGCCCCTGTTGGCACAAGTCAGGGCAACTGCACCTATACTGCCTCTCCATGTACAGCAAGGGCTCCCACTCTCAGCTCGCCTTTCCGGGGGCAGACGCACGTCTCTCCCTTCCGACTGGGAAATCCCCAGGCTGTACAGTACCCTGCCTACTTCCCAGCACAGACCCGCTTGACTTCCCTGCCGAGACTGAGAACAGAGTCACTGCACAGCTCTTTCTCGGCAGGCCTGCTTATTCTTAGGATCAAAGCATTACAGAGAAAACATATCAACAGCACTAAAGGAACCTGCACGCATGCTGATCAGCTTACCAGGGCTCACCCCAACCCCAACGTGGATTCTTGCAGGATAAACCCTTCTCTCACACACAGACCCGCACCCTAGGCGAGCCCTTGGGGTGACCAGGTCACCACAGCTTCAGCTCAGACCGAGCACACCCATGACAAAGGCAGTCCACCCTTTTACACAGATATGGGGTCCTTGACCTGGAGTTCATACACTCTCTCCCCAGGGCGTGTCTTCAAAAGGTTGCTTTGGAGGGGATGCTTTTGCATTCCTCTCACACCTCAAGGTATTTCCAAGGAAATCCACCTCCCACACACTGCTCCAGAAAGACCTGTGAACTTCCCCCTAACTTCCAGAGATTCCAGTGATCTTGTCTAAGGGCTAAAGAAGTTCCACACAATCTCACACTAGCACATAAACATTTGCATTTCCAATACAACGCACCCCAAAGGTGTTAACCCTAACTCCAGCCAGTACATTCAGTCAGGACATTACCAGTCTGTCACAGCTGGTATGGCGGGGCGGGGGGAGATGGGAGCGTGGCACCCAGGGAGCCATGGAGGGGGCAAGAAGCCCCTGGGCTGTTCAATGAACTGGAGTGAGAGAGTGTGCGACCCCCAAGTTTAAGAAAGGGCAAACACAATTCCAGCCTGGCACACCATTTTGGCCGAGCCCCCTGTAAACTCCAGGGAAGCCAGTAAGAGGCGCAGCTGCTCTTTGATAGCAGGCCAGCAACTCCTGTGGGGCTGTGTACCTGGAAGCGTGGGTCCTATCTGTGCTCCACGCGCCCGAGTGCGGAGGCTCGAGTGGTGTCCGCTGGCCCCTACACCCACAGTACTTCACCTCGCACTCCAGATCGCGGCGTGAGAGGCCATGCGGGCCAACGCCTCTCCAGTCCCTCCTCACTGCAATCCAACCGGACGCGAAACAGAGGAATAGAAGGTAGGTAGAGGAACACAGATAGGAACCGTGCACCACAAAGAACCTCCAGTTACTCCGTTTCCTCTCTGGGTGTGTATTCCACCCGTGGGTGACGGGCACACAGTGTTCAGACTGGAGGGCGGTGAAGATGCTGGCAAGGATGATGCTGGAAATGTGGCAGTTCCCAGTGGAGGCTTGACTAGCAGGAGGCTTGACAGTGGAGGCTTGACTAGCAGGTAGTGTTTAGTGAGTGTGTGTCTGGAACGCCAGGCCACCGCCCCGCCCGGCGATGGTCCTTCAGTGGTCCTCTAGTGGAGGGTGCCCTTACCCTGTTAGGGGGAGGGATACGCACTAACTGGTTGCATGGGTGATATGATATGCCCAGCAATCCATTCAGAGATCCCCTGAGCGGATAGCTCGTCCCACGACCTCTCAGCTATGGCAAGAAATAGTCTTGGAGACTTGGAGAGATTTGGTTCTCTGCAGGTAGAACGCCCAGGCACGCCTGACATCCAGGGAAGGACGCTTCCTCTCCTCACCAGAGGCAGAGGCTTGGGGAGGAGATCAGGAAAGTGGATAGCTTGGCTGGCATGGGGGAGGAATTCAGGAGGCAAATGAAAAGAGCTTTCCCTTGTGAAGTACATGGTGAGTGTCATGAGGGCTCCCATCTCGCCCACCCTTCTGACTGAGGTAATAGCCACTAAGAACATGACCTCCCTAGACAGGTGGGACCTGGAGCCTGTTGCCAAGGGTTCAAATGGTGGCCCAGTGAGTAGTGATAGGATGAGACCGAGGTCCCATGGAGCTGTAGGTTTGATGACTGGTGGAAAGGCCCTAACCAGGCCTCTCCTAAACCTCGCTGTTGTAAGGTGAGGAAAGATGGAACGTCCATCTACTGGAGGAAGGAAGGCGCCGATCGCTGCACGATGGACCTGTGGTGAGCTAATGGAAACACCCAAGTTCTGTATAAACGGGAGGGGATCTAAAATGACTGGGATAGCTGCAGAACGTGGAGACAGCAGCTTATCCTGAGCCCCGGCTGAGATGCATCTCCACTTAGCTGGGTAGCAGGTTCTAGCTGAGTCTGTCCTACTCCGAGTAAGAACAGCTCAGACGGGTGCTGAGCGTGAGCGTTCTAGTTCTGATGCTCATCCAAACACCAAGGCCATGAGCTGGAGTGGGGGGTCTGGACTGGGGCATCTGACTCTGCCGCCTTCCACAGTATAGAACATCCTCAGGAGCTCCGTGAACCAAAACGGTCTGGGCCAGCTGGGAGCTCTGTCCGGTCTTTAACCCTCTCCTGGCAGATCAGAGTGAGGGGCTTGTGCTTGGCGTAGAGCTGCTCGTCTGATGGGGCTGACGTGCCGGGGGGGTCTCCTTGGCCCGGATCAGAGTGAGGCCTCGGAGCATTCTCCATAAGGTCTTTTCTTAATCTAAGCTCCCAAGCACTGCAAGTTTGCAGCAGAAAAGAGCGACAGACACTGCACTGTGCAGCAACAGGCCCCTCACCCAAACAGTAGTGACAGCGTCGGTGCTCGGCCCTCGCGGAGAAGGAGTGAGAGCAGGAGACAGCTCCTGAAACCCAGGACTCTGGGCATAGTCCATCTCCCCTGGTACGGGGAGAAAAATGACTTACAGTAACTACACTAAAAACTCACTACGGTAATGTGACTATTTACAAATGTATTTAGAGGCCAAAGATGAAAGCTGGAGAAATCTTTGGACACAGGGCGTCCGACTCAGGCCACAGGGCAGTAAGAAGGAACTGGAGAGGTGTTGGCCCTCGGTCTGGAACATGTCAATAACTGCGTCACACTGCACTCAGTGGGGCAGATGGGGCAGGACGGGGGCCACTGTTTCAGAGCAGTAGGAGAGGCAGCATTGCTCCTTAGTGAGAGCAGCAGCGAGGAAGGTTTCAATCAGGCAGAGGCCAGATTCTATAACCAGGAGTCCTGGCAGATCAAGAGGGGCTCGGGGAGGAGGGACCTGAGTAGCTGCTGGGCTGGGTGCGCAGAGTTAAGTCCCCAGCTCAGGCGCAGAGTGCAGGACCTGCCACCCTGCTCCTTTCAGACACTCCTCACTTGATTTACAGCCCCGGCTGAGAACGTGGCAGGGCGCTAAGCGGCCCCGGCAACTTGTCCCCTGCCAAGTTTCATGCCTCACAGTTGAGCCACTGTTGAGTCATGCCAAGCACAATACAATGCAACAGCTTGAATCACTTTTACACAGGGAAGGGTCATTTTCCCACCCTCCCCAAGCTCAGCGACGGCCCAGGAGGCTTCTCCAAACTTGCCAATAAAACCCCTACATGTGGCCAGAGAGCAGACCTGGAGAATTTCAGCCAGACAGGTGAGATGTAGAGTTGTGAGCAGGTGAGACGAGTAAAGGAAACTCCCCCGCAGCCTTTGCCAGCCCCACATGGGGAAATCCAGGAGCGGGGCACAGGAGTCTCATTCCAACAGCCGCCCACTAAGCCACGCAGTGACCTCGTTTCCCTCTCCCCCTCCCACCCACCTCCCCAGAGCCCCACTGTCACCTCTCCCTCGTATAAAGGGAGGAGAACGGCTGCCTGCACTCCTGCCCTGCCCACTCCAAGCCGGCCATGAATGGGCATCAGGTCTAGGCAGGGAGGGGCAGAGCCAGCTGCAGCCTCACATCCACACAGCTGGGCACAGAGCAGCCCCCTAAAGGCAGGAGTCTGCACTGCACCTGCTTTCTTTCCACCAGGCGGCCACAGCGACTGCAATGCATGGTTGCATTTCCTGAGCCCACCTGGACCAGAGCCTCACTTCCAAGCCAATCTGCCATTCCCTTTAACGCAAGTGCAGCCTGGAGCCCTGCTGCAGTGGGGGTGGGGACGGAAGAGGCAGCCGCCAAGAACCCTCGAATAAACCCTCATGGCCCGCCAAGCTGCCAGGCTCCCCCTCCCCCCTTGAGCAGACCGGGCAGGATTCCATCACCAGGAACCAAGGCTCCCAGCGTGGAAAACAGCAGGAAAGAGGCTTGCATTTACATGTAGTTCTATGAGTCAGGCACCTCCCAGGTGTGAATGGTGTTGCGGGGGGGGGAGCTGATCCCATGGCAGTGGGAACGGGAATGGCCAACAGAGAGACCGAGGGCGAAAGCAGGTTTGGGGAGTTTGCACAAGTGCATTAAAGACCAAGGTGCTCTTGGGTAGCAGATGACTGGCAGGGAGGGGACACCTGGTCCAGGTGGCCCTGGCACGACTGCACGGGGAATACTGACCAACCGGGGGGAGTGCAGAGCAGAGTGAGAACCACAAGAAAGCAGCAGCAGGTCCTGGAAGGGCTGGTTTAGGAGGAAGAGCTAAATGTGTGTCTAGCATGGGCAGGACAGGGCTGAGATACCCATCTGCAGGGCTGAGATATTGCAGGCAGTGCCCAGATGTGTAGCCAGGGAAGGGACTGTTTATGCTGGGCCTTGTGGGGTGATCCCTGAAGTAACCTCCCAAGGGACTGACGGGAGCCCCAGGACACTTAGCAGCCTCAAGCAAAGCACCAGCCAGGCAGCAGAACGTGGTATAGGCCCTGCAGGATAGATGGGCCACGCCAGGCTTTTCCCATCGATGTGCTGGGCCTCCCATTCGAACCTGTCTCCACATGCTCATGGCTCTGGCTCGCTCTGCACCTTGGCCCTAGAGCTTCTGCTGCTAGCTCCCGGCCCAGAGCCCAGCTTTGGTGGGAAGCCTGAGGAAAAGCCCTTCAGCCATCGTGGAGTTCATGGAAAGCGAGCTGGATGGGGAGCATCAGAAGGCTGGCTGCTCACAGGCCCTGGGCAAGCCGTGAAGGCAGTCAGTTAAAGGCACTCAGTGGGTAAAGTAGGCACCTGCTAAGGTTTTAGCAGATCCTAATCTCCCCCCGTGCCAGCGTGCAGTGCCCCGCCCAGCCGGACAGGCCAGGAAGGCACATCAGAGATCTGGCTTCGTGCTGAACATTGGACCCTAGCTGCCTTCTCTCCTTGGGCACATGCTTAACGGTGCCCCTCAACACGACAGGGGAAGGGGGATTCATTTATTTTAAAAACACAAAACAGGAAAATGTAAAGAAGAGAAACGGGACATGTGGCCGTGCCCAGGGCCTGCACCAAATGGCAGGATGTGCGGGGTGGGCGGAGCCTGCACGGGGAGAGGTGGAGTTAGTGCACGTGGAGAAGCAGTTTCTGGGCATGGCCAGGGTTGGCTCCAGGTTTTCTGCCGCCCCAAGCAGCGGGGAAACGCCACTCCATTCTTCGGCGGCACTTCGGCGGCGGGTCCTTCACTCCCTCTCTTCCTCTTCGGCGGCACTTCGGCGGCAGCTCAAAGAGGAAGAGAGGGACTGAGGGACCCGCCGCTGATTTCCCACCGAAGACCCGGACGTGTCACCCCTTTGTATTGGCTGCCCCAAGCACCCGCTTCCTTAGCTGGTGCCTGGAGCTGGCTCTGGGCATGGCATATACCACACTCTAGCGGCAGGATGGCTACAGGTTTGCTCCAGCCAGGGCATGGCTGGACACACCTCGTCAGCCGGGGCACTGGGAGCCAGGAGAACAGCACCCATTCCAAGCAGCGGGGCTGCAGGGTGCCCTGGGGTGCTCTGCACTCAGTGAGGCTGCGGCTGTCGCTACGCAGATGTTTAACATCTCGCCCCGGTGCTACCAGTGTCTGTGGAGCTACAATCCCGGCCAGGATCTCCTAGGCTCAGAGTGACTCGTTCCCGGACGGTGCTCTGCCCAAGGTTCCCAAATCCCAAAACGCTCCTAAGAAAAGCAGGCTGTCGCCGACATCGGAGAGGAGCAGAAAAAGGCACCAGCCTTGTATTCTCTTCGCAGGCCGCCTTTCATTGGGCATTTCCCTGTGGCCAGGGAATCTGCAAGGAGAGCAGGGGCTGCTGTTCCAGTTGGGATGCCTGGGTTTTCCAGCATCACTCAACGCTCCTCCCTGCCATCTCTGTGTAACCCCCACTGGAGCATGAGAAATGGGCTTTGATAGCTGCTATTTTAATCTCCTTTTAAAAAGGAAACAGATGTTCCTGGTGCATCTCCCCAGCCCCTGGGCTCAGTCTGTCCGCACTGCTCACGCTCACGGCTGACCCTTCACTGTTCTGTCACTTTGCCCTCCTTCCTTTGCACAGACAACCTCCACACTTGGACAGGGATAACTTTCCACCCAGGTTCTGTCTCTCCTCCTTACTGCGGTGTGGCTTTCGTAAGAGTCACACTCATCAAATCATAGATTCCAAGGCCAGAAGGGACCATTGTGTTCATCTAGCCCAGGGGTGGGCAAACTATGGCCCGCGGGCCGCATCCGGCCCGTCAGTCCTTTTAATTCAGACCTTGAGCTCCGGCCGGGGAGCAGGGTCCGTGCTGTGGCTCTGCGTGGCTCCCGGAAGCAGCAGCATGTCCCCACTCCGGCTCCTATGCGTAGAGGCAGCCGGGGGCTCCGCATGCTATCCCCGCCCCAAGCGCCAGCTCTGCAGCTCCCATTGGTCAGGAACCGTGGCCAATGGGAGCTGCAGAAGCGGTGCCTGCGGATGGGGCAGCGTGCAGAGCCACCTGGCTGCACCTCCACATAGGAGCCGAAGGGGGGACATGCCACTGCTTCTGGGAGCTGCTTGAGGTAAGCGCCACCCGGAGCCTGCACCCCAGACCTCCTCCCGCGTGCCGACCCCCTGCTCCAGCCCTGATCCCCCTCCTGACCTCCGAACCCCTCGGTTCCAGCCCAGAGCACGCTCCTGCACCCCAAACCCCTCAGCCCAGAGCCTACTCTCCCACACCCCAACCCCCTACCCCACCCCGGAGCCCCTTCCCACACCCTGAACTCCTCATTTCTGGCCCCACCCCAGAGCCTGCACCCCCCCAGCTGCACCCCAACCCCCAATTTCGTGAGAATTCATGGCCCGCCATACAATTTCCATACCCAGATGTGGCCCTCAGGCCAAAAAGTTTCCTCACCCCTTCTATAGGCTGTGATCAAGTCATAGAATCATAGAATATTAGGGTTGGAAGAGACCTCAGGAGGTCATCTAGTCCAACCCCCTGCTCAAAGCAGGACCAACCCCAACTAAATCATCAAGCTGGGCCTTAAAAACCTCTAAGGATGGAGATTCCACCACCTCCCTAGGTAACCCATTCCAGTGCTTCACCACCCTCCTCATGAAATAGTGTTTCCTAATATCCAACCTAGACCTCCCCCACTGCAACTTGAGACCATTGCTCCTTGTTCGGTCATCTGCCACCACTGAGAACAGCTGAGCTCCATCCTCTTTGGAACCCCGCATCGGGTAGTTGAAGGCTGCTATCAAATCCCCCCTCACTCTTCTCTTCTGCAGACTAAATAACCCCAGTTCCCTCAGCCTCTCTTTGTAAGTCATGCATCCCAGCCCCCTAATCATTTTCATTGCCCTCCGCTGGACTCTCTCCAATTTGTCCACATCCCTTCTATAGTGGGGGGACCAAAACTGGACACAATACTCCAGGTGTGGCCTCACCAGTGCCGAATAGAGGGGAATAATCACTTCCCTCGATCTGCTGGCAACGCTCCTACTAATACAGGCCAATATGCCATTGGTCTTCTTGGCAACAAGGGCACACTGCTGACTCATATCCAGCTTCTCGTCCACTATAATCCCCAGGTCGTTTTCTGCAGAACTGCTGCCTAGCCGCTCGGTCCATAGTCTGTAGCAGTGCATGGGATTCTTCCATCCTAAGTGCAGGACTCTGCACTTGTCCTTGTTGAACCTCATCAGATTTCTTTTGGCCCAATCCTCCAATTTGTCTAGGTCCCTCTGTATCCTATCCCTAACCACCAGTGTATCTACCTCTCCCCCCAGATCATTAATAAAGATGTTGAACAAAACTGGCCCCAGGACCGACCCCTGGGGCACTCGGCTTGATACTGGCTGCCAACTAGACATTGAGCCGTTGATCACTACCCATTGAGCCTGACAATCTAGCCAGCTTTTTATCCACCTTATAGTCCATTCATCCAGCCCATACTTCTTTAACTTGCTGGCAAGAATACTGTGGGAGACCGTATCAAAAGCTTTGCTAAAATCAAGATATAAAGTCAAACCTTCTCTTCGTTAAGCTAAACCAGGGGTAGGCAACCTATGGCACGCGTGCCGAAGGCGGCACTCGAGCTGATTTTCAGTGGCACTCACACTGCCTGGGTCCTGGCCACCGATCCGTGGGGCTCTGAATTTTAATTTAATTTTAAATTAAGCTTCTTAACATTTTAAAAACATTATTTACTTTACATACAACAATAGTTTAGTTATATATTATAGACTTATAGAACGAGACCTTCTAAAAACGTTAAAATGTATTACTGGCACGCGAAACCTTAAATTAGAGTGAATAAATGAAGACTTGGCACACTACTTCTGAAAGGTTGCTGACCCCTGAGCTAAACCTATCAAGGTCTTTGAGTGTATCACTCTAAGGCAGGTTTTCTAACCCTTTAACCATTCTTGTTGCTTTTCTCAGACTCCCCTCCCATTTATCAACATCCTTCTTGAACTGTGGGCAGCAGAACCGGGCAGCAGAACCAGGCACAGATTCCAGCAGCAGGCGCACCAGTGAACTAACAGACGTCAGCCATAGGCACAGAGATAGGAAAGAGACTGTGTGGTAGCTGCCTCCAGCACCCTAGATTCTCTCCCCTTTGATTCCCCTCACAGGAAGGACATGTCCCGCGCATGCAGATTTCATGTATTTGTGCAGAGAGCTGTAGCTCCCTGATGGAAATCCTCACACATGATCGGATATCTGATGTCTCTGGGCAATGGTGTAAGATACCCTGGGTGAGGCAAGATTTTCCTACTCACCGACTCTGGGGGCTTGTGGGCGTTCCCGTGCAGCTGCCATTGCTCTCCTGCTGCTCCCTGCTTTTTTGGGGGGGGGGGGGGGAAGGGGAGGGGTGCTTCCCTCTCTGCTCTCAAAAAAGGTGGTTTCTTCCCACCCCATAAACTCTGAGTCCAGGGCATTCAACATTCCTGCCAGCAGCTTAGAAATAGCCAGACAGAAATTGCAGAGAAACAAGCAGTTCTGCAAATGTCCCAGAGCCTGCTGCCAAGGGCTAAGTGAGAATACAACAGTCTCTTCCGAAGAGAGCCAGCCCGAAAAGCTAGTTTTGCAAAAGTTTCCTACGTTGTTTTTGTTCAGAAAGGGTCAAAACAGACCCAATTGCAGGGGTTCAGGCGGGTTTACAAGAGTCTGCCTCTGATATTTTTCATTCAAAATGACTATTCATTTTTTGGTTGACCTAAAACCAGATTTTTGGTGAACAAAAATATTTTCAACTGTGTGTCTGATAACGTGTTTTTTTTAAATTGTGAAAGGCACAAAAAATGTTCACAAATGTTTTTTGGGTGAAAAATTTCATTTTTGAAAAAAGGCCTTTAAAAAACCCAAAAACCAACCAAAAAAAACCAACCAACTTTTCATTTGAAAAAAATTTGGCCAGCTCCAGTTTGCTTCCACACAACGGGTTTTTGTTTGTTTTCCAAAACCAACCACAGCACAACTCCAGGAACAAAGGCCACATTGTAAGGTCAACAATATGCCCAAAAAAAATATCCAGATTTTATTTTTTTTTAAATACACTCCTCCCCCATAGTCCACCCCCACTCACTGCTGACAGACAATTCCAGTGCCAGCAGCAGCTTCCCAAATCCAAACTTAGTGAAGATGTTTCCTAATGTGCATACAAGCAAAATCAAGCTGCTTTATCTTCGTTGCTTTTAGTTTCCCCCTCACAATGACTGCCCTTCGCTGCCTTTTTGCTGCACACCTGGCTGCACATTTTAACATTCAGCAGCTTAGGGAAGTTTTTAAGGCACCAAAAAAAGCGCCGCTAGAGAAATATTTGAAGTGAGAAAAGCAGAATTTGCTTCCTATTTGTGTGATTCAAAAGAAGAAATTGCTTGAGTAAGTTCTCTTCATTCCCCTCCCTCCCTCGTCTTTCCCCCCCCTCCCACGTGCGGGACGGTGAAATGCTCCTTTAACTCAACCCCCGTTCACACCTCCAGTGGTGGCAGCCACGTGAGCAGGCTGGCAGGATGGGGGGGGGGGTCGGGCAGACCTTGAGCCAGTTTCCCCTCGAGAGCCAATCATTAGCACTGAGACAGGCTAGCGCTGCAAGAACAATCAAGGACTGCTAGTCTGCCAAAGCCTCCCCACAATCCCCAGGCCCCTGCCCCGGTGCCCTTTACCTGTTCACTTACTGGAAATCACCTAGCACTGCATATAGGGGGGCTCAGCATGCAGTCCCCACACGCACATGTGGCTTCCAGTACCAGCTACTGCTCTTCACTGCCGGAACAGAGAACACCTCCCAAGACAGCATCTCAGCCTGCTGCCAGGTGGCCAGAGGCCAACACCACGGTCCTGCTGCATCTCTGGTGCGACTCGGGGAGCTTACACCAAACTGCCACGCTCTACAATGGGATTTCTAAGAAGCTGAGCCCAGATTAGAAGTGCTCAGATCCCTTTGCTACAAGCGAGGTTCGAGGCGTGTCTGCAGCGGGCGTTTCCTGGGACCGTGATGTGCCCTGCAAAGGGGAGACATGGGTGTGTACTTGTTTAGGCTTCTGTATGCTGGAGAACAGAAGCCTGGAAGTTGTAACTATAGCTGGCCAACACCGGGGGGGAATTCAGTTCGGAGAAGTTCTGGAAACAGGGAAATACAGTGTTCCCAAAAGGAAGTGTGTGAAACCGACACTCTTGTCTGAACAGGAGCTGTGAAACTGACAAGAATGTCTGTGGCACTCAGCAGCTGTGAAGGGAGCCTGTCAGCGCCCACAGCCCGGGCTCTCGGGGCTCCTGGGGTCCCGGCTAGCTTGGAAGTCCTGAGACTGGCTCCAGGGCCTGCTGTTCCGGGGCAGCCCAAGCAGGCAGACAGCTGGCCTGGGAGTCTGGAAGCCTGGGGTCCCCCACCTAGGCAGTCTGGATGGCTCCAGGACAGCCTCACTGAGGACACTGGGAGACTCCTATGCTCCCCGCTCCATGGCAGGGCACTGGTGGATGCTCTTTGCTGGATCCTGGGCAGGTGTTTCAGTGAAAGTTTTGTTGAATCTTGCCACTAAATCAGCAAAACATTTTGCTCCAGTGAACCAGCATTTTCTGACTAAACCAAGTTTCCGACTGTGACAAACAGGCCCCTTGACAAAGGGTCCCCTGGTCTTTGCGAACAACTCTTGTCTCAGACCTGACAAACTCACTACATCAAATACATGGCTTGCAGGGGATTCGTCCATAAAGGACAACACGGAAGATCTCTATCGAAAGTTGAGGTTATTGAACTTTCTGATGTTGGTAACCATGGCAGGATGTGTGCATGGGCGACACTTAAGGAATAATGTACCTATATCGAGGTTTATACCCTGATGGGCTTAAAGCTAAGGGGCATCAGCAGGCAGCGATATCACTGGGTGACGGCCTCTATGCAGGCAGGAGCTGCCATCCCTCCCTGTCAGCTGGTGATGTTATGCCAGGCTCAGTTGTCCACCGCTGCCCCATCCCAGGACAGTCAATGGAAAACCATCACAGACAACTGCAAACAACCAAAACCACTTGAGGGTAAAGAAGGGACATGGTACCAGATGGGGGTCGCCTGTCTACGAACACAGAAAAAGACTGTTTCAGTGTAACATCGAGTGGGGAGAACCCTCTGGGTCCATTCGCCGAGGAGACAGCTTGTGGAGCGGGGCGTGTTTCATGGAAGATCAGATCCTGGTTCCTGTGAAGCCAGCCAGCTCTGCAACAGACTGAACTTTCGGGGTGGGGGGAACCCACTTTACCAGCTAGAAGAGGGAACCGTTAATAAGTGTCAGCCCTAGTTTGTGTTTTATTATTTTGTTTTGTATTGTAGCCATTTGTTTCCACTGCATACTCATCAGAATCTCTGTCCTTCCTTAACTAACCCTTCGTTTGTTTCAGTACCAGTGCTGTGTGTTATACAGGAGCAGTGGTTTAACTAGGGTCCCTGCACCTTTGGGGGCAGAGGCTCTGGAGTTTTTGAGTGTAGCCAGTGTCAGGCGCTAGATATCACAGGGGAGTGCTTCAAGGGGAGTCGGGGACTGGGGTGCACCTATTGCTAGCTGCAAAGTGAAGTCAGGGCTGGCACAGCCCAGAGGAGAACATAAGAACGGCCAGACTGGGTCAGACCAAAGGTCCATCTAGCCCAGTATCCTGTCTTCCGACTGTGGCCATNGGAGCAGTGGTTTAACTAGGGTCCCTGCACCTTTGGGGGCAGAGGCTCTGGAGTTTTTGAGAGTAGCCAGTGTCAGGCGCTACATATCACAGGGGAGTGCTTCAAGGGGAGTCGGGGACTGGGGGCACCTATTGCTAGCTGCAAAGTGAAGTCAGGGCTGGCACAGCCCAGAGGAGAACATAAGAACGGCCAGACTGGGTCAGACCAAAGGTCCATCTAGCCCAGTATCCTGTCTACCGACAATGGCCAATGCCAGGTGCCCCAGAGTGAATGAACAGAACAGGTGATTATCAAGTGATCCATCCCCTGTCGCCCATTCCCAGCTTCTAGCAAACAGAGGCTAGGGACACCATTCCCGCCCATCCTGGCTAATAGTCATTGATGGACCTATCTTCCATGAACTTCTCTAGTTCTTTTTTTGAACCCTCAGGAGAGTGCCCGAGTGGCTGAAAGCCTGGCGCTACCAGGGAGCGGACCCCCAGTCACCACAGACAAAACTCCCTCACGCTGGAGGCAGGGGGATAACCAGGTGACTCAGAGCTCTGGGTACCCCGAGATCCATCACAATGGCCAGCTCTACCCGTTTCCCCCCTTTACATTCATTTTGCTCGTCTTACCGCCTTAGAAACTCTCAGAACATGATGCCTGCTCTCCCCACTGGTGCTGGAGGAACTCTGGCCTTGCTCAGGCCTCGCCGACAGGAGACAGTTGCACCAGTTTAACTAATGGGGCAACTTTAAACAGATTTAACTAAATATGATTCGCGCTCACCTGGCGCTGCTCAGGCAGGTGCAGAGGGGGGCGTGCTTAGCCCTGAGCTAAGAAAAGCATTGCAGAGGTGTTAAGAACAAGAAGAGTTGCACACAACCCAAATACATTCCTTCCCCTCTCCTACAGGTTCCAATGTTCTAACCCCACCAGCTCTCTGCTCAGCCAGAGAGTCTTCCAGGGTAGACAGGACCTGGTCTTCTACTCAGATTTCCTTTATAATGGATGGCTGCGAATGCCCACCACCGAATCACGTATAGCTCTGTGCATCAAATCCACTGGGAACGGCTTAGCTCAGAGGCACCCACCTGGAGAGTAACAGGAGCATCTGCAACCTCTGGGACACGTTACACTGATCTTGAAAATATTTCAGCTAGAAAGCAGCCTTTGGGAGCCCAGTCATTGTGCGGACCTGTGCCGGAAGAGTTCGCACGGGATCAAGCCTTTGTGGCAATCAATGCAGGCACCAGATCAACACATCTTTGAGCCTCTTTAGAGGAGAATGGGATTGCATGGCTGCAGCACAATCAATTTCACCCACCATTGGAAATGCTGATTAACTCTATGCAAATGATTTTCCCGTTGGCTAGCAGGAGCGGCACCACCCCAAACCTGAGCGCGCACAACAACAACTTTGGTGGTTCGGAGCCAGGGAAGAGATCTAGCCAAGGGTGGATTTATCAAGCAGGGGAAATTTGTAATGCAAATAACAGCCCCACCATTTCTCATCCTCGGCTGAAACGTGCAAGAGAAGAGAGAGACCAGACAACTCTGGCCCAAATGTAACAGGCGAAAATCATCAACAGGGCCAGAGCCACGTCTGCCCCTCTCTCGGTAACAACCACAGCCGATCTGTGGCCATGAGGGAAGGGAGTTTTTCCGAGTTTCTAACTCGGAACCCAAGTGACCCTTTCACGTTTCAAACACAAAGCGTCTAATCTGCCCAAGCACATTCTGCCTGCAGACGGGAGGCTAAGAGGGTCACCCAAAGGGCTCCCGTTACTTAGGAAATGACTTAATTCCTTCCCCCTGGTAGCCAGCACTCATTTCCTAGCCCAGGCCCCAGCTGAGCAGCTCTCTTCCCATTCCACGTGGTTTGGAAGCCCTTAAAGGAAGAGCTCTAATAACATGCTCTCGCTCCGCTCGCCCCTCCTGGAGCGGCTGCACTTTACCACTGGGAGGTCCTGTAAGCACTGGGAAGAGAAATTGCTGGCCAAATGAGAGAATAGCTTCTAAGCGAGGCTGCCGTCTGATTACAAGGCTTGGTAAGTGGCCGCGCTAGACAGTCATTCCTGCCAAAGCCCTGTCTGTGAATGCGCCAGGGGAAGACAGAGCGCTCTGGGGTGTTTGCTTCACTGGTTTATTGTTATCTTCAGCCAGCTCCACAGCCCCAAATTTCAAAATCACAAGGTCAAAACATCTGAAATCCATTAGGAATTTCTAAAATTAGCCTGTCAGCACAAGGTTCCAGCCGCTGCTTCCAGCACCAGCGCCAACGCCCTGCGCGGGGGGGAGTGACGGGCTGTCAGCACCGAGTCACAGCTCCCCCAGCCCCCAGAGACTGCTCCTGTCCCCCAGCTCCCTCCTCTCCCGGGGCAGCCCTGGCAGGGGCGGGGGGGAGCTGCTGCTATTCTGTTTGTCCCACAGCTGCCCCCTCTCCAAATTACATAAACGCCTCCTGTCTGGGTAATGGACTGAGAAGTGACACAAAAATCAATAAATAATTCCCGTTTGGAGATGGCCGGCTGCTGTTCCGAGCCGCTGCCTGGGCATCTCTGCCTGGAGCTGTCAGCATGTCCTCAGTCACACACAGATCCGGCTCCCCTTCCCCCATCCCCAAATCTAACCCTGTGAGCTTCTGGCATCAGACCAAGGCCATAAGGTCAGAGGGGGTGTGCTCGTCCTTGGACGCTGTTCTGTGCTTGCCCCACCCGGCTGTGTCAGTACTGGCAGGTGGGGGCTAGCACTGCCTGGGAAGGCAGAGGCAGGTGCACTGAAGGCCTGAGCTAAGAACCCCCACCTAGTCCGAGCTGGACCCAGATTTCCAGCTCTCTGTTCATCTGGCCACCCACATGCTCCTTACCCCTCCCCTCCCCTTCCCCAACACCCCCAGCAGCTCCTTTCCTCTTCGCTTTGCTTTTACTGGCCTAACGAGCTCAGAGCCCGTTACCTCGAGAGTGACGGTCTATTCCCCCCTGCCAGGAATGTACAGGGCAGGAGCAGCTGCAGCAGGCTCAGGGCATGGCCTGAATCCCCTGAACACGAAACCCAGGGCCTCTCCAGCCTTTGGGCAGGTCTGTTCGATCCAGCACTCTGTAACTCCAGGGCTGCTGCGTTCGCTGCACTCTAGGAGACCAGTCAACGTGCACTCGGAAGGGGGGCCTGCAGCTGCAGCCTGAACGGAGAACTCACCTGGGCTGGGAGAGGGGGCTGCTGGCTAATCTCTCCAGCCCAGCGCTGCATCACACAAACCGAGCTCCCAATGGCTGGACAAAAGCCACTTCTCCTGCAGTCCCGAAGGCCACCAGAGACCGTCCCCAGCTCCCTGCTCCCTCGTCCCTGCTGGGTTCTAATCTTTGACCTCCCTCCATGGGCACAGTCTCTTGGTGCCCATAGCCACGGGGTCTCAGAGGAGAATCCCCAGTACCCCGCGATCCATCCTCCCAGACAGCCAGGACTTCGCCCGTGCAGCCTAAACACTCGTTCCATTCGCCGCTCAGATGTTATTACTGTTACAATAAGGCCTGAAAGTTCCCAGAAGCCACATGGCCCATCCACTTCCTGTTCCCACCATCCATGAACCCAGAGCCAGAACAAGAGTCTGAACCAGAGGCAAAACTTGTGGAAGTCAAGAGCAACAAAGATCTTTTCCTTAGCAGCAACTGATTCGCGGGCATGTTTCCTATGCTACTGCTCAGAGCCCCCCGCAGGGATCGGCGCCCCACCTTGCCGGGTGCGGCAGACACAGAACAAGAGATGGTCCCTCCCTGCCCAGCTCACAATCTAAATAGACAAGACACAGGACGTGGGATCCCCATTTTACAGCTGGGGAACAGCGACACACAATGATGAAGTGGCTTCTCCAAGGTCACACAGGGCGAGAGGCAAGAACTGTACCCGGATCTCGCATCCAGAGCCCTCCGCACAAAGCCAGCTTTCCTCTGAGAGATGGCGTTTGTATTTACACTGCAAACTCGTCAGGCTGGGACTGTCTTACTAGATGTACCTACGGCACAGGGCCCAGAGTGCCTCTCCAGGTACTGACACCACAAACAGTAGCGAACTATTAACAGCCAGCAAAGAGACCAATGACAGCTGTGGGAATGGAGACTGGCTAACAAAGGCCCGTGCAAACAGTTGGCTGCTGGCGAGTGGTCTCCATAACAAGTCACCTGATAGACGGAGCAGCCTGAGCCATTGCCCGGAGTGCTCCAGTGGGAGGCACACACCCCCCCCCCGCCCCACACACGGGCCTTGGCTGAGGGAATCTCCATCTGGTTGTTACGGTGCATGTTGCATTTCGCCCATCCATCTAAGATAGCAGAGCGCTTCCAATGGGACACATCCAGTAGGAGTTCGGGCCAGAGGGTGCCTGCTACTTGTGGCAATAAGACAGGAATGGATCCAGAGGCTTGTGCTGGGGAATGGGAGAGCGTGACGTCTTTTTAATCTCTCCTCATATGGAAACTGTTCCATACCCTTCATCATTTTTGTTGTCCTTCTCTGCACCTTTTCCAATTCTAATAAATCATTTTTGAGACGGGGTGATGAGAACGGCAGACAGTATTCAAGCTATGGGAGTACCGTGGATTTATATAGTGGCATTATATTTTCTGTCTTATTATCTGTCCCCTCCCTAATATTGGGGCACTTGGGGAAGAGGCAGGAATCGAGCTGGTTTGTAAAGCTCTGAAGGGCTCAGGGCTGGGCCCCGCTCTGAAGGGCAGCTGGAGGAATCACAGCCTCATTTTACTAAGTGTCCGTTTCGTTTATTTATTGGAAGCTTCCATGTTCCAAAGGATTTGGGTTCTACAAACTAACTGCTGGGAGCAAATCCAAGCATCTCCAAGCCTCCAAAGCTGCTGCACGCAAGTCCTTGCTAGCCTTGGAATAACTCAACCCGGTGCCGATTGCTTCTCGGGAGCCTTTTATAGATCTCCCTTAGTTGATGGCTGCATTTTGAACAATTACTCTGGCTGCAGCACACTCCTTTGATAGCTTTATTTAGACTGCAACTTATCAGCCCAGCCACAAATCACCTAGGTTAGTATCAGCCCTGTCTGCTTCTGAGCTCTGCTAATGCCGGGTCCCAGCCTGTAATGTCAGGGACTCAAGGGCTTAGCAGAAATGACATTTCATTTCCTATGCTGCGGGTGACTTTACATGGCCTTGTCACAGGTAACACGGTCATTTATCTTGTGCCACCATCCCCGGGCTGGGGTTTGCTCTGTTTGTTTGCAGATCTTTGTCTCTGTAGAGCCATTAGGGAAGACAATGGGGTCAGGGCACCAAGGAACAGCACAGAGGAGACTGGTTGGGAGGTCAGGGCAGATAAATACAGCCAGGGTTGCTTTGGCTGGAGGAGCACAGAATCCCCTCCGAGAGCTAGGAAAGACACATCCCAGCCTGCCTGGAATGCAGTCTGCCATTGACGGCTGTGGACAAAGCTGACTAATCAGGAGTGTTTGTTCACCTCAGAGTCGGGAGCACAAAGGAACAGCTGCAGATAGGCCCGAGAAAAGAATCTGATCGCAGATATGAGTCCCTCTCTGTAGCGTTGGTGCTTCCAGCCAAAGGGGAGCGCATACCTGTGTGCCTGGGGACAGAGATATTCCCATGGCTCTGGCCCATTACCGTGCTGGGGGAATTCTCGGAGGCTAATCCTGAAGGTATGTGCAAAGACCCCACGTCAGGAGCGGGTGACTGATGAGCTGGGCTGTTCATACGCTGACAGCTCAGGAGCACAAAGGAATCTAACCAGTATAAACCCTTCCCCTAAACAAGGCTAAAGAGCAGAGGCTGCCCGATGCCAATTAGGAGCAGCATGTCAGATCTGCAGCTATTAGAGCAATGAGGGAAAAGCAAGCAGATCAGTAACCCACCCCAACAGCTCCCAGGTCACCAGCAGTCAAGAGACCGACAGTCTCCAGTTTGATCTCTGACCCTGTTCCAGTTGTGCAGTGCGCCCAGCCCAGCCTAAAACACTGCTTCAAGCGGGACCCACAAAGCAGGTCGCTGTGCCAGCACCAGCAAACTAGACCTGTCAGAGGAGGCACAGGCGCTGCCTCACCCCTGTGTATGGTCAATTCTCAGTTACCCCAGGGTGGGAGTGAGATAAACACAGTCAATGGGACTGTTAAAGCCAGAGGAGTGGGGGTCTCAGGGCAGGGGCAGCTCTGAAACTACATTCAGCTCACTTCTTGAAACTGACGAGGTTTCAAGCCGTCAGGGTCCTTTTAGCTTCCAGGTGCTGTCAGCTGTCATTGCCTTTCTTATAGTTCACGCTCACCAAAGCCCTGCTTATTCCACAGTTCCCAGGGCAAGGCCCCTGGGTTCTGCACTGATGGGAGAGTCTGTACCTGCGTCGTTGAAGTTTGAACTGGAGGGTTCTACAGAATGGAAAGCGAATCAGTCAGCCTAGCAGCCGCTGTTATTGCTTCGATACCTCGTTCTGTTTGCTTTACGCAGCCTCCACCCCCACTTTCAGTTTGTAACACGCTGGTGTGCACAACACGCAGAGGCATGGCAGAAGCCAGCGGCAGGGAGCCGGGGAGGGTCAGGCCGCTGGGGAGAGGGCACTCAGTGGGACAGCTTGAGACAGTAGGAGAAATACTGGAGCTGAACGACACTGAAACGACTCCCTTCAGGTTTCAGAGTTAACGTCCCTCTGAAATGAATGGGGCAGTCCCAGCTCTCTGAAAGCTGTTGTTTCAGGCTGGCTGCAGACTCAGGCAGACAGAACTGCATCAGTTCACACTTGATTCCAAACAGGATGTGAACAGCCACAAAGGCTAGGAACAGATGTTTTTATAATGCAAAATGGAACCTGGCCCCTCAGCAAGGAATGGATTCTGCAGCCTATACCATGGAACACAGAGGGCTCCAGCTAGCACCGGTGCAGATCTCGGGAACGGGGTAATGGGGTGACGTGGCGAAGGGGCCCCACTCGGGTTGTGGCAGGGATGGGGTTAAGCTTTGTCCCAAGCAGGCACAAGGACTGAGGAGGCTGCAGGACTGTAGTGGAGAAGAGACATCTGCGCTCAGGATGCCCAGGGGGGAAGCATCCCTCCGCTTTCCAGAGGCAGAGAGCAGAGCAGGGAGGGAGCTGTGCATGTGAGATAGGCAGGTTCCTGCAGGATGCTCACCCCCCATCAGGTCCGAGGCCTTTTGCTGCCATAAAAACAGCAGCCATGAGCTAAGGTGCAGCGAGTCACATCCTCATGTTCCATCTAAATTGCACCAAAACAGTGTATTATCGGGCTGTTAGGAAGGCGCTCCTGTCCTAAGAATACCCACCATTACCGGATAAAGAAACAGATCTTAAGACGTTTAAAGAAAACTTTGTTTGACCACATTCTGCCTGGCAAGGAACCATTTATCAACAGTTGTATTTGTGAAATCTCTATTTCTATTATTTGGCCTTTGTGGTCCCTACTTTTCTATTGTTTATCTGTGTGGTCTCTGATTCTTTTATTATTTCGGTCTGTTGCATAACTCATACGCGCCGACTCTGTGGGTGCTCCGGGGCCGGAGCACCCACGGGAAAAAAATTGGTGGGTGCTGAGCACCCACCGGCAGCTCCCCGTGGCCCCGCCCCCCTGCTCCAACTCACTTCCGCCTCCACTGCGAGCATGTCGCTGCATCCTGCTTCTCCTCCCTTCCATCCCTTGTGCCGCGACACAGCTGATTCGTGGGGCAGGGAGGGAGGGGGGAGAAGGGGGAACGCTGCATGCTGGGGGAAGAGGCGGGGCCGGGGCGGGGATTTGGGGAAGGGATCCAATAGGGGCAGGGAGGGGGCGGAGTTAGGGCGGGGACTTTGGGGATGGGGTTGGAATGGGGGCAGGGATGGGGTGGAGTCGGGCGGGGCCAGGGGTGGGGAAAGGGGCAGGGGGCACGGGCACCCACTGGCGCCGGAGAAAGTTGGCACTGCTGGGTGGGGACTTTGGGGAAGGGGTTGGAATGGGGGCAGGGCAGGGGTGGGGAAAGGGAAAAGTTGGCGCCTATGGCATAACTCATTTTGCAAGATTTGAATCAACTAAGGTGGTGGGGTGTGATTGGTTAAAGAAGTGTTTTATAATGAGCTAGGATGGGTGAAAAATACCATTTTGTAGGACTTCAGTGTAAAATGACTGGTTAAGGGACGGCTAAGCAGGACCCAAATTTTAACTATATAAACTGGGGTCCAAAGGGAGGTTCTTTGGACCCTAACTTCAGAACACAGCCCAAGGTCAAAACTGCCTAAACCAGCACACCCTGCTGACCATACTGTGCAGAAGCTGGAGCCCCAGACAACATGATCCTGACTGGCCACCAGGAAAAGTTTGTCTGCTTAGCGTGTGTAGTCTGCTGATCAAGTGTCAATAAATATAGGTTATTACTGTGTAAGGCTCTTTCACTGGTAAAAAGCCCCACAGACCCGTAGAGCCCTGAGCCCACTGGGAATGGGTGTTAGCCCTGAGCCCACAGAGGGGTAGAGTTGGGTCCCTTACTCCCTGAGTGCCCACAAGAAATGTAGGGGGGTAGGAGCCCTAAACTGTGCAGGTAACACCCGGAGGCCCCCTCTCCCTGGGGGTCCAGCTGAAGGCAGCCTGTCTCCCTTTGCTGGTCTGCGCTCAGGGACAGGGTGCTTCCCGCTGGAAAACGAGCGTGCTGCAAGCAGGGCTCAGGGTTTCTCCTGAAGGGGCTGAGGCCTGCAGAGCTGGGCAGAGGGGGCTGCTATAGGTTTGCAGGGGGTGCCCAGCAACTTGGAAACGTACTCAGACCGCGGGGGCTTGGCCGGGAAAACAGGGTCGATTAATGCTGAGAAAGTCTCCAGCCCAGACAGACACAGCACGGTCTCCCCAGACCTGCGCGGGCACAAAGCCAAGAGCGCTATGTAAACGGCCTTGCGGTGCGAACTCTTCACAGAGTCGCGTCAGAGAACTAGGGCAAGGCGCTGAGTGCTAGCAGGAAAGGACATGACACTGTCATACATTCAAACATCCCCATTGCCCAGTGCCTATAATAGCCATGGCCAGCAGGGCGACACCGACCCACCATACCAGCCAGCAGCACACGTGTAGGAAGGCACCACCGCCCCTCTCGCCAGGAACGCACTTCTCCAGCAAGGCGGCTGGCACGAGCGCACAGCAGAGCCCTGGCCAGGCTGAGCTGCGCTGCCACTAGCCCTGTGGAAACGGAGCCTCTTAGCAGAGCGTGTAGGAGCCAGCCCCAGCAGGGTGTTCCTGTGGCTCTAACACAGCTGAGAAAGTCGTCTGCCCTGGAGCCCATAACACGACTTCCCACAGCCTGGGCCCCTCTGCATGGCGCAGACCTGGCAAAGCGTCACATCTGTTAACCCCCTGGGAGCGTGCCCAGAACCCCACTCACTGGCCACCTCCAGCGACGCGTTCCGGCTCACGGCCTCGCCCAGGTAGTTCCTGGCCACGCACACGTACACGCCCTCGTCGGGCTTGCTCCTCCTGCCGTGGACGATGCGCAGGAAGAAGAGGGAGCCACTAGGCAGCAGCATGCGATGGGATCGTGGGTCCTCCTTGTCTGTCTCCGCCCGCTCCCCATCCTTGTACCATTCGATTATCGGGGTGGGGCGCCCCTCCGCCTTGCAGTTCAGTGTCGCCGGCTCCCCCTTGGAAACGATGAGGTCGGAGGGGTGCTCGACTATCCTTGGAGAAAAGTCTTCGAGCCGAGGGCGGGAGCCTGAGAGGCAGAAGAGAGAGCAGAGATCAGGGCGAGGGCTCCAGCTGGGAAGGGCAGAGCTCCCAAGGGGATTAACAGCCACGCCGCTGGGAATGGAGACTCAGCAACCCTGAGCTCACAGAGCTGTGCGGCCGCACGGCTGGAGTGGGGGATGTGGCACTCTGTACCTCAAAGCAGCCCCCTGGAACACCCATATTCACCCTGTCATACAATTATGTACATTTCATACAAAGCATTCCACGTAAGATCTCTCATGAAAAGTCAGGATCTGCTGAAACCCATTGTTCTGTTCAAATATGTATATTGTCAGTGTGTATCAAGTTATGAAATTTTGCTGTATGGTTGTTACTGAAATATGTTGTAATTTGCTAGTGCCGTACAAAGGAGATGAACCACTCCCAGGAGGGTGTTCAATGACAATACATCAGCAGGGGAGTCGTAATCAAGGGATTTACAATTCAATGACAGTTGCATAAGCATCAAACAATGGGAACTGCTCAACTCTGACTCAGTTGCAGACCACCAAGCCAGGGGGATAGCTTCAACCTGTGACTCTGCAAAGCCCACCAGCACATGTCTGGGCTAGTATTTTCCAGGCACATGGACTGAAGGTATAAAATAAGGGACAGTGGCATCATGCCATGGTCTTTCTCCTCCTCCACCTATGCTGGAAGCAACAAGAATGCTGGGAAGACAAAGACTTCAGCTGAGGGGACTGGTCCCAGGCTTAAGGGAGAAGCCTGTGTATTAAGAACTGTAACATCCAGTGGGGTGAGAAAACTGCTTGATCCAAATACTGCCTAGTGTAATAAGGTTTAAGATTTAGACTATGTGCTTACCTTTTATTTTCTTTGGCAACTATCTCTGACCTTTCATGCCTACCACTTATAATCACTTAAATCTATCTTTCTGTAGTTAATAAATCTGTTTTATATTTTACCTAAAACAGTGTGTTTTGGTTGAAGAGCTTGGGCAATCTCAGCTCAGTTTACAAAGGCTGGTGCATGTCCTCTCCACATTGAGGGAGGGGCGGACTGAGTAATAAACTTACACTGGTCAGGCTTCTGACCAGGGCAAGATGGTAGTACAGCTCTGGGGTGTAAGGCTGGGGAGCTGGGGGGATTTGGCTGGTGCCTTTCTGTGTGTGATGCATGAGTGGCTCTGGGAGCAGTCATGCAAGCTAGCTGGGTGTGGGGCTCCACATGCTGTTGTGCTGAGTGATAACAGCACCTGAAGGGGTTTGCTGCTTGTCACTAGCAAAGCATTGTGAGAGACAGCCCAGACTGGAGAGTTAAGGGGGCACAGTGGTGCCCCAGTTCCAGGCTGTATCCTGGGGGATGCCATCACAGGGGGCTGGGACTCCAGGAGTCTAGCCAGGCAGCGCCAAGAACACTAAATGCTTGAGAGACAGGCTCACATTCCCAGGGTTCTGCACCATTTCCTGATGGCTTCTCTGCACGCTGGAATCCTGGGGCCCAAGACCTGGGGAGCTCTTTGTTCCTTTTATCGTTAGTTTCGCTTTCTGACCTATTGTCTCACTGAAGCCAAGTTCTCCTGATCCCTTCTGGGAGAACATGCTACAGCCCATACTCAGAGACGGGGAAAGGAGCTTTTCCAGCTTGGGGATGGGGGCAGAAGGGGAGCCCCAAGGCAGGCGGGGCCAGTGCATAGGGATCCTGGGAAGGAACTGGCAGAGCAGACCAGTATTGATAAGTCCTTGGGTGGCCACCAGGAGCCCTGGTGGAAGTAAGCTGTCTGCAGCTGGTGGCTCTGGATCTATATTTAGCCCTGTCTTGCACCCAGCATGGGAAACAGCACCACAGCACAGGTGTGGCCGGAGGAGTCACCCCAGAAACTCAGTGTCCCAAGTACTGTCACTGGGCTGGCTGCCCGACAGCTTCCTGCCCTTTTGAGAGCAGAGCATGAGCCTCAAACCCTGCTCTGACTGCATCGTACTCATCCGACACCCCAGCTCAGCCAGGCTGGAATACAGGCTGCCTCTTATGGGCCCAACACACTGGGCTAGGCCCAGGGAGTGGCCCCTCAAGGTTCACAGCCTGCTCAGCCATCTTGCCCCGTTTGCTCCATGGCAGCAGAGAACCACACTGCCCTGGTTCCCAGGAAGAGCCGAGCAAGCTGGCTGGTTGGGACATGCTCAGCCAGGAGCATTTTATTCACTTTCCCGATAGGATTCATGGGGAAAGCGCTCGACTGTTCCAGGCGCTTCCAGTCTCCGGCTCATGGCAACCTGCCCTGGAGACTGCACCCTCGGCCTTTGGCACGTCAGTCCCAGCAGAGTCACAGTCTGGACGCCGGTTAGGATGGGGGATCCCTACTGCGCCGGCACAGCTCCCTGCACACGGCCATTGCTGTCAGAGCACTGAGAACCTCACGCCCTGCTCAGGGGAGAGGGAACTCCGTTGTCACGTCTAAGCTGATCAGTGGACCAATCTCAGTGAATTGGGGTCTCAGTCCAGCTTCTTTGGGGCAAGGGTCTGTAGCATGAAATCAGCAGATAAGCAAGAAGCAAATGGCCCATGGAGAGTGCGGTGGGGTGGGCAGGAAGGCAGTTGGGGAAGGGGAGTTCACACGCCACCCATCTTGCTACAAGTCTGCACTGGGGCAGCTAGAGGATGTCAGACTCACGGCGCGTGATCTGCCCCTCACCACCTGAAAGGTCCCTTAGGGGACATCTGCAGAGTGATGAGAGATGCTGGGATCCGGGGGTGCCGGAATGGGGGGAGCAGGGGGCCATGCTCCCCCACTTTTAGGATGCTTCCGCCGCTCCTGCTGGGATCCTCATGTCCCCACAAAGGAGAAATTATTGTTCTTATTTAAAGTTAACCCCTGATTACCATCAAGGAATAATTACCCAGCAAGCTCAGCGCTGCCGGGCTGATGACAGTGTGAGACAGGCAGTACAGCTCAGCACACGGGAGAACCTGGCAGGGCTGTGGTAACGGTCAACCAAAACCCCCAAGAAAATGCCTTTTATAAAGTTCAAACAAAACCATAATTTTACAAAACCTTTTCTGCCCACCTCGCCGGAGATCTCGGTGCCCCTCCCCCTGCCTCGGGCTGGCCCTTACTTCTGGGATCTACACCACTAGCCAGGCCTTCCTGCTGAGACGTTGTCAGCCAAACATACACATTCGCAGGAGCTGGTACAAGGGCACTGAAGCTGTTTGCCATGCGAGGTATCTGGGCAGCTGGCTAAGGCACCGCAGGGGGCGGATTGGGGCGGTTCTCTGGGATCCCTCCCTGCGCGGAGTGCTGCCCACGCACCTAAGCGACATGATGTCTGTTGGGTCCCCTTTGCGTCACATGACACCATGTGACGTGGCATGTAACACACTGGGGCCTCACTGTGTGGGGTGTGCCCCGTTCACCAGACAGCTGTGCAACTGGAGTAGAAGAGTCCAAGGGGTGCTACAGACTGTACTAATCCCGTTAGTCAGGGATTCTGAGCCTACACTGAGACGTTTTCAGCACCTTAGACAGAGCATTGCACAGCACAGCATCACCCTCTGACTCTGCAGCCACTTCCTTCCTTCCCAGCCACCCGAGGCTGACACAGTGAACAGCTCTGGTCCCCGCACCCACCGGAAGTGCAGCGCTAGCTAGGAGGGCATGGAGATTCACTGAGGGGGAGGACTTAGGGCAGACACCTTTTAACACCCCATTCCCTCCACCTTCTCCCTGCTCATCACAAGCAACGCCAACGGCCTGCCTGCATCCCCGGCCTGACCCATGGATTACAACGCCAGGGCCAGAAGGGCTTTACGGACCCTAAACAAGCTACATCCCTAGCCAGGGTGTTTTTAAAGGAACATCAACCACCTAACACAACCTGCCACGTTGCTCTCTGCAAAGCCTGCACCTGCTATTCTTGCATTGGAGTAATGCCTAGGAATTGCAGCCATGGGCCAGGCCCCCTGTGCCAGGCACGGAGGGTCACAGGGAACACCTGACAGGGCCGTACTGGTGAAGAGATCGACAGTTCTCGACTCATCTGCTCTGCTCGCGCTGGGCATTAGGAAGCAGCGTGCGTGGAACTGGGGCACTGTCTGCCCTGTCTAGCCAGCTTCTCCCTCAGCTAATCACCCCTCACTAGGAGCCAAGAGCCCCTGCTGAGCAGTGAAGGAGTTCTGTGGACACGATCTGGGACGGGCTGTTTAAAGGGGCTCTATCAGAAAGTTTGTTTGTAAATGAGTCCGTTTAAAAGCCTCACGACATCTGAGGGCCCACGGCCCTGTCGACACCAGGCTCCCACTCAGGGACTCCCATGGCAGGGCCTCAGCTCAGAAACAATTGGCTGGCTGGAGACGTCTCCAGAGTCCACAGGCAGCCTGGTCCCCAGTCGGGCTGTAGGAACAGCCACCACCTGGAGCCCCACTCGGTCCCTGCCAGAGACGTCAGCTGAGGGGGTCTCTGGCTCATCCCCACAGCTCGTCCCCTCTTCAGCACCCTCCCCCCGCCCCCGATACATTCACACCAGGCCCTGCTCCCTCCTTGCTCATGGGCCCTTTGTGGTGAGACGGCTCAGTCTGTTCCTTCCTCTGGCCTGAAAGCGCATGCTGCTCTCCGTGGGACACCAGCCCAGCCCTTGTGTCTCAGAGCTGCTTCTGCACCGCTCCGATTCTTCCTCCTGGTAGCCCTGCAGAGTCCTCCTCAAGCCACCAAATCACCAGCTGGCTAAAGCATGGTGGGGCACAGCAAACGTACCTGTCTGTCTTTACACACACACACACACACACACAACACAAACCAGNTTTAAAGGGGCTCTATCAGAAAGTTTGTTTGTAAATGAGTCCGTTTAAAAGCCTCACGACATCTGAGGGCCCACGGCCCTGTCGACACCAGGCTCCCACTCAGGGACTCCCATGGCAGGGCCTCAGCTCAGAAACAATTGGCTGGCTGGAGACGTCTCCAGAGTCCACAGGCAGCCTGGTCCCCAGTCGGGCTGTAGGAACAGCCACCACCTGGAGCCCCACTCGGTCCCTGCCAGAGACGTCAGCTGAGGGGGTCTCTGGCTCATCCCCACAGCTCGTCCCCTCTTCAGCACCCTCCCCCCGCCCCCGATACATTCACACCAGGCCCTGCTCCCTCCTTGCTCATGGGCCCTTTGTGGTGAGACGGCTCAGTCTGTTCCTTCCTCTGGCCTGAAAGCGCATGCTGCTCTCCGTGGGACACCAGCCCAGCCCTTGTGTCTCAGAGCTGCTTCTGCACCGCTCCGATTCTTCCTCCTGGTAGCCCTGCAGAGTCCTCCTCAAGCCACCAAATCACCAGCTGGCTAAAGCATGGTGGGGCACGGCAAACGTACCTGTCTGTCTTTACACACACACAACACAAACCAGGGGCATGTTTTAGATCTAGCCCTTACCCCCCACTTGCTAGGTGGGCGTGTGCAGCCCAGACTGCCAGCTCCTTGGCAAGGCCTGCGTCATCCCCAGCAGCTGCACAGAGCTCAGCACGAGGGGGTCGCACTCCGACGGGGACCTCCTGGGGACACTGGGACACACCTGAAAACCGAAGAGCCACTGCGACTGCCATCGCAAGCTGGCTCCATTCAGCCCTGAGAACCCCTTGGTGAGCTGTTAACTCAGCTCCCGGTGCTGAGCCCAGTTCTGCCCTCAGCCCCCCGCCCCCCCCAAACCCCACTGAAGACAGGGAGATAGCCAAGGCGTAACTGAGAGCAGAGCCTGCCCTTGGTGAGGATGCACCAGGGGACAGAATCCGGAGGAACACGGAGCCAGAGCCCCAGCCCAGTTTGTGGTGCTGACCCATGGATGGAGCACGTCTGACCTGGACTCACCCAGCAGCGAGCTGTCGGCTCCCATCTCTGCTACAGACTGGCCAGCTCACGCCAGGGAAGCGTTACACCCTCTGCCTGGGAGATCAGGGTGGGGCATTCAATCGCCTTAAGCCAACTAGATTGAGAAGGGCACCCTTGGGCCCACGTAGACGGAGGAGCAGAGGCACACAGATCCACAGAGTGAAACTGCCCTCTGGCCGGCACCAGGGCAGGCTGCAGCCGCCTCCCCCCTGCTCAGCAGCAATCCACGTTCTGCTGACCTGCCCAAATTCCAACACTCAACTCAGCGTTAACGCCAGAGAACCTGGCCCCCCTCATTTTTATTGCTAATTCTGTGCATTACAGGAATGCCCAGCGGGCCCCCCGGTGCTGGGGGCTGCAAAGACAGCGACAGACAGTCCCTTCTGGTCCAAAGTCAGATTTCCAGGAGCTCCCAGGCTCCTCAGAACAGGTCCCATTGATCAGGGCCGGCTCCAGGAGTTTTGCCACCCCAAGCAGCGCAAAAATAAAAAATAAATAAAAATAAAAATAAAAAAAGCCGCGATCGCAATCAGCTCTACCGCCCCCGCTTCAGTCTTCAGCAGCAATTTGGCGGCTGGCCCTTCGCTCCGATAGGGAGTGAGGGACCTGCCGCCGAAGAGCCCGATGTGCCACCCCTCTCCGTTGGCTGCCCCAAGCACCTGCTTGCTGGGCTGGTGCCTGGAGCCGGCCCTGCCATTGATCCACATGCTCCAAGTGACTCAGGGACTTTGGAAAATCCCACCCTAACTAGACAAGTCAGACAAAGTTGGAGGGATGGGAAGGGACTTGCCCGAGGTCACAGCAGGTCAGTGGCAGAGATGAGAATGAAACCCAGGCCTCCCACGAGCCAGCTCAGTCACCAGTTCCTCACTCTCCCCTCTGCTCCCCACCCCCACGCCTGCTGACGTCCCCTTCCTTACGCCAGGCCCCTTCCTTCCTGCTCCTCTCCCCACCCCCAGTTTTATTTCCTCTGTTCCTGCATCCCCTCCCCTCCCAAATCTCATATCCTTCCACCAGGACCCACAACAGCCTGGAAAACATCCCCAGGATCTGCTTGGAAACAAAAAGGCTGAGAAACCCACAGTCCCTGACTGCCTCGCCCCTGGGGCCCTGCCAGCGCCTCCCAGCTGCGCTGGCATCTCACCGGCGAACAGCAGCCAAGGAGCTTGCCAACCACACAGCCCCAGGGACGCCCACGGGGTGGGACTGGGCTCTGCGTCTCTCATGGCAAGAGAGAGCAATAGCTTTCCTACTGTCCCGGGCTGGAAGGAGAAGCCAGCGTCTGCATCTGTGCCAAGCCATCATCCTCACCAGTTCACCATATGTTTACTCAACCAGACGGTCCACGGGGAGCGTGTCCCTCCACCCGCGCGTCACGCGGCTCCCCCAGGAGCACGTTACACGCCTCTCACAACACACAAAATACACCACGTTGATTCAGCGCCACCGTGCTCGGTGCTGGGCAAGATCCAGCCTTAAAGCCAGGCCCCGGGCTAGTGAGCTGGGCCCCCGGGGAAGGGCAGAGCTTGCGCTGTACATTAATGCTGTAATTGACGAGGGCACGCTGCCAACTGATGGCCCAGATACACCAGGTTAATAAACTATTTATAGATGTTTTAATAAACGGTTCATCAATTGTGAGACTCCAACAGGCTGCTTATAGCTTAGAGCACATCCTACCGCTCACCTCTGTGCTTGGAAGAGCTCTCAGCCATGCATTAACCCTTAATACAGTGTGGGCGCTTCACGGGACATCCCAGAAGGAGGGAATGTCCGGAGGGGAGTGGAACAAGCTGGGGAAGCAGTGGGGTTTGCCTAGTGACATAGTCACCCAGTAAGTTTCTCTAGCAATTGCACTGCTGGCTCCTAAGGTTTTTGGCTTCACACACTGGATCTGGGAGCAGGGAAACGGGCATGTTTCTAGCCACCAGCCCTGCAGACTCAGCCGGGCATCTGAGAGTCACGCTGAGATTTTTCCTTCTCCAGCATCCCCACCAGCAGGAAGGGAGCCGCAGGGTGAATGACGCTCCATCCCCATGCGACCCATCGGCTCAGAATTATGCCCTCCGCTATGATGGCTGGAGGCGCGGAGATCCCCTAGGGCTGCATCCAGCCTACAAAGCCTCATACCGGTGGGGAGACCGTGCGAGGAGGAGAGTGCCCAGTGTGACTCTCCGAGCCTGGCAGACTGCAGGGCCAGCAGCTACAGAAGACATCTTTCGGTTTCACTGAGTACAGCCTATGTGGAGCCCTGGGATGCAGATTCGGAGCCCTGCAGGCTGCTTCTGCACTCGGTCCCAAAGAGACAGATCAGCTTCGGGAATAGCCGAGAACCAGCCTTCCAGCCCAAAGCCTCAGACTTGAATACTCATTCTCTGCTTCAAGCTCAAAGTGTCTTTGTTGCCCCTTCTCCTGCCCGACAAGGAGCCTGTTCACAAGCTCACTGACACACAGCCCCTGTGGAAACATCAGACAGCTAGGAGGTGCAGGGCTCGGTGGGGTGGTCTAGTTTTCAAACCCTGGAGCAGCACAATCCTGACAATTGCCTCTAACGTCTGCTGCTAATAACAGACCAGAGCAAACCCGGGGAGAAAGGAGGGCCAGGAAATAGGAAGCAGATGCAGATTTGAGGGCTTGGAGAAGAACAGCTTCTGCCAGACTGAGTCGGTAACGTCACAATTCTACCGGGAAGCGGCTGCACGTGGGATACATTAGCATTAGCAATTGCAGCTCACATCACCCTGGACAAATTAATTCAAGCAGGCCTGGACCGGAACATGGCCACATGGAGTGAAAACTTCAGGGTCCTGCAGGGAGCAGCGGTCGGGCACACTGTATTCACAGACAGGGAGGGGAGCAAACGTCAGTCTGATCCCATCTGGAGGCAGTAGCCATGGAACACCTCCCCCCACCCCCACAGCCCAGCGCCCAGGTGGGTTCTTCATATACTATTTGTTGTGGAATGAGCAAAAGACAACAGCGCTGACCTGGGAGGAGCTGCGGAAATTTGCGAGATGGATGAAGCAGCACAGGGACGGGAGAGATTAGAAACAGAGCTCCCACCAGGGAAAACGCAACCAATGCCTCCGGGGAAAGAATCGGACCCGCAGTCAGTGGGCAGGAGAAGCCAGGTACAATGGGAAGCCAGCACAGCAGACAGACAGCTAGGGCATGGCAGGGACACGATGGGAACCCACAGGTATTTGAGCAGTGCTAACGCCAAGGGCAGAAGGATCAGTTGGGTAAGAGTTAGGAGTAACACGGTTCGCACTAAGACACTGGAAAAAACGCCCCGAAAGCGAGATGCATCAGGCTGCAGCATCCCCTCCAAGAGGAGGTGGTCAGAGCCCCACAGCTTGGGGCGTTCAGAAGCAGCGAAGAGCACATAACACCGCATTAGCCTGGCAGGACTGTCAGATCTCACAGTCCCCACTGAGCACGGACCAGACCCCGCCAGGCACTGCGAGCTCCCACAGCAGCTCTGTGGGGCTGGCCCATACGGTCAGGGCTAGCTCAGAATGCTGCACTAGCCCCATTTAGCCTCTTCTGTAGCCTGTCTGCTTCCAGCATCCAACATTCGCCAGATGCTGTGAATCCTCCCGCAGTGCTAGGCACAGAGGTTTGCACAGGGGACAGACGAGCCAGTCTCCATGAGAACGCCTGGCACCTGGGCCCCTCCCTTCCTGCTCCCTCTCTCAGACACAGCGCACTTGGCTTCAGCCGGCCCGATCTCCTTGGCACGTGAGCCAATCCCCAGCCCCTCGCCAAGCTCCGAACTGTAGGGCCAGGCTCACAGTGTCAGAGAGGGCTCCCAGCTGCTGAGAGCAGATGCTCCCCGCTGCTCCCGCCTCCCTCGGTGGGTCAGATGCCAGACGTGGCCCTCCAGCTAGGAATACAGGAAACAAAAGCCCCCCCCGCCCCACCCACCCCCCTGCACCACGGCAGGGCCAAGGCTAAATATTTACTTAAAGCATTTTTGCTCTGTGAGGTCACGGGGCCGGCCTGTCCCTGCTCTGGGCCAGGCCAGGGGGGCTGGTGCCTCCCCACAGGCACACCCAGGGCAGCCCCACTCGTGCACTGAGCCTATCTTCACCGCTGCCTGCTTGGAACAGCCATCCAGCCCAATACTGCAGCCGCCCGGCTCACAGGCTTGGCTCCACAACTCTCAGCCTCGCCCCACCCCGTCCGGGCTCTCCCACCCCCCAGGCCCTGGGACCCTTCCTTCTCCAGCACAGCAAGGCCCTGGGCAGCCGAGGGGCCATACGCACAGTGCCAAGCACCAGTGACCACGGAGTCCCCCGGAGGCTGCATGGCTTTAGCAGAGCTACCGAGTCATACCAACAAGGCGGGCAGGGAGCTGAAAAATAAACTGGTTCCAATTTGAAATGACGACAACCCACATTAAGGCCTAAACTTACTCTAGCCCACCAAAAATCATCTCAANACACGCCGAATCAGGGGGAACAGCAAGCGGTATCCTGTCACAGCGGCATGGATTGCAGTGAGCAGCTGTATTTTCGGCGGTCTTTACACAAGCCTGCGCTGGTAGGGAGGTTTTTCCAGGAGTGAGCGCTTCCAGATTCCGTTGTGCAGAAAAGCTTTTTCCTTAATTGGCCGAGCTCAAGAGCTGTTACGCTCAACTGGACGACACTTTTCGTGAGCAAGACAGGAGGTTTGGCTAATTAAATTCAGGGTGCCATTCCCTCCCCCAGCCAGACTCTAACAAGTCAGCAGTGTTTGCCTGCAGCACCCCAGCCCGTGGGTTCTGTTGACTCAATACCCCTCCCAGATATCGCAGCGTTGGCATTAGATCCCTGTGGAGAGGGGACCTAGGGTGTGGGCTGAGCAGACCTGAGGGAGGAGCCTGGGGAGAAGGGCTGAGCTTAGCTTGGCTTGTTTATTGCTCACTTGGGGGTGAGACCACACTCCAGACAGGCCAGCATCAGGCACAGGCCTTGGGCGCTCATTCTGGAGGAATGCCTCAGACACACCAGCCTGGCAGTGTCCTCGCCCCCCAAGCAGCTGCCATCTCCCCCAGGACCTGCAGCAGCAGCACTGCCCCTTTAATAATGACCTGCCCCCACTATGAGCAGGGCTCCGGCCCAGCCACTGTCCCCTCCCCCTGAAAATGTGTTTGGGGGAACGGAATGATCCAAGGGCAGCAACATATTCAGTCCCAGCCCAGACTTTACACAGCAAGGGGCCATCACCTGCCCACCGACACATGCAGGCCAGTGCCCGGCTCCACCCCGGGCCGTTCCCATCAGCAGCAGAGAGACCAGGCTGCCAGCTAGAGCAATCACAGCCGCTCCCATGCCCNGCCTGCTTCTCTCCCGCACCCTGGCAAACCCAGTCTGGCAGCTCTGAGGCCAGCTGGGAGGGTCATACACTCCTGGGAGCTGCAGTTCAGCCTGTCCTGCTCGGAATAGGAATTTCCTTGTGGCTTCTAGTTCGGATTTCCCGTAACCCTCCTCCCCAAAAGCCCTCCTGCGAACCCAGTGCCCCCGTCTGCCTGCAGGAGGCACTGCACAGCACGGGCTATGCTGTTATCATGAACCCCCTCTGCAGGGCTCCCAGAGACACCTTCACGCGGCCACTGATATTGGAACAGCGGCACAAAGAGCAACCTCCCTGCATCACGGGCGATCAAGTGCTGCTGGAACCCCCCAGCAAATCCGGGATAAACCCGACGGCGAGAGGGAGAATTACAGAGCACCTCCCTTTCCTCCCCAAGAGCGATTAGAGGCCGAGCAGCTGCGTCCAAAGAGACGCAGCAGGATTAGGGCTTCGTGGCACCACCACCGATGGGAGCTGAGCGTGGTTAACAGGCAGATGCAGTGGGCCAAAAAATCACTGCCAGTGTCAATAAGCACAGCTGGGCCATGGAGGGGCAGCATGCCAGGAATGGGCCAGCTGACTTGTGACCCCGGGGTGCCCAGGACAAAGCCTTGAGGGCACGGCTCCAGCCCCCGAATACAACTGCTCTCCCACTGGGGCTTCCCGTACACACTGGCTGCCTCGGGGCCCTGCCAATGTGCTATGGGGGGACCCTGCAGGTCACTGGTTTGAATCCAGCCCAGCAAGGATTAGACACTGTTCCCATTCAGGGTGGATAAAAATCAACAATTTTTTTAAAAAACATTAAAAAAAAAATCTGACTTTTTTTATTTAAATCTGATTTTTTTGATAAAATGCTTTTTGAGGAAAAAACCTATCTAAAGATAGTTTTAATTAAGATACATTATAGCTCAAAGATATCTCATCATGGAATAGGGATTATAAATTCTAATTCTATAGTATGAGACAATATATTCATGTAACGTTTAAGAAAAGTTTTGTAAATGAGTTCCAATAGTTCATGGATTAGGGACCCAATTTTATGGAGTTCCCAGGGCTTCTGTATAGATTATTTAGGTTAATCTTTCTATCTACCCAATGGGACTCAGTGCTCAGTCTAGAAGATACCATCAGAGATGCTTAGTTTTGCAGTTCTTAAACTGTGGATTTGTGTCTCCAGAGATAACATGCTTGTTAATAGCAAAAATGTTTTTAAATAAATAAATAACATATAGAGGTGAGAAATAACAGACCTCAACCCTATTGTCCCTCTGCAAATTTGTGTACACAGTCAATCCCTTACCTCTCTCAAAGTGCAAAGTTTCAAAAAGTTCAATGAATAGAAGATTGTTGGGGGCGGAATAGATCTGGACAAGGAGAAGTCTGGAGATAAATGTGAGAAGGGAGGGGCCGGTAGTCGAAACAAAAGTGAAACTGTTTGAGCAGCATATTCCAGAAGTCTTGAGGTCTTTCTGAGTGTAGCCTTCATTGATTTGAGATCTACCATACCATTCTCTCACTAGAAGGGAAAACCTATAATGGCAGCAGGCCGTAAAAGAGACCCAGTTTGGGAATAAGAACCATTCAAGAAATATATGTTTGCTGATGATGTTTTAAAGCAAGTCACACCAGTGTACTGGTGGAAGTCACTTAAGCACTTGGATTCAGAGACTGCTGAAGTGATAATCTCATTTTTAACTGCAGTAGCTTCTTCTGCTGGTGTAGAAAGAATATTTTCTTCCTTTGGACTAATTCATTCCAAACTGCGAAATCGTTTGGGACCTGAAAAAGCAGGAAAGCTTGTTTTTCTTTTCCAGATTATGAACAAACAGGAAAATGAAGGTGAAGACGACTGAGTTAGCTGCAGAAGTCAATATTTTAAGTTGCTCATGTTGACCTGGCTGACACAGTGGATTTAATTTTTTTTTTTAATATTTCATTTAACTATTTTAGTTAAAAATAATTTTAACAAAAACAAACCTGATTTTAAAAAACGTGAATGTTTTACTAAATTCAAAAACTCGTGCTTGTTTTGTTAAAATATTATATGTTTGCTGTTGAAGAAAAAAATCCAGAATACTTAACGTTGTTGTTTTAGTTAAATAAACAATTTAAGTGTCTGTCTGGTGATGTTCTCCTCCTAATACAGCATGGCAAGAAAATCCTCCAAATATTAATGATTAACCTGTTGAATTGGAGATAGTTCACCTCCCAATGACTTCATCAATATCTGCTTCAGTTACCTTTGGTAAATGAAATCACCAAATAATCATTCATTTTCTGATATAGCTGCAAAACTAATCTGAAAGGATTTCAAAATAAGTCCCTGTTTAAAAATGTATAGTGTGTACCTTCTAAAAATGAAACCTACATCTATCTCTGAGTTGTGAAGAATATGTATTAAGGTTATAACAACCAACAAGAATGCACTTTTATGTAGAAAACCATGATTAAATCGAGTCTTCCTGACTTGATTTAAATCAAATCCGCCCCGTTCCCATCTGACCGATGCTGGGTGGCCCCGAGACAAGATGAGTTTGGTGGTTCTCAGGCCCAGTCCCCATCACGCTTTGCTGAGTCGGCCAGTTAGCAAGCAGAGGCCAAGAGCTGCCTGAGCCATGGAGAGCGAGTCACCCATTACCCCAGTATCCCCCAATCAGGGGTGAAGCCGGCTGGCAGGGCTGGGTCTGTGGGGTGACCAGAGGGCTGTCAGCAGTACTCCTTCGCCCCCCCGCCCCCCGCCGGCTGAGTGAGGGTTGTCGCTATCCAAATAGCCAAGTTAGCTCAAACTAAGTCATTTGCATACCCTGTCCAATGGCGGGCCCAGAACTTAGCAGCCATGTGTGAGCTCTGCAGACAGCTGATGAATTGCCCACAAGTGCTAAGGAGCTGAAGGGATGCCCCCATGTGTCCCGGAGCCCTCCCAGGGAACTCAGGGTTTCTAATCCCAGCCCTCTGACCCCTTTTCGTGGGGGTGGGGGTCTCTGTACGATACACCCTCCCCCTATGCCCAGAGGACTGCCTGGGTGAAGGTTAGAGACCCTTCAATTACAAAAAGGAGTCAGGACTCTCCAGGGTGACCTGGCTCAGGGCCGCTCTCAAGGCAAAGCCATTTCAAGGCATCGCCGATCCCGCCCAGCCCCAGCACTCCTGCTCCTGTCCGACAGACTCGGGACGCCCCAGCTATGAAAGGTGCCAGCAGCTGGCAAGAAGCTGGGCAGCTGAGACAGCAGAGAACCCAGGATGGAGACTCCAACGTGCTTCTCTGGAGCTTTGGTGAGGATGTAACTGGCTATTTTGCTGCTCCAGCCCTTTCAGTGGTTACTAGGTTTGCAAAGAGAAGCCATGTTCCAGCAGGGGCATCGCCTTCTTGGTAGTGGTTTATAATCTCCTCCCCCCCCAGGAGCGCAGGATCACCTGGATCCTTTACTCTGCCTTAGAGTTCACGGAATGCCAGGGAGGAGGGCCCATCACTGGGCTGAAGAAGTGACGTTCCCCCTTTCACACACCTAGACACACCTCAGGGCAGCAACTGCAGTTGCTGGGCACAGGGGCTAGTGACGCTCTTCCCTCAGACCAGACACCGTATTACAGCAGCATCTAGGCCCCAGCTGCGAGCAGGGGCTCATTGGGCCTGGTGCTGCACGGACAGAGCAAGAGCCAAGCCCTGCTCCAACTTGCTGGTGATCTAAATAGACAAGACAAAGGGTGGGAGAAAGGAAGGCTGGCTCTTCCCAGCCAGATGGGCGCTAAGACACAGAGACTCAGTGACTTGACCAGGGTCCCATAGAGAGTCTGTGGCAGAGCTAAGCATTGACACCAGGTATTCTGGGTCCCAGTCCGGCACCTTACCTGGGCTCCATGCTGCCTTCTCTTAGTGAGACTCACCTGGAGAGAGGAAGCAGAGGGCACATTTGCAAAGCAGCCGCATAGACACCGCACAGTCCTACACAAGCAGTTTCAAAGTGACAGGGAGCAGAACAGGTTTCAAATTAGCCACATGTGGGAGCCATTAGGATCCCAGACGGCTATAAACGTACCTGCCATAGTTTGCAAAGTTTGATCGTGATTAAACTGCTGCCGTTGCTGGTACCAGAGACCCACCCGGAAGCAAAGTTCTCATTAATCGAACGACGCCCTTTCAAACACACGCAGCTACAGCGAGAGAGGCAGGCCTGCTCCAAGCGGGGCGAGCCAGCGGCTTGCACTCTGTGACTGTCCAATTAGCATCCCAAGTAGGAGGCTATCACAGTGCCCCTCCTCCAGCCAACCTTTCGCTCCACTAATGAACTCTGCCAGCGGCTCAGAATCACTAGCACAAAGCAGCCTGTCTAGAGGTTTCCCTTTGGCAGCATCTGTGTGAACTCTCAGACAACACCATCTCAAAGCAACAGCAAGGCATGTCAGCTCTACCGAGTTACGGGATTCGCCGGGGCTACTCCAACAGCAGAACCAGCTGACACCAGAGCACACATCCACCTGCGTCACCTGGAGTCTTTGCATCAGACTGGGTGAACAGAGCCAGAAGAGAACAAGCACCGGGGGCCGGACTGCTGCAGGAATCGGGATTTTAGTAACGGCCCCAGGTTACAGCGAAGCCCCACTAGCTTCCCAGGCTTCCGCATACCCCAGAGAATGAGCCGATTTATCCATTTCCTGGGCCTTCTCTATCGGAGAGCTGTCCTGAGGGACACAACCAAATCTCTGGTGACTTGATCAATGGATTATTATCCTGAACCCAAGATGCAGCCAATCCTTCACCCTGGCAGGGCTACATACTGCAAGGTCTGCAGCATCACCCCTTCAGACCCCCATTCCCATCCACATGGGAGCCAAAGACACAGACACTAGGTTCAGTGGTTCTGCCCAGCAGCGGGAGAGGAGATTGTGGAGCTTATCCAGCCTTTAATGCCATCATCTCACCGCATCCGTATTAGCCCAGGCGCGAACGACGATATGTGAGCACACGTTCCATGGAGAGTTCCGTTCCTTCTCCAGCCTTAAATGCACACGTAGGGAAGCGGTGAGCACTGAGCTGCAGCGCACGGGAATGAATGTAAACCGGGGAGCAGGCTTGGCACAAAACCCTGCCCTGAACTCCCAGGTCTCCCACTGCTGCTGGAACCGGGGTTCTGGGCAACCCCGAGTCCCCAGTTCTATAACCAACAAGGCCTAGTTTCCAGCCGGTGCCCATCAGCAGCACCCGTGATCTCAGGGAACGTCCACACTGCAGCTGGAGCAAGCCTCCCAGCCGGGGTGGACAGACTCGCTCCAGCGGGGCTAAAAAGAGAGCGTGGCCATTGCGGCAGCAGCAGATCCTCAGGCTAGCCACCCACGCCTCCACCGGTACAGCCACTAGCTCAGCCCAGCTAGCTCGACTCGGTCTCACTCCAGCCTGAGGCAGAGGCTGAATGTGGTCCAAGTACTGCAGGCTAAGGGTGCACTTCCAGGGCTTGAAGGGCTCGCCTGACACGCCCTCCCAACAGCAAGGGCCAAGGCAATGCTCCAGGCCGAAAGCCCAGCTGTTGGGAGGGAAGGGCTGGGGCCCCTGCCAGGTGCTGCTTCTGAGCCCTGCGCACGGACTATCCAACATTTCCATTGCCCTCTCCCGCTGGTGGATCTCCGAAATCCAATGCCCACCTTCCCTCGGGCTCCTGCAAGGGAGAGCCTCTCCCCCGGGGCCTCCCAGCTGCTACCACTCTGGAAATGGAACAGGAGGGAGGGGCTCCCCCATTCTAATCCCCCTATTTGTGTCCTTCTCCTCCAGTAATAGCTCAGCGTCTGCCTCTCTGCTGCTGCTCACGGCCTTATCCAGCTTCCTGGCTGCCAACAGGGTCCAACACAGGAGCAGCAGAACTGACTCCAGTCTTGCTAATCTCACCCAGCTGCCATTTGCCAGCTCAGCAAGCAGCAGCAGCAGCGGCGCGATCTGTCTGCAGACTTGGAAGGAGGCACTGCCTCAGCTCTCATCACAACCCCCAGCGACAGAAACCTGAGCTTTCATTGAAGAGCGAATGAAGTCCTGAAGAAGGCCATGGTTTAGGTCCCCACTCGCCAGGGAAAGTCTCCTACTCCTCTGAGTTTACTGTGCATGCCACGAGCACAAACGAGCTCAGGTGAGCCCCAAGACCTGCTTAAACCATGAACAGGGTTAAAAAAAAAAAAAAAAAAAAGCTCTCAAGTAACACATTGCCAACTTGGTTGGCTTGATGGCCTCAATGAATCTACAAAAGAAGCCAAGTTTGAAGAAAACTGGTTGAGTAACTTGATGTCACAAACCTTCGAAGCCAGCACCTTTCAGGAACCATGCACTCCACTTGGCCACGCACACAGTGTAACAGCGCTGACAGACTTACTGTCCTCCTCTACTTTGCAGGGTGTGTCCAGCCTTCTGCTGCAGCCCTCTGACAATGTGCAGCTAACATTTATTTTTGATTCGGAAACCACTTTAGGGCAGGCACCAAGCACCCCAAGGGAAAGCACAAGAGGAACTGAAGGAGGCACAATGGAATTAGCTGGGCACAGAGTTAACAGACCGATGAAAAGTGACATGGGCGCTTCAGTGGCCACAGGTGGTTAGGGCCTGGGATTTACATCTGAATTCAGGGGGCACTGGGCAGCTGATGGGGCCATTGTACCACCACAAAGTGGCATTGGGACCAGTGCCAGCTCAGAGGGAAGGGAGCTTCGGCAGGAGCAGCCAGGGCCCATCCCTGAGCCGAAGCAAGGGGAGGGGGCCGCTCCCTTCCACATGGATTGTGGGAGGCGAGGGGGTAGCTGCAGAAATGGTGCTAAGGCAGGCCTGACAGGGCTGAGGACAGGTGGTCTCCAGGCAGCCCCGCATGGGCAGGAACCCAGACTCAGGAGAGCATGGGACAGTGTCCTCAGCACCAGCTTAGCCCCACAGCCACCACTGGAAGGGGAAAGGCCACCCCACAGGAAGAGCCTGGGAGGGGAAGATCAGAGCTGGACAGAGGAGGAGAGAAATACAAACTGATTGCAGCACATGCCCAGAGGGCAGGGCAGGCCGAGGGGACGGACAGAATATTGCTCAGCCCCTCTCATCCTCCAGGCCAGCACTGCGACCAGCAGGGACTGCCCTAGGGACACCCACCCACCGGCCGCCCGCCAGACTGGGAGAGGTCGAATCAGGCTCTTGGTACTTGTGCAGCATGTGGGGTGGGGGTGCTGCTGTTCTACCCAACACACCTGCTGCTCCTGGGTAGAACAGGGACTGAGGAGAAGGAATCAGCAAGGGCACTTGATGTGGCTCTGGGCAATTTGCACACCTGGGTTTTCTGTGGGGACCCTACTCCAGCTGAGCCTGCGTAGTGCCAGCCTCAGGGGGTCTGGCTGCGGGTTCCCAGAGGGCCTGCCCACAGGCCAGCTTGGCAGCGAGTGGCACTCTGGTACGGAGAGCGTTTTGGTGCGTTAGGAACGAGAAAGCTATTCTAAAAGCGACCCCATGTTGGCGAGCGCCCACGCCGAGCATCACTGCCCTGGCCTTGTGAAACAAGCGTGGCTCCTGTCAGAGCCCTGCAATTCCCCCCCCAGCAGCACCCGGGGATTTCTGGCGGGATGGCGCATCCCAGGGGCTCTACTACTGCATGCTCCTCCAGCAGCACCCACAGCCCTTTGGGATGAAACGCTTTGGATTAAAGAACCTCTGCCCAGCCCGTTAACCACAGCTGATTGCTAAGTACGTCACATGGGCAAGGCTATCAGAACTCTGGAGATGGTTAATCCTGGGATGAGAATAAACCTCCCCAGAGATCTGACTCCTGCCCCGTAAATCCCCTAGGAACGGGAAAGCTAAATCTCCTGCTTCTAGCAGATGTTTATGAAAATGAAATCAGGAGGATTCTAGCGTATTAACCCTTCTGGCCCGGGAAGGACTTTGCAGCACAGAGCTCAGATCCCAGACAGCTTGTGCCTGCATCTCCGAGAGCACCTGCATTGACTTTAAAGCTAACAAACTCCACCCTGGCCATCGCCACCTCTGCAGCCCGGGCTCTCCCCATCTCCCTGAAGGAAACAGTTGCATCTGAGAGGGATGCCCTTGGTTACTCATTAGCTGACCCCCATTGTTGCTTCCCATGTAAATTTCAACTTGTTTGGTGCTTCGGCATTCAGGGTCCCGGAGCCATTGCACATTCTGATCCTGACTGCAACTGTTGCTATAGCCATGTCTCAAAAGAGCCCCTAAACCAGCTAATCTGTCTTGATCCCAACAGCCAAAGAATGCGCCGACCCCACAACAATGCTGCTTTCCTCTTTAAAAAAAAGTCAACCTACCCCCTGCCCCCCCCTTACTGTCCCTAACAGAGCCTGGGAATTCAGTTGCAAATTCACCCTCCCTGATTAGGGCAGCGGAAATAGAATGGGCTTCACAATAGAGCACCCCCCCCCCAACAACAACAACTAATGGCAGACAAAATGGGCATTCTCAGAGAACAAGGAGGAGATGGCCCTACCCAGCCCCCCACCCCCAGCATCCCCTGCTCCACAGGGCAGGGAGCTGACCGGGCGCCACTCGCAGTTGTTTTGGGACTGGCGTGACACAGTGTGGACAGACTGGGTGATTTATCATAGAATCTCAGGGTTGGAAGGGACCTCAGGAGGTCATCTAGTCCAACCCCCTGCTCAACGCAGGACCAACCCCAGACAGATTTTTGCCCCAGATCCCTAAATGGCCCCCTCAAGGATTGAACTCACCACCCTGGGTTTATGACCAATTCGATTTAGTTCTAACACCTCCCCCGCACCTTTGCGGTCAGCCGCGCAGGCATCGTGCAGGGAGCAGAGCAAACTCTTCGCAGGGGAAGAAGGCAAATCACGCTGCTGACGGGCTCTGGGCCGTACTCCCTGGAGAACACAGATACGGCTGCTCTCAATAGGAGGGCTGGCTTATCCCCTCCGCAGTCATTACACCACAGGAATCCCCTTCTCCCAACTCCCTTCACAATGGAAGTTGGGGGTTTAGAAAGCAGCTTAAGGGTGGGGCCCAATCCTGAACGGTGGGAGCAGATGCATGCGCCAGGCAGGGGGAACTGGCACGAGGTGACCGAGTTCCAGCACAAACTGCCATCGCTAGCTGCTAGGAGCCAGCGAGTCCACAGCCGCAGCCCTGCCCCGAATGTTATGTCCCTTCTCTGCTCTGTCTAGTGGTGTCCGTCAGACCAGAGCCACGCCCGGACCTGGTTACAGCTCCAGGTCACCCAGCACCTCTGGCCAAAGGAACAGTCCCTTTATTTTAAAAGCACTTTCCTAGCCCCGCCCCGGCCTCGGAGAGGAGTGTTCTTGGGGGAAGGGAGCTGCCCATTCCCAGCAGCGGGTGCCAGTGATGGTACCCAGCACAGTCCAACTGAGAGCGTTAGCCAGGGCAAGTGGGGCTCAACATGAGCTCAGGGGCTCAACGTGCCGGGGCACTGTCAGTGACAGGCACAGGCGAGGCCCAAGGCAGTGCCTCCGCGAGGGAGCTCTACAGGAGTCCCCCAGCGGTGATGGGGGCAGCGAGAGCCCTAGTGCAGACGAGGCTCCGGCAGCTCGCAGCGTCTAGACCCGAGGAGAAGGTTTAATGGACTCTGTGGTGGGACTGGTGCCCCATCCACAGGGGGGAGAGCTGTCCTCTGCAATGCTTCAGCTCAGACCCAGCCTAGATACCTGCTCTGCCCGATCTTCCACAGCTCCCCCTTCAGGACACTGCAGGAATATTCCCTTGGGACTGTGGGAATGCCCCAAACCCCTCGGCCTGTGCTCTCAGGCCAGGCTCAGGGACCCTCCGTAGGCACCGAAGTGCCGTACTGAATCTCTTGCCGGGCCGACTCACACCAGCTGCGGCTGGACGGGGGCAGGACAGAGAGTTTTGATAATGTCAAGTGTTCGAGAACCAGTGCTCTGCTCAGACCCAGCTGTGCTGCTTGCTGGAGCCGCTGGCAGCACGGCGGGGACAATGACTGTGGGGACACCACGCTGGCCCCACCAGGAGCAGCAGAGTGTGTGTGTGGGGTGGGGGGGTGGGGGTCACCCCCCACAGAAGCAAGGGCAGCTGCACAGAGTCTACTTATTCCCCAGGAGCGGCAGCAGACACCTCCTCCCCCACACAGAGAGGCAGGAGGTGTACCCCCAATACTTACATCCCAGCTGCTGGGAGGGCTTTGTTGGGGGGGGGGGGGGGGGGGTTGCGCCCTTCCCCCCCCGCCACCCCAGGGTTTGCCCTGACTAGGAGAAGGGGTTGAGTTATCTAAGCCCAGCCTAAAGTCGCCCACTTTCCCTAGTGAAGACAGGACCGGGGAGCCCTCTGCTGGGGGTTGGCTGGGCCCTCAGAGCTGCAGGGCTCGGAGCCAGCACCCCCAGAGGGGAATGAGGCAGGTCACACCGCTCAGAGCGATCCTCACAGGCTTCACGGACAAACCGCCTCGGTAACACAGGGCTCCTTCTCAAGCCTTTCTTCACAGCCCTGAGGGCTGGAAACTTTGTTTTTAAGCAGCGACTCCACTGGGATCCCGATTCCAGGAGCCGGGCCCCGAGGCAGCAGCATGTAGCACCTAGGCCCTAGCCGGCCCCGCCTGCCCCCAGGAGCCGAGAGCCACACTGAGCTCTTTCCTGCCCACCCAGCCACCACAGGCCACTGCGATGCCCCATTACTGCCCAGCTGCAGAGAGTGCCGCAAACCAGCCCCAGCTCCATCCCAGAGTGCAGGGCCTGGCAGTCTGAAATCTCCCCAAAGCCTCCACACTCCCAGCAACATTGCGGGCTCCTATGGATTCAGTGCTTCCATATCCCAGCATGCAGCAGGGCGGAGCACTATGGGTGATGCATGGGAGTCCCAGCATGCAGCAGCACAGACACAGCTCCACGTGGACTTGCCCAAAGGGGTCTGACACAAAGAGTGCCGCTGGGTGGGCTGCGCTGAATGCTGCGATGAGGCACAAAAGAGCCAGCCATTCATGCAATCAGCTTCCTCACTGAGCACACCCCATGTGTGTCCCCATCAGACAAGCCTGAGCCCAGCGAAAAGCTGTTGTCCTGAGCAGTGCGTGTTTCTTCCTTCTGGAGCGACATCAAAGCCACTGTTTGGCTCCTGCTGTCACATGAGCAGTCTCCCACAGCTGGTGTTTCTTACCAGCTTTTCTTCCTGAAGAGTCACAAGGCACATTACAAATGACTCTCGCACACTTAGGGATGGGACCTCAGCACTCTAGAAATCAGGGTTCAGCCTCTAAAAGATTTTAAATTAATTAAGGGTGACATTAAAAAAAGACCAGACAACTTGCAGACTCTGCTGAATGTCATTTTTTGTTTGGTACCAATCAATCCCCCGACAGAGCCTGGACTCCTGCTGTCAGAACAGAGGAGAATGAGCACAGAGTTTGAGCACTATCCAGAAAAAAAAGGGTGCCCAGAACACCAGTGACTAGGTCTCAGCCTCTGCTGCCTTGAGCACCACCCCAATAAACCACATACAGGGGGATCTTCCTGTCTCCCAGCCAGCAGCCATCCTGGAGTCCCCCCCCCTCAGCGACTACTGATGACCCAAAAGTATCCGCGAGTGATTAAAGAGAAATTCAGGGCTGCCACATCCTTCCTCCCCATCATCTTACCAAGGTTAATCTGCCACCATCGTAAACTGCAGAGCCAGGACAACCCAGCACCACTGAGATGTAAAACATCCAAATACACCCCAGGTTTCCCTCTGGATCTTCCAACCGGGATTTGGGGTGGGGTGGATCCTTGTAGATTTGAAGAGAAAGAATCGGGGGTTTCTATTATTGCTCTATACAAGCAACTCCTCAATTGTTATTCACAGACCACATCGATCCATGGAGCAATTGTTGATGGTCCCTGGGAAGCTGGCTGGTAACATGGTCCTGGCTCCTTGGCCCTAGCTGCTTCTACAGCTGTCCAAGCTTTTCACTGCAATTAAAAGGCCTGTGAAAGCAACTGAAAACAGGGAAGAGCCAGCCCAGCTGCCCCTAGCATGGACTTCTGCTGCAGATTAAAGGAGAAGAAATGAAGAGCAAAGAGAATGTTTTCACCCCAAAAAGGACAAAACACTCAGCGCTTTAAAGTCAGCACAAGGCACGATCGCTTTCCCGATATGACCTTCCCCTATAAGCAATTGATCTAAGTGACAAAGGGCTGTTATGTGAGAGGTGTGGGGAGCTCTCTTAAGATGTGCTCTTTGCTATGGTGAAAGCCCTGCTCTGGGCTGAGCCCGGGACTCGGAGACCCTGTGCTCCTGGGGTGGGGAGTCGTCTGATTTAGACGCAAGATAGACATCAAAATGATGTGGTCTTAGCTAGGCCATGCCTTAAGAGTAGGGCATGGCCTACTCATCCCAGCCAAGTCTGCCTCCTTAAATTCCCCCCGGCTACAGGATTCTCCTTCATTTCCTGTTCTAGTTTAAAGAGGACTGTAACTACCCAAGTTAGAATTTGGCCAGGGTGCTTCGGGCTTGTCTACATGGCAAGCCAGGCGTGTGAATCTACAGCACACCAGCTTGCTGTGCAGTAATGTCCTGTGTGGACACTGCTCCAGTGTGGGGAAAGTCCCGGAGCGTGGCTTGGCGTACTACTACTTGAAAGCGCAGCAGATGGCTGCATTTCTGAGGGAGTGAAGAGATTCCTAGGTAGTTTGAAAAGCAACCTGGGACCTTAGAATGACTGAGTTCCACTAACACAGTACCTGTCTTACTATGAAATAAGTACATAATGAACTAACCCAGCACCAACTGTATCTGCTCTCTGCCCTGGTATGCTGCATGGTACGTGGCCTCACCCAAACCTACCAGCATCCAACAGAAGTCACTGTCTTGAACCGACAGCTGCAATGTTCAGGGATATCCCAATCCCAATGCACTGATATTTACAAACAAGAAGAAACCAGCTCTTCCGGGAGGGGTGTGCTGGGCAGGACAGCAAGGGTTAGTGCCCGCAGGGCCAGACTTTCAGAGCTCAGCCCCCAACCTGCACCCAGTGCACTGAGCTCCTCTGAAGAATCTGGCCCCAATGGTTCACCGCTAGAAAGCTCAAGATCAGATCCTGGAGGTGGTTAGGAGCAGAACTTTGATCGTCTCATCCTAGACTCCTATAATCCACATCCCAAAACTATTGCATAATCCAGCCCAACTAGCCCATGGCAAGAGTTGTCTATGTCTAGATCAACAGGGGGTGCTACAGGTCAAGGACTGAGGTGCACTGGCCATGCATAATGGGATCTGCACAGCACTTGCCTACACAAATTACTTGATTTGGGGCAGAGCTTGCAGGCTGCACTTTCATCAGCACCAGATTATCTTCGGGTCTTTTTGAAGACATCAATAAATAAATACAACAAGATGCAAGGACAATCAAACCCAGAGATGTAACTCAGTGAATAACCAAGGGATGGACTGTGATTTCAAAAGGAGACTGGTTTGGAAAGAAACGATTATTGAGAACTGGCAGCATTTATAATGAAAGGCTCTGTACTCTTGTGTCTTGATGCTCACAAACAACCTCCCTGCATGATTTTTGTTGTTGTGAGAGCCCCGTCTTCCCCTATATCTTATCTAAAAAAACATGCAAAACCTCTTGCAAACAATACAGCAGCCTAGAAGTTGCAGAGGAAGATGTACCAGTTCCATCACATTAAGATGTAACTTTATAAACATGCATGCTAGCTCATTCTAACAGGTTTGCCTACAGACTCTGTGCTGGTCATTGTACCGTCTATTGGGATTGCTTCCTGCACCCAAACATTAATGAACTACTGCAAACTCCTGAATGTTTGCTCACATACATACCGCTGTACCAGAGAATCACTACTGCTTGTTCTCTGAAAGCCAATCCTAGCACGCTGCTAGAGAGAATCCATCAGGTCTTTTTGATAGAGAGAAAGTTATCCTTCAATATTAACTGTGCTCCTCTCGGGCTCGTCATACACAGAATAGAAGCACTGATACTAGTGAGAGCAACATCTGGAGCGTATACTAACGCCGTGCTGCAATCATTTTAATTGTTGAGGGTCGTGGGGGATGGGGAGGACGGTGGCAGAGGAATCCTGCCTAGACTACATGTCACTCAATGTCATCATCCCCCCAGATCCCCTCCCCCTTTCACGTTCCTCTATTTATGGTAAACTACTGGCCCCGGTTGGAATAATGACCTGGTTTCCAGCTTTGTTTCAAGCACTACATTTCAGACTCTCCTCTGGTGCCGGTGGAGCTCTCGCTCCCGGAAATGACAGGGTTGGAGCTAGGGCTGGCAAGAAAACAATAATTATGTTTTGCAAAAAATGTTGAGGTTTCAGCATTTGTTTTCCTTCTTCATTGGAACAAAAACAGGCCATGTCAGAGCAGGGAGCTGAACCTGTATTTCTCCCCTTCCCCCGACTCAGTATAAATAATGAAATATTCATTGAGCCAGAGAGACAGACTCTAGCCCAATGGTCAGGACACTCAGCTCAGCTGCAGGAGACTCAGGGTCAAGTCCCTGCTCTGAACTGGGCAAACTCAGCTCAGGCGAGTGTCATAACGGCTGGGCTCCTGGCTATTCTGGGGTGCGGGTCCGTCTATCTGTCTGTCTGAAACTCCATCCCGGACCTGAGAAAGCTTTGGCAAAACCCAGACGCTCCCGGGAAAAGTTTTCGTTTTGACTAATTGGGCTTTTCTGGCTGATGAGCTCTAGGAGGCACTGATCTTGCTACTTCCTCTAGTGGATGGATTCAGTCACTTTTGCTTTCAGTACCATCTCTTTTAAAAGGATACACGCTCCCCTTGAGGGAATCGTAGGGACAGTGTAAAGGGGACCTCCTGGCTCCTGAGTTCACACATCCCCCTAGAAATGCTGCATAGCCCCGCCGCTGCTGCTGCCACTCAAGCTGCAGTGACACTGTTGGCAAGATGCAGCCAGTGGGAGAACTGCTGTACTCTGTACTTCTGAGGGCAGCCAGGGCCTTTTCCAGCCTGAGAATTGACACACAAGACAAGGCCAGCGCAGCCGCTGTCACTGGTTATGATCCAGTGATGGTAAATTCAGTAAAAAAAGATTTCGCGGGCGGGGGGGGGAGAACAGGAGAAGAGAGCGCCTTTGTCTCCACCACTCCAGGCCTCCTCCCATGACCCACACCGTACATGAGCCTTTATCACACCAGGACCCACCCCTAGGCCAGCGCCGGCAGAGCGGTGCCCTGGGCTGGCAACCCCCCCTCCTTGCCAGCAAAGAAGCACAGGACTGCCTGGGGGCAGGGCACATTGCCCATGGCACCGCACCAGCCAAACCCTCCCGCCTCTTGGTGATTTTACAGCTAGCAGCCCAAGCCGAGGAAAGGTGCTTAGTGCTGATGGCCAAGGGAGGGACAGAGCCACAACAGCCAACTCCCCGGGGGCAGATGGGTGGCCTTGCAGGCAGCTCTCCGGGGCAGATGGGTGGCCTTGCAGGTGGGACTTGGGGGAGCTGGTTCTACTCCTGACTGCTGCTGACCCACAGCGGGGCCATGAGACAAGTCACTTCATTGCCCCGTGACTCAGTTTCCCCACCTGCACAAGGTGAGCATTGACAGGCTCACGGGATGCTGCGCACAGGGCCGCATCCAGCCTGGCCCAGGCTCAGAGAAGACGGTGATGGGCGCCAGGCAAGAACCAGGTTCGGTAGGCAGGGAAGAGAGCAGCTGCACAGGGTTGCCAGACAAGCCCAACGCCCGCTGTTCCTGGTGCCCACTCAGCTAGCACAGGAGGCGGGGAGGTCCCACTCGCTGCAGCCGCCGCCCGGAGCAGAGGGACTAAGCTGGCGGCCGCTCTCGGCATCCCTCCCGCCGGGCCCCGAGCCCACAGACCGGAGGCGCAGCCGGGAGCTCGCCGACACCAGCCCGACTCAGGGCACCTTTGGGTGCGGCGTTCAGGGCTCCAGCTGGGCGCAGGAGAGGTGCCCAGCCCCAGGGCGGACTGAGGGGTGCTCAGCCCGGGCCGGGGGCTCCGGGCCCCTCCCCAGCCCCAGGACGCACGAGCGGCTCCGGCGGGGGCTTACCGAAAGTTGGTCCCACCAGGGCCGGCACCAGACACAGGAGGCTCCGCAGCAAGAGCAGCCGCCGTCGCATGGCCCCGTCCTTCCAGGGCCGTATCCCGAGGGGCAGGGCGAGCCGAGCCGAGCCGGGAAATCCTCAGCCCCGTTGATCCGGGCGGGGCGCAGACAGCGCCGGGAGCCGGGCGGAAAGAAGGGCGCGCACAGGAGACCCAGCAGAGGGGCGCGCGGGGGGGAAGGACCTGGGACCGGGGGCTGCTGATCGGTCCCGGGGGGTCAGACGGGAGGGGGCGGCGCGCACTGGGGGGGGGGACTGGAGCGGGAGGGGGCCGGCTCGCACTGGGGGGGGGACCCCGGGGCTCGGACCGGAGGGGGCCGCGCACACTAGGGGGGGGGACTGGAGCGGGAGGGGGCCGGCGCGCACTGGGGGGGGACCCCGGGGCTCGGGCCGGAGGGGGCCGCGCACACTAGGGGGGGACTGGAGCGGGAGGGGGCCGGCGCGCACTGGGGGGGACCTGGATACAGGGACTGCTGCTGGGGCGGGAAGCCGTGCGCGGGGAGGGGGTGGGGGCAGGCGATTAATTCATTCTTTCGCTGCCAGCCCCGTTCCCGCACCAGGATCCGCTGCTCCCGGGGGCTCCCGGCGATAATCCACCGCAGAAGCGCAGCCGCTGCCCCCTGCTCAGCCCGCGCCCGGGCGGCTGCAGCGCCGGGAACTTGCTCCAACTCGGCTGCCCCGGCCCATTGTCAGCCTGAGCCCTCCCCCGCCGCCTTAAAGAGACACCGACCTGCCGGGCAGGAGCGGCGCGCGGGGAGGGGCGGGGGCTCCGCCTGCAGGGCGCGGGGCGGGGGGGTCTGTTCTCCTCGCCGCAGGGCCACGCACCAGCCCCGGAGCCTGCCCGAGCCCAAGCTGGGCTGAGGGCAACGAGGCGCCGGCTCCGGGGTGTGTGTGAACAGCCCCCCACTGCCACCCCCCAACGCGCAGGGGCAAGGCAGGAGCCCCGGGAGCCGGGCAGGGGGCGTGAGCGGCAGGGTAGGGGCGGTTCTGCCTCTGGGCCCCCTGGGGCCGGGGTATCCCACACACCCCGGGGGGTGCACTAGGGGCTCGCTTGGAGACCGCGTCTGCTTTGCGCACGGGGCGGGGACGGGGACCCGGGCGGAGCCTCCCGGGCACACGGGCATTTGCATCTCAATGAGCGAGCCCCGTTCCCTGTGCACACACGGGAAGCCCCCTGCCCTGCAGAGCTGCTGCTTCCTCTTTGGCCCAGCCCCATGCCAGGCTCCCCAGCGGATCTCCCCACGTGCGCCTTAGCCGCAGTCTGTGCCAGGCGAGCCTGGCCCCGGGGCTGACAGCAGCTCCAGCCGGGAGGTTCCTGCCCTTGATTAATCCGCTCGGAACCAGCGCGATCACTTTTTAAACGTGTCACCGCAGCTCCTGTGCCCCTTAGCCCTGGGGAGGAGCCGCCCCGCGCTCTGGCTCTGCCAAGTGATGGATTGGCCTTTGATGCACCCTTCTGCCGTGGCAAGGGGGCAGCGAGAGATCGCCGAGCAAGGAGACACACTAATGGCAGCTTCTCACAGCGATAAGGAGAACGTTTTCCCGGAGCCTCTCACCCTAAAATGAAGGGCAAGAGTGATGGAGAGGAAGCGAGGAGCTCTTAATGAAGGGAGGCAAAGATGAAATCTGTTGCAATGCTGCCTGGCTCGACTATAGAGATGATGGTGACATTCATCAGCACAGGAGAGCAGACAGTTCATTCATTCCTCGTCTGCTGCCAGCCCTGCCCAAGAGATCCTGCTGCAGCAAACCCGCTGTTTCAGAGGCAGCCGAAAAGAGATTGAGATGGAAATGGCCCTTTGTAGTACAACATTCTCCGCGGGTTTTGATCAAATAATTAAATATCCAACAATGGGTGAAACTTGCACTGAATGAATGTTCATCCCTGAGCCAAGAAAGTGCTGAAAAGGCAAACCTGCTACTACATGAACGGGCACCAGCCTGGCGGGGGTATAGGGAGCTGTGACAGCCTTACACGCTGGCTTGCTAGCAGCACTTGAAAATAAACTCACATGCCACAGCAGTTGGGTGAGTGACCTCAGGCCACATCGATGGCCCAAGATCCCCAGTTCTCAGCAGCCCTTGGGAAGCCCCTGGGTGTTTGTGAGGCTCTCAGATACTCCGGTCAGGAGCATGTGGAATGTGTACGTGGAAGTGTGTGCCCTTTCCCAGCACTACGGAAGGGTCGAGAGCCTGGTTTGATGTTCACACAGGCTGTAGGTGAGCTGACCCTGCAGCATGCACACTCCTATTGGAGAGCTGTGACTGCCCAATATGAATGTTACCTTCTATAGCTCCGCAGCACCCTAATCCAAAGATTCCACTTCTCCACTGCATCCAAGTGAGCCAGTCAGGGCTCCCTGCCCACCCTTGGAGAAAGCTAGGGCTGTGCAGGGTCAGCACTGGGGTAAACTCCTTTATGTGAATCAAGGTGGCTTTAGCAGAGCCCAGAAACCAGCCCTTGATGTACGGTGCTCCTGCACGTGGGGACTGCAGTCTTGGGTCCTGAACAAGGCAGCAGTTAGGGCTTGTTTCCCAAACCACCCTTCTCCCCGTGCTCTGGATTCTCGTTCCTCATTTTTCCTATTCTCTCTCCATCCTCACTGGTGTGCACTACTCGCAGGTTAGCATCATCTGCAAGATTAATTCATGTGCATCTTACTCCCTCTTCCTGATGACTAAGGAAAGCATTAAGCAAGAGCCAGAGCTGCTGTGACCCTGAGGCATCTCTCTTCTGTACGGGAACTCCTGACTCCATACAGTGCTTTTGTTTGGGGTCTTTCGGGCAGTTTTCATTGTACACGGCTGTGCTCATACCCAAGCCCTCCTGGGGCTTTGGTGAATTCACAGACCGGCGCTGGCCGAGTGGCACTGCACAAACATGGAAGAAAATACGTCCCCACTCCAACGAGCTCCCAGGCTGAACCAGTCACAGGAAGTGGCATTCAGACACATACAGTGACACGCAGGCCGAGGCGCGCTGGCCTCCTACCTGTCCTGATTTTTTTCTTCTTAATGAGATTTTTTTAATTCCCCCCAATTTTCCCTCCTGAAACCCAACATCCACGTACAGCGGCATTCTGTGAAATAATTCCTTACTGCATCGAGCACCAGTATGGGTGAGTGAGTGGTGGGAACTGTCTTCTGTCCTCTCCCCTTCTCAATGAATCCCTTCTCACTGTGAGGAGGAAAGGGCAAGGTGGCTTCCTCCTCTTTCTGGGTCAGAACGCTGCCCTCCACGGATCCTAAGAACCTCTTGATTGTGCATGTCGGGCTGTATTGGTTGCCCAAGTGTTAGTGCAGCTAGTCCCCCAGGAGAACACATGTCCTGTGGTTCTCTTACTCTGTCAGACCTGGTGCAGATGCTGTCTGTAATTCCTCCTTGGTGCTGAATCCCTTGTATCATTATCAAAAGCATTTCATTACCATCTGCTGGCTTAGCAGATACTTTGGAAGGAAAGTCTCACTCCTCTGCCTGTTTCCATGCCCCTGCTCTCCCCGCCCCCAGGTTTCATGCCCATAGTGAGTGTTGCTGTCCTTTATATCCACTTCTAGCTCTCGTTTGCTTCCCACACTCCTGTCATTTGTGTACATGCTCCTAAGTCCACTGACACGCCTGTTCTTATTATTTATTGAACTTGTTGCAGAGTGATGTCATCTTGAGTCTCATCTGGTATGTTGGTATGTTTGGTATGCTGGATTATCTGATCTAAACATGATCGTTAATGCCCCTTTCCTGTCTGGTTTACAGCCCGCCCAGTTAGCCCTGCAAGCTCTGAGCGTAACCCTTCTGCATAAACAGTGACTGTCCACTCCGAACAGGGGACATACATCACTCCGTGAATCCACATCTCTGCACCATCACTGCAGCCACCAATTGTTCTCCAATATCAGCCGTCCTTTGGCACTTGCCACTCCTGTCTTTACTTCCCCTGCAGCTATTATTGATTGTACTAAAACTCCCTTCACTGGGGGCGGGGAATGAGTTGTTTCCACATGATCTATAATAAGCATGAATTTCCCAGCATCCTCCAGGATATGCTTCATCCTCATCCTCCTCCTATTTCCTGCCTGGTTCTCCATTATGGAGCCACCGATCAGAATTGTTGGCTGTTCCTTCCTGGGGAATTAATAAATTCCCTTGGGACTTTCTCAGCCTGATCCCCGCTCATCTTGTCAAGGGAGGGGCCCGACAGCAGGCACCTAGGCTCCACACACATTTTACTTTGGTTTTTCCAGCTCCTCTTGGTGTTCCTCAATGCCACAGTTCTCCATCCTTCCTCCTTGTGCACACCTAACCCAGCTGAGATCCTACCTGCTAAGCACCTCCATGCTTCCATAGTCTGCCTCTATTGTTATCTTTCACCTGGCATTCCCTGGGCCAATGGGGGCAGCTGCATCTCTGGGGGCTTTCCCTCTGCAGAGGGCAGGGAATGCTTGGACTGCTGTCTTCCCAGAGGCCTCTACCCAGGAAGGGAAGATTTGACTCATGGCCTGGGAGGTGCCAATGGGCCCCACCAAACAACTGGCAGTGCCACTGTATCCTCTTCCACACAGACCTGCTGCTGCCAGAGGTCCTATGCCTGGGTTCCACCGCCCGAAGCCAGTCAAAAGCAGCAGTGACTCGAGCTAGATCACTCCAAGCAGGTCTATAAAACCATGAACTTCCCCAGTCAGACCCACACAGACCCAAATCTCCACTTTGCCAGAGCAGAGCAAGTCCTACCAGGCGTGTTCAGAGAGTCTCAGATTAGCCAGAAGGGACCACTGTGACCATCTAATCTGCCCTCCTGTAGGACACAGGCCAGAGACCTGCCCTGACTTAATTCCTGTTTGACCTAGAGCATGTGTTAATGCTAAGGCCAGTCAGGCAGGCTACAAGTGACTTTACATTGTCATGTGCTGCAACATTGTTTGCTCGTGTCCCAGCGGCACTCAGAATGGTAAGGAATTCTTACAGAGGCTTCAAAAATATCCATTTAAAAATGACTCCCAGTCTAACCCTTCGGCCCAGATGCCGGCCTGATCAGCACAGGCAAGGGCTGCTTGTCTAATGCCAGTAGGAAATGACTTCTGGAAAATATGTTTTAATCCCTAACCAACCTCTCCATGTACCTGGCCCTCCCCAGGGGAGAGACCCCGGAGCTGGGGCTGTTCCATCTCTAGTTCTGATCAGCCTGCATCACAAGTGCTGCTTCCTCTGCTCGCTGGACCTTGACTGTGTCAAAGCCGTGCTGAGTGGCCGCCCAGTCGGGTGTGTAATTTAATTGTTCAGCAGCCAGAGAACATGTTGGCTGCTTTAATTCGTTTAAAATAGAAACAAAGTAAGGTGTTTGGCTGCCTCCAGGACCCCTTCCGCAGCTTCCTCCTCACTGCTCAGGTCGTGCTAGGTGACCTTCTGCCGGGAATCAATAGCAGCAAGGGACATGTTCAACAGGATGTCTGGGGTCCCTGCTGCAGTGAGGCGTTTGGCTTCAGCCCACATCTGGAACCCCATTCACACTGCCGCTCTAGGAATTCACTTCGAAGCACCCTGCTGCCCTGGGGGAGAGGCCGGGGCCTCCCCGGGGCCGAGGAACTCTGGACGCAGCCAGTTTGGTTTGGGAAAAAGAAAGAAACAACCCAGCCAGCTGGCTGGGCCCCCCAATGCGCTGACTGCCAGTGGGAGCCCTCCCCCACCACTCCACCCAATCCCACCTCAGGCAAGTGTCCCCAGGAGCAGATGGGGATGGGCTCCAGCCTGCTGATACTGGCTCCATCTGGTCTTCTCTGGCCCACAGCTACCCGTGGACAGTTCCCCTCCGGTTTGCTGCTACCACTTCCCTGCTCAGCTCAGCTCCCACTGCCAGGGCCCGTCCGGTTGGCCGATGGAGTCCAAGATGCTTAATCAGAACGTCGTTTGCCAGAGCCAAACTCAAGAGTCCACAAATCACCACTCTTCCTACTTGCCATGTTGGGCCCGGCTTCCAGCTCAGGGTGGCTCAGCTTCCCTCTGAACAAGCACCATGAATTCTCACCCTCGCATACATCTGCAGCTACACAGCCCAGTTAGTGGGACACAGGGAAATTCCAGACGGTGCCGCTGGGCACTTTATGGGACTCCTCTGAAGTGCAGGCAAATTATACCTGGCAGCAGGTAGGACGCACCCTTCAGTTCTCTCATTTCACCTACAGAAGGCGCCAAAGAGCTTCTGTTCTCACCCGGCTAGCTTACACCTCTACCTACGCCCGGCCTGTTCACCCACTCAGACTCTTCCTGGACTCCCACTGCTGCTGGTCTCTGGAGCACAAGATAGCAAGCCGAAGGTTCTGTAGTTTAAGACACCACTAGTTAAAGGAGCTGGGGGGAGGGATAGCTCAGTGGTTTGAGCATTGGTCTGCTAAACCCAAGGGTTGTGAGTTCAATCCTTAAGGGAGGGGGCCTTTTAGGGAACTGGGGTAAAAATCTGTCTGGGGATTGGTCCTGCTTTGAGCAGGGGTTTGGACTAGATGACCTCCTGAGGTCCCTTCCAACCCTCAGATTCTATGATTCACCCACAGACCTTTTCAGAGGCTTCTTTAATTGAGTCAAAAGGGGAACTCTCTCCTTTGATTACAACCTTCTCCTAGGAGCCTGAACCCATCCTTTTTCTCTCTCTTGCTCTCATCCTTTCCCACTTGACAGACATTGATCTTTTTCCTGCTTTGTTTGTGGAGCACAAGCCAACGTGTCTCTGCTCCCTTTAGTTCCTTGTGTGTGCTCCAGTCCCGCACTATGACAGAGCCAGTGTGGGAACAGCATCTGTGAGCGTACGCTAGCTAAGCTGCTGCCTCTCTGGCATACTATAGGCCCTACAAAAGTGCTGCTTTGGGGTTGTTTCTAAGCTTCTCCAGGAGCGAGCAGTGAGCAGAGGCTCTGGCATATGCTGACAACAGGCACACTAAGGGGGAAGATGGAAATGAAGAATATGAAGAGCATTAACATAAACTCTGTTGCTCAGTTCAATTGACACCCTGTCCTGGAGACCCACCATGTAATCTGACTGCCATCCATTGCCCCTTCCCGTGGGTATCCTGTACATCACTGCCGGGCTCCTCAGCTGAATCAGGCACATGGCATATTGGCAGATGTCAAAAATCCTGGAAACCCGCAACTAGGATTCCTACCGTCTAGCTCCACGGAAAGATTTTTCCAGCAACACTGGCCGACCTGTCTGCCCAGCCCCTTCCCGAGGCGGATTTTACATACAGCGTGGGCTAGCATCGCTCTCAGGGCTTGGAGAGCACTAAGTTCATCAGATGAGATTGTATCCATCCCATAAAAAGAGACATCAGCGTTTTCCACCTAAACTAATATTGCTAAATGCACAGCCCCTCTGACCCAGCTTAACGCTAAGCCCTCGAGGGATACAGTTCACCGTTCCCTCCGTTTGGCTGAGTCAACTCAGTCCAAAGGGAGGGCATTCCTGAGTGCTGCTCTGCCTACAAGTCCTGCCAGCACCTTTAGCTACTTGGTACAAAACAGAGCGAGAGAGAAGAGGCAGAAGTTTTATAAGGAATGATGAGAGACAGGAATTAGTTTGCTGAGGCTCCAAAGACAGAAAACCTAAGGAGGTATTAACCTTCCCAAGCAGGAATTCCATAACTGGAACATTGTCACTTGGTATGTGTGAAGCTGGCTCTATTTTACAGAAACTCCAAAATTGGAGTCCCACGTGGCAATGCTCTGAACCTTCTTCTGTGCTCCCCTTCTTCCAGTCCTTCCAACCTGGTGTCTGGCAAAGGACACCCTCAGGAGACCAGACAACACCCTGACCTACAGAGCACTCTCTAACGATGGAAGGAGGTAATCAGATACCTGGCCCAGTGCCAACATTCTCATTGACTTTCCAAGATGCCAGCTACCAGGTTCCCCTCCTGGTCAGGACGTCATTTGTGTTACAAGGTGGGATGGGCCCAAAGTCTGGTGACCATTGGAGACTTTTTCCGGGGCCTAAACCAGCTCACAATCAGTTGTAGTCTGCCTTCATGGACTTCTCTATGTGCCTACAAGTCAGAAACACCCTAGATCCTTTGCTGATCAAGGAACAGCGTTTAGTAGAAACACTTCAACAGGCACTGAGCCCACACAAGCTATCACTATGGCAGAGTTTCTTCACTGAGAACTCTTGTGCGTATATATCCCACGTTCCAAACACCGACTCCAGAAGTTTAAAATTCCTCTTATGGGTAATCAGTGGCAGAAACCAATTCAACAGCCCTCTGAAGTCTCTATCTGCAACTTCACACTGCACAGACTTGATCATTTCCCTCCAGTTTTGAACAAAATGAAGCCAGATCTACATTAAAAATGCTCCTATGTGATTATCAGTCACCTCGACGCATATATTGTCTAGGCAGCTGCTGTCCCATATGCCTGTTCTGGACATTGAGCCACCATTTCATACATCCCAAGTTGGCAAAGGACTCGGAGAAAACCCCTAGTCAATGGGTATTTTGTCATTGGGCCAAGATTTCATCCTGTATGTTTAACCCTTTTTTGTACATTCTGGAATCAACCCACAGGACCAAATATCTGGGACAGGGTTAGGATACAGAACTTGATGTCTACGGTGGATCGAAGGTTATCTGCAGTCTATTGACTTTACCTACAAAGGCCACATTACCGAGATGGGAAAATGGAGTCAAACTTACTGTAACTTGCTGAGAGCAAAAGCACCATAACAACCCCAGGCAACAACGTTTTGCTAAACTAGGGGCCTAGATGTACGTGTCTTGGGACGTTACTAAGTGGTAACTCCATTGCCTTACTCAAGAGATACCTATGTTGTGTTCCAGCCAATCAATGTTCTGCCCAAACTATTGCTAGTATTTGGTATTGAAATCTATAATGCAGATTAGTTGAATGTAAGGAAAAGTCTTCTATTGACACTTCTAATTCCTGTGTTAAATATGATTGATTTGTAGAAGACAGATAAAACTTGGTAGTCATGGATTCTTAGCATCTTAAAATATAACTCCCTGTTTCTTTTACTTCTGTTCTCTGATAGAATATTCAGCAAGTTCTGATCGTCCCCTAAATGTTTCTATATTTGTATATCCCAAATGCAATAAAAAACTCTATCCCACCTGTGGCAGTTAAATATGTGGCAGTATTTCCCCTTCAAAATATAGGGAACACTGCAGATGCCATAGTGAGGTCAAACACCATAGCATGGTAATTGTTGATTTGTTTTGTAAAATGCTTACTGTAGCATGCTAAATTCTTAATTCAAAAACACAAATATCCCCTCATTAGACATCACACAGGCCTGGGAGAACTTTAGAGTGCCCTGTAGAATTTGGATCAAGAAAAAGAGGCAGCTAATTAGCATAGTTAACAACAGAATCTCCTGACTTTTAAATTCTAATCAGAAGAGCCCCAACTTGCTCCAGAATAATCTATCCTCTCCTGACTATCCCTCATGAATAGGGTTGTTATGTATGTGAATCTTTGAAAGCACACCAGGGGATTGTTGCAGGGGATTAATGTTAGATGGGCACCGTTCAGCCTGAAAAAACACATCTCAACATCATCCTGATTCAGATCTAAAAGGCATTAGGGAGCCCTTATTGGATTTGCATAAATCACGTCCATATTTCTCTAACATTCATAATTACTAGGATGGAGCTGAGTTGCCTCGCGGGGTGGGAGAAATCCTTGGATGGGGGTTCCAGAACCCAGAGCGTTAGCTTTCTAGCACTTCTAAGTCCTGCTGGGCAGGGAGCAGTTTTCTGTGTTGTACAGAGCCAAATGCCTCTCTGAAAAATTACTAGACCCATAAATATCCAAAACCATTAGTAGAGCCATCAAGCTCAACCAGGTGTTATGGACTTGATGTAGGGGTCATTGGGTGAAGTTCTCTGGCCTGTGTTCTACCAGGGTTCAGACTAGATGAGCCCAATGGATCCTTTATGAATCTAGGAAATAGCACTGGAGGCATGGGCCACAATTTTCTAAAGTGTCTGACTAAGGGCTGAAGTCCCATTTTCAAAAGTGACTTGGGCACGAAAGAGTCTAATTGTCATTGACAGTTAATGGGACTTCAGCTCCTAACTCACTTGGGTACTCTGGAAAGTTTTACCCATGATCATGGCGTGGATGGCGTGGACTGCATCCTTAGCAAGTTTGCAGATGACACTAAACTGGGAGGAGTGGTAGATACGCTGGAGGGTAGGGATAGGATACAGAGGGACCTAGACAAATTAGAGGATTGGGCCAAAAGAAATCTGATGAGGTTCAACAAGGACAAGTGCAGAGTCCTGCACTTAGGACGGAAGAATCCCATGCACTGTTACAGACTAGGGACCGAATGGCTAGGCAGCAGTTCTGCAGAAAAGGACCTAGGGGTTACAGTGGACGAGAAGCTGGATATGAGTCAACAGTGTGCCCTTGTTGCCAAGAAGGCTAACGGCATTTTGGGCTGTATAAGTAGGGGCATTGCCAGCAGATCGAGGGACGTGATCATTCCCCTCTATTCGGCATTGGTGAGGCCTCATCTGGAGTACTGTGTCCAGTTTTGGGCCCCACACTACAAGAAGGATGTGGAAAAATTGGAAAGAGTCCAGCGGAGGGCAACAAAAATGATTAGGGGGCTGGAGCACATGACTTATGAGGAGAGGCTGAGGGAACTGGGATTGTTTAGTCTGCAGAAGAGAAGAATGAGGGGGGATTTGATAGCTGTTTTCAACTACCTGAAAGGGGGTTCCAAAGAGGATGGAGCTAGACTATTCTCAGTGGTAGCAGATGACAGAACAAGGAGCAATGGTCTCAAGTTGCAGTGGGGAAGGTTTAGGTTGGATATTAGGAAAAACTTTTTCACTAGGAGGGTGGTGAAGCACTGGAATGGGTTACCTAGGGAGGTGGTGGAATCTCCTTCGTTAGAGGTTTTTAAGGTTGGGCTTGACAAAGCCCTGGCTGGGATGATTTAGTTGGGAATTTGTTCTGCTTTGAGCAGGGGGTTGGACTAGATGACCTCCTGAGGTCCCTTCCAACCCTGATATTATATGATTCTATGGAAATCCTTAATTGTGAGAACAGCCATTTTAAAACAAGGCTGCAGGTATGAAAGGAACAAAGACTTGAAGTCTGGAGGCTGGCCTCACTACAGGGGTGGTTAAGGTTGTTGTGGTATGTTTGCTTATGTTTGAGATGGATGGCACAGGGGTGGGTCACATGAAGATCATGCTTCCCATAGCTGCTGTGGATTTCCTAGTGCTTTGACGTGGCTGGTGGTAGTTGGACGAGAGCCGCCTTCACTGAACATCATGCTTTTGTGCTGGAACAACAACACACACAAAGAGTCTTTCTCTGGGTCCACTGCCACATCTGGGAACAGCTGTTGCAAGGTTGTCCTTTCATCTCACCAGGGCCCTCATTCTAAAGCCAGCACCGTCAGCCACGTCCCACCGTCCGTGGGAACCCATCAGTGGAGCACGAATGGCAAACCTGTACCAGATCCCCCCTTCCTTTCATCCCTCACGGCACCAGCCTTCAGGGTGCTGTGCAACCTCAGGCACTGGGCCTGCTTAGCCAAACCCCAGGTCTCCAGAGGTTCCAGGGTCTCCAAAGCCCTCCCAGCTCTCCAGCTTGGGCTATTATGGAGTTTATTTTAACAAGAAGAAGCCTCCAGCCCTCTCTCAATGTGCCTCATTGGGCGGGCTGGAGGGGGCTGGCTGGCTTTCTCCTCCATCTTCTATCATTGGGGGGCAGCAAGGTAAGACATCCCCCCCAAACCCCCTGGCATCTTCTGGGCAGCAGGCCGCATCCCCCATTCAGCAGCCTCCACCTCATTGCTGCAGGGTGTGGGGACGAGGCTGCCAGAAGAGCCAGGGGACTTAGGGGAGAGGCCAGGCTCTCCCTGCCATCTCCTTCAAAGACAGAGGCTGAAGGAGTGGCCAGCCCAGTATCCCGAAGAGCCCAGGCAAGGAGAGGGGGTCCAAAGACATCTGGATAGGTGTGGAGGGCAAGGCCACTGGCCCATGGCGTGTACCCTAAGAAGCGTCTGGGCCTGTTGGAGAGAGGGTATCTAGGGTGAAGAGTGGTAGGACCGAGGCTCAGATCTGGGTTCATTTGGACTCGGTACCTGAATCTCATTTCACATAGGAACCCCCATGAACCGGCCATCAGCCCATTCAGTGCTCTTTGGGTCCATGCTGCCAGCAGTCTCCAGGGACACCTGTGTTCATGCTGCCACATCTAACCTTCCTGTTGTCCTGGGCACGCCGCATAACTGGATGCAAAGCCTACGGCTGGCGGAGCCGCTCACAAAGGCTTGTTTGTTTCCTCTACCGAAAAAGGCGAGCGCCCTCCGCAGATCCCACCACATCCCATCACCCACGTTTCCAAGCCAGTTTGTCCAAGGCTAAAATACCTACCTCTTTAATGAGACATGGCGGGGGAGGGAGCATCTTTTATCGGACCAACTTCTCCTGGTGAGAGAGACACGCTTTCGAACTACGCAGCGCTCTGCTTCGGGTCTGGGAAACTCACGCGGAGTGTCACAGCTCAATAGAAGGTTACTTAACTACTTCTGCTAAACAACACAATGTAACTCTGAAGACGAGCTCGGTGTGGCTCAGCAGCTGGTCTCTCTCACCAACAGAAGTGGGTCCAATGCAAGCTATCACCCCCCTTGTCTCTCTCATACCCTGGGACCTGCACGGCTACTACACTGCGGGCACATTCATGAAACTCACCAACCATTTAATGCTATTAGCCTGGGCACTTACAGATGTGAAGAGAGATATTTAATTAGTAAGCTCCCAGGCCCAGCCTCAGGTCTGGGGAGCAAGCCATGTGCTATTATTGATGGGTTCATCATTCTCAAGCAGTGTAGAAATCTCTCGTTCGCTCCTCACGCCCGCTGCAAAGTCAGTTATATCAAGGGCCCTGGGGAGGTTAATTGAGTGTGTGATGGTCTAGGACTTGCTCTGCAAACGGGGCCAGTTTGCTACAAGGTCTCATTGCATCCTGGGGGAGGGAGGGTTTACAACCTGAATTCGATGGGAGGTTGGGCTGGATTACTGTTCATGCTATTAAACTAATACATACTTAAGTGCCCCCCCCCCGCCCCGTCTCCTACAAATTACAATGGGATGATTTCTCCTGGGAAGAATGAGGGCGAGCAGAACAGGAGAGAGAAGGGAGAAACCCCACTCCTGTGGGTAAAACACTCAGCAGAAAGTCTAAAGATACGGGATCAGACCACTGCACATTTTCGTTGGCAATTTTGCCAAAATTCCTCCCTGCTTTCCATTGTCCCTGGCTGGCTGTTCTCCTCATGGGCTGTTTTCAGCTGGTAAATGTATACCATTGGGATCAGAAAGCAGGTGAGGTTTTACACCTTATCTGATGAAATCCACATGTATAAAGAAATTCATTTAAGAGATTCTCTTCTTTTAAAGTAACATCCTGGCAGTGGGAGAAAAAGCCACGGGGTCTAATGGAAGAATTCAAGGGTCTCCCTTCGTCAGCTACTGTTCTATGATTCTTAGAGATGAGACTGAAAACGTTTCCATTGGTTGCGTAGCCAGCTGACCCCTGGGCCACATTCTTTGCTAAGAGGTTTTCCCCTCTCTCTCTCTGTTCAGGATATTTCAGAATTGGAGCCCAGAGTCTATTTCCTGTAAGGAGATGGAGAGGATTCCGAGGGAGATAACGGAGAAATGGTTGTGAGTTCCGGTGGACTTCCCCTAAGGCAACATGTGCTGGGTGGCTGTAATCAGTGATCAGCTGCAGGGGGCGGCCAGTGGAAGGAGAATTGTTAACTGCATCCAGAGGGAAGGAGCCCAGCACAATTAAGACTCAGATAAAAGAAGGTGGAGAAAGGGCGCCCTCTGCACACCGACCACCGAAAGACAGGGCACCGAGGAGCCAAGCAGCATCCTCCCAATGTGCCTGAATACAGCAGGGCGGAGTCCTGGCTAACAAGCCATTGAGCCTGCTTTGATCTTTAACAAGACTGGGGTCAGGCTGGAAATCAGGGCCTGATTCTGATTTATTTACACAGTTTATGATGTCCCAGCAGTGTCCATGTGCACTTAGAGTGACAACCTAATAGGATGGAACATCCGCCCCCCAGCATCAGCAACTGCAATCAGATGCTCTTCTGCCACCCCGAGGACCCCCTACATTTCCTCCCCTGCTCCCAAATAGCCAGGGGGGAGGAGCAGCTTCTGATCTCCGCTGTAGGGGCCCAGTGCGGAGGGAGAGGAGAGGCGGCAGGGCACACAGGGCCCAAATCAAAAGGGCTTTTATGGCTGCCCTGGGAAGTGATGTGGCAGTCGGTGCAATCTCTGCAGGGCAGGGGCAGGAAGCTCTCAGATGCTATTTGAGGGAAGCCCCAAGCAGAGCACACAGAGCTAATCCAGCCTGGCCAGGCCTGAATCCACCTTTGAATGCTAGCTCAGTGGTTTGAGCATTGGCCTGCTAAACCCAGGGTTGTGAGTTCAATCCTTGAGGGGGCCACTTAGGGATCTGGAGCAAAATTGGTCCTGCTAGTGAAGGCAGGGGGCTGGACTCGACCTTTCGGGGTCCCTTCCAGCTCTATGAGATAGGTATATCTCCATATATTAATTAATTAATATTAATATTAAATCAAGTGGGGTCCCCTGTTTGCAAACTCCAGTAACAAAAGGCAGGTGCAGTCAAGAGGGCAGCCCTCACCTCTGCAATTCCCAGCTGGGTTACCCAGTTCTGCCTCACATAAGACCCAGTCAGATGGGAAGTGGCCCAACCTCACCAACCGGCTCAGAGGAAACAGAGACACGGAGCTGAGTGCTCTGGAACCAAGCCTGTCACATTGCAACCCCTAGCAGCCTTACATGCATGAGTGCTACACAGGAGCAGCTAAAGAACCCCTGCATGAGAGAGCCTTTGCGGTGAATGGGCCATCATCCAGCATCGCGGGGTTAGTGGCTAGGGTATCCCAGAGGTAAAAGAATGGAGCTCCTGAAGTGTAACTCTGCCAGAGCCCATCAATGGCCTTTTGTGATCAAGGATATTAATAGCAGCTGATAGCTCTGATGGAGTCAGGGGAGGGCAGGCAGGCATCTGGCCTCGGCTGCTTTAGAAATCCCAGCCTAGAACGCAGGGTGACTGTGGCTTCGATCAGTCGCTTTGGGGGCTGTGCTGACCCTGTCATTATCAAAGGTGGGTTTGCCATTCCATTTATGGCATGGGGGAAATCTGTCTGTAAGCCAGAAAACTGCCATTACCTTGTAGGATACTTTTGGTGAATGTCCAATGCTAAAACCTACCCCCCCACCCCACATATATATGTATATGCACACAGGCACCCCTTCCTACCCCCACAAACCTTCACACTCACAAGAAAGGGCTGTTGGAAGCAGGGTCTCTGCCTGGGGACAGGCAGTAGGAATGGAGCCGTCAGAGGGTGGTGACAACAGCAGCTCCTCCTAGCGGAGGAGAGAAACTGGTGACAGGCAGGGAGCAAAAAAATAGGGCGGTTGGTAAAATCCGTCCAGCAGAGGCACTGGCCTGTGAATCCCCAGAGAAGCAAAGGTGCTCCCTGGTCTCTCTATGCCCTGAGGACCCCTTTCTCCTTCTATGTCCTCCCTCCTCTCCTCATTGCTGCAGCCTTTCTGCATCCTCCTGGGCTTTTCACTCTGGCAGCTCCATGTCTATTTGTCTGTCCATCGGCGCATGTGTACCGCACTCAGGCACCAGCTGCTGCGTTCCCATCGCAGCCGGCCCTGTCCCCTTGCTCAGGCCGAGGATCAGAGTGCTGGAGATGGAAAAGGCCAGTTAGCTCAGCTAGCCTTTCCCCAGGGCCAATGCAGGACTGCTCCGTATGGCACTTCTGAGGGGGGCATCCAGCCTGTGGTTACAGGTCCCAAGTGATGCGGTTTCCAGGACTTCCCTTGGGAGATGATTCCACAGCTCTGCAACCCTGTCAGTCTGTGCTGGCTACAGGACTGTCCCACTCAGCCACGGCTCCCACACCACGCCCTCTTCTCCAGCCCCTTCTCCGCGTTCCTGTCCTTTACTGCATCAAAGCCAAGCTCTTTATCTTCACCCCCCAGGCCCTGCCAGTCTCCCCTCCCCCCACCTACCTCTGTGCTCATTTCCTCGGGCTCTCACTGCACCCCCCGCCCCAGCTTGGGATCGCTCTGTCGCACTTCGGGGCCTCTGCACCTGGAACACCACCCCCCCCCCGCCGCCAAGCATCTTCCTTCCTCCTTGAAATATCACCTCCATGTGACTTCCTCCCTTTGCTAGGGTCTCCACAGCCTCCCCCAGCTGCAACATTGCTGGGAGTGGGTCAGCGCTCGGATCCATCAGCTTTTTGGGGCCGGGATGTGCCCTGTTCCATGGACAGTGACGCACCCTGTGCATTTCCTAGACTACATCATCAGTAGCAAGCCCTCTGCCTGGGAGGTCTCCTCATATTTGCCCCGTGTCTTCCTTAATTCCATCCTCATTGCTCCCCTTCAACTACCCCAGCCCAACCAACTCCTCCTTGGGGTTTATCCCTTCGGCCGCTAGCAGGATCTTGTCCCCCCTTAGCCAAACTACAAGAGCTCTTTCAGTGACGTGCCCCCACCCCCCCGCCCCGCCCCGCCCTGCCTGAGCCAGGCCCTCCAGCAAATGTCAGTAGGTGTCTCTCACTGAGGTGCCCAGAACTGGGTCCCAGCAGACACAGACATTCTGGCTCTGTGGCGTGATGCTTCTACCCATGGGTTTCCCATTGAGTGCAGTGGACTTTGCCTCAGGCCCATGGGCCCAAATTTGCTTTATCTTATTTATTTTTTTGGTGCCCATGTCCTGCTGGAGGCTCCCCAGCCTCCAGCCCTGGCTTCTTTCAACATCACTGCTCGTGGAAAGGGAGTGTGTCAGCGTATCATTTCCCCCAGAGAGCTCTGCGTGTGCCTGCCCACGATGAACTGCGTGGGATTTCCTGCCTGTGTCTCTTCGTATTATTTCCAAGTGCTCACTGCTGCCCTCAGTACCTTCCAATGTGCTGTGATCTGTGAATGGCCTCGTTCTCTTTATGAATGATCTGGAAGAGGAAGTGAAGCTGCCAGAGCTCTGATCCCTGTGATCACTGTGACACTTCTCTGGGCCCCTCCCCAGCATGGGCCGTGACATTTCAGCCTGTGGCTGCAAACCAGCTTTGCTGGAGGCCCCCTTGCCATGGACTCATGAAAGGATGGCAGGAATTGCCAGACCGGATCAGACCAGTGTCCTGTCTCTGTCAATGGCCAGCACCAGATGTTTGGAGGAAGGTGAAAGAGACCCCCTAGTGGACAATGGTGGAATAACCTGCACATGGGCGATGTTCCCTCCTAACCCTAAGCAGTTACAGGTTGCTTTATGACAGGTTTCAGAGTAGCAGCCGTGTTACTCTGTATCAGCAAAAAGAACAGGAGGACTTGTGGCACCTTAGAGACTAACAAATTTATTTGAGCATAAGCTTTCGTGGGCTACAGTCCACTTCTTCGGATGCATAGAATGGAACATACAGTAAGAAGATATTTATACATACAGAGAACATGAGAAGGTGGAAGTAGCCATACCGACTGTAAGAGGCTAATTAATTAAGAGAAGCTATTAACAGCAGGGGCGAAAAACTTTTGAAGTGATAATCATGATGGCCCATTTCGGACAGTTGACACGAAAGTGTGAGGCTGCTTCAACATGGGGAAATAGATTCAATTAGTGTAATTGAATTAGTGTAAAGGTTGCTTTATGGCTATAAATCCTGAAATGTTAAGCATGCTCATGTAGCTGTGGATACTCTCATCACCCACAGAGCTGTCCAGGCCTTCTCAAAACTATGCTAAGTTCTTGGCCTCTAGGAGCTGTGACAGTGAGTTCCACAGGCTACCCTCACTCCAGGCTCTGTTGCTTCCATTTGTCTTTTCTTCTGTACATTCTCTCTCTCTCTCTCTCCTTTTTAAGCTTGGTCTACACTTATATAATTTGGTGGCAAAGCTATGTCTGTTGGGGTGTGATCCCTCCCCCCCTCCCACACACACTTGATTGCCACAGCTGTGCTGGCAGAAGCTCTGCTGTAGACACACTTATTCCAGAAAAAAAAGTCCCTTTGCCAGGACAACATACTCCATTTGGGGAACTGGTTTAAGTCCTACCAGCAAAAGCACTCTTTTGACAGTATGTGTCTCCACTAGGAAGGTATATCTATACCAGCAAACCCTTCCTAATGTAGACAAGGCTCAATCTGTCTGCTGTTCTGTTTCTCTATTGTTCTGTCCCACTTTTCCAGCTCCTTTGTTCTTTTCCTTTGGCTGGATTCTCCCTGTCCCGCCCCCCCCAGTCACTCACTGCTGTGCAAAGTGCATGTAAAGTGCTACCACTCTGCTTCAGCCGCCTGTTGTACTCACTTTGCACACGTGTAAGTGAGCCTGAGGCCGCAAGGCAGGAGAGAATCAGGCCACTCCCTCACCCCACTCTCCTGGAGAGACGATTGTGGGGGAGGAGGGGGCAGAGTGAAGGCAGTTGGCTTCAGCAGTGTTACTGAGCATGTTCAATCCAAGTGTGCTCAGTACAACCCAATCAGCAAATGGGGGGGCACATGACCCCCCCCCCCCCCTAACGTGTCACCTCTGCCCCATCCCCCATAGATTTGTGCTGGAAGAGTGGTGTCCTGTGGTGGCTCCATGGGGCGGGGCTGCATGCATTTTCTCATGGGGGAACCGAGCACCACGGGAACAGAGAAGAGATACTTGGGCAGCTGGGCTCTGCCAGAACCTCAACATTTTCCCTAGTGTGGACACAGGTTCACACCCATCACTTTGAAGGCTGACCCAGCCGGAGCAGGGCCGAGACAGGACAGCTAACCCTGACTGACCCTCAATCACTCTTCCTAATCCAGACAGACCCTCCCACTCATGGGCCCGATCCTCAGCTAGTGGAAACTGATTCCCATGCAGACAGACAGAGCTACATTCAGATCCATGGTCCCAGTAACACACAGCTCCACCTCTGTGACGTTATTGACATGGACTGTGACCGTATAGATCATTGTTGCAACCAAGATCATATAGTGGCACCAAATCTTATACAAAGGAGGTTAAGTAAGGTGTCTATGACAAGGTTATGTATGATTATGCTATCTATATGCATGTATCATTTTTGTATTTAAAGTTATAAGTATTGGCTCTATACTGTCTGTATTTCAAACTTGTGCTATGCTTCTGGGTGACACCCCAGACAATGTAGCGTCAGCACTGCCTAGCCTGCTTGATGGCCCATTAAGGACCATCAGCTATACAACTGACCCATTGAGAGAAGGCAGATACCCCTTGTGACTCAGCAAGGCATGCAGGGACATGCCTATGGACAGAACTCTAAGGTTTTTCCATGCCATGTGCTGGGCGGCTTGTGGTTGGAACAAAGAAAGCACAAGCCACATGGCAAAAGGACTAAAGGCAGCTGCATCATCTCCATTTTGTCTTCAGTCCTGCTTCTAACCTCTGGAGGAACTTTGCTACAAACTGAAGCTCTGAACAAAGGACTGAATGACCCATCCAGCTGTGGATGAACCTGCAGTTTATTCCATCACTGCTACAAGCCTGAACCAAGAACTTTGCCATTACTGTAAGTAATTGATTCCATTTAACCAATTTTAGCTCTCATCTATATCTTTTTCCTTTTATGAATAAACCTTTAGATTTTAGATTCTAAAGAATTGGCAACAGCATGATTTGTGGGTAAGATCTGATTTGTATATTGACCTGAGTCTGGGGCTTGGTCCTTTGGGATCGGGAGAACCTTTTTTTCTTTTACTGGGGTATTGGTTTTCATAACCATTTGTCCCCATAACAAGTGGCACTGATGGTGATACTGGGAAACTGGAGTGTCTAAGGAAATTGCTTGTATGACTTATGGTTAGCCAGTGGGGTAAAACCAAAGTCCTCTCTGGCTGGCTGGCTTGGTGTGCCTTAGAAGTGGAAAAAACCCAGCCTCGGAAAAAACCGCCCTGCTCTAAGCAATTTGTCCTGAATTGATACTTTCAGAAGTGTCCCACCAAAGGCAGCATCGTTACAGTGGCATAGTCGGCAGGATACACATTACCACAGGTTAACTGGGTTTTTCGATCAGAACCACACGCTTGTCAAAATTTAATTTTGATATTGGAGAGTTTAAGGGTTAAAAATCAGTTACAGTAAGTGACCCATGATCAAGATCCTGATAGAAAAAGCCTGGAAGAATTGTGCTTACAGAGACGGTTGTATTTTAAGCAAAAAGCCCCAGAGCAGGAACTGAAAAATCTGTTAATTGCCAGTGATAAGGAAGTAGACCTAGCGAAAATGCTTGCCGTTAGAACTTGAACAAAAGCAAAAAATTGCTGATATGGAAGGAGAAGCTGCTGAAAGAGAACGCTTGTGTTTTGGACATGAACAAAAAATGGCATATATTTGATTGCAGGAACTAAAAGCTAAGGCAAAAGTGGACAGACTTAAGCTCCAACTCAAGAGAATAAAGAAACAACAGGTACTGTATCATACTGCAAAACCCGTTCTTCTCAACAACAAAGGTGGGGATAGAATCTCTCCAGTTTGTAACAATGTTGGTATGTTTGACTCTAAGCAGCTGTCTGCATGTAACCAAATTTACCCTAACGCTGCCACCTTTTATGTAAATGCTTTTACTGTGAGCTCGGGTGAAGGTAACCCCATAACATGCCATCACTGGATGTAATTGATTCCATTGAACCAATTCTAGCTCTCGTCTATAGCTTTTTCCTTTTATGACTAAACCTTTAGATTTTAGATTCTAAAGAATTGGCAACAGCGTGATTTGTGGGTAAGATCTGATTTGTATATTGACCTGGGTCTGGGGCTTGGTCCTTTGGGATCAGAAGAACCTTTTTTTCTTTTACTGGGGTATTGGTTTTCATAACCATTCGTCCCCATAACAAGTGGCACTGGTGGTGATACTGGGAAACTGGAGTGTCTAAGGAAATTACTTGTATGACTTATGGTTAGCCAGTGGGGTAAAACCAAAGTCCTCTCTGGCTGGCTGGTTCGGTTTGCCTTAGAAGTGAAGGACCCCCAGCCTTGGGCTGTAACTGCCCTGCTCTAAGCAATTTGTCCTGAATTGATACTCTCAGAAGTGTCCCACCAAAGGCAGCATCGTTACAACCTCCACGCCCTGTTCCATTACCTCCCAGCAGCCCCCGGAGCTGTTCACACACCCACAATGGCATTGCCACCCACAGACTCTGTCACACACCCACACCGACTCAGGCAAACAAACTATGTGTGAGGGGGCCTGTCCTCTCCAGGGACTCAGCAAATGGAAAGTCAGTTTCTATTCAGCTCTGAGCAGCCAGACTCATTCTATGCATGTGTCAACCCTGGGCCATTAGAACTGACGCTGGGCCGATTTTTATCCAATTATCATTATTGCTGTATATTCCCAGCTGGTCCAATTCCAGCCTGTTCTGAGGTGTCTCCGCACACAGGGGGCTGGGGAGTTCCTGGTCACGCCCGCTGATGAGAGCGGGTGTCTTGTGAAACCTCTACTGAGATCTAGAAAGATGTGGTGAGCACAAGGCCACAGGAACGGCCTGGAGAGTAGCTCATGCCTGAAATGCCAGCCAGGTGTACCAATGCCCCTGGCTGGGCCTGTCCAGTTCCCCAGCCCCCACCAGGCTCTGGATTCCCTGTCACCTCACCCCGGTTCCTTGCACGCTGCTCTGCTCTGGGGCAGCTGGGAGGGCAGCCCAGTGCTCACGGTCACCACAAGCCACCCTGCCCTGTCAGGGTCCAGACCGCCACGGGGGCGGCTGGCTGCACCCAGAGCACCAGGCCCCAGAGCCGCCTGCCTGAGGCAGACACATCAGGCAGAGCAGGTGGCCGAATGCCCCATGTCCCAGAGATGGTACTCCCCTCCCCAGCCATGTGGCGCAGGTGTCCCCCCGCCAAGCAGCCAATGGGAAGGAAGGAACTTCATCGCCCTGAGTGTGGGAAGAGTCCCCCCTCCCACCCGCAGGGAGCCTCTGTGACCGGTCAGAAAGGGGATGCAGAGCTGCGGGACAGGGGTGGCGGGTGGCCACAGGCTGCGACGAAGGCCTGAAGCCTGGGCAGAGCCGGGGAGCTCCGGGGCTGGACTTTGCTCCCCCTGGGTTCCCAATGCACATCACCAAAGAGCTGCCTGCCCAGCTGGGCACAGCAGCAGCAAATGGGAGAGACGTGAGCAGGTGGGGAGGGCTGATCTGCATGTGCTGAACTGGGCTCCAGCCCCCTGCCAGCACTGGAGAGCAAGCACCTGGGGACCTGGTCAATCCAGGGGCACTAAGCCTGGCTGGAAGGTGCAATTCTCCCAAGGGTCTGGGGACGCCAGCTCCTCCACTGACTCCTGCCTGCCCCAGCAAGGAGCCATGTTGCTATGCACAGGGCAGGAGAGCAAGAGCTGTGTGCACAGAGAGGGCACCCCAGATTCCTGCCCCACCCTGCACAGTGCATGCAAATCCCCCCGGAGTCGGATGTGCGCTCTATTATCACTGCAGGAGCAGGGGGAGACCTAGCGCTCCCCTAAGCTTCACCATTGGTGTCCCACTCTCCTGGCCCTGGAGCACGGCTCAGGAATTGGAACTACTGCATAATGTGCAGTGAAGTCATTTTCTTCCCAGTGACTGATGAGGTAATAAACGGGCGGGATGATCAATACCAGCTGATGTAATCTGCTGGCAAACAGCAGCTTCTTGCACCCTCCACCCCGAGCGATGCAGCCCTGGAGAGGGGCCAGGAGGAGCCTAGTCAATGTTCCGGGGGAGTAGGCCGCACCCTGAGGTTGGGACCTGCCCTCTGTTGGCCCTCTCACCTGCTCGCTGGAGCATTAATCAATGCACAGCTCACGGTTGCGTTCAGAGAGGACTTCGCCCAGTTCTCCATGCGAGGGGGGGGGGGGGGCTGTTCTCATGCTCCAGTGAATGTTGGGGAAGCTGTTGTTACAAATGAAGACCTGAGCTCCAGCCGGGTCTCCTTGGCTCTCTGCGGGAATGTTACTCTGCCGAGGGCTAGAGCCCTGCACTGCTTCCTCTTGGCTCATGGGCTACATGTAGCGTCAGGGGAGCAAATGCAGCCACTGCCACCATCTATCCAGCCACCTACCTAGAAGGCACCCAGGTCACCCAGTATATGCTGGTGCTGGACACAGACAGGCTTGGTGATCTAGCAGCTCCTTTCCATCGCTAGCTTTGATTTCGGGTGGTATTTCCACCTCTCAGAGCACCCGCCCTTCCCAGGCAGGGCTCTCAGGGTTCCCCACTCGCTCATTTCATTCTAGGCCACTTGCAGATTTGCCCCACCCAGCTTGATCCCTTCCTAAACATCCTGGTGCTTCCGCCCTCCCCCCATGAATCAAATTGCTCCCTTTGGCAGCCCTTTGCCACACACAGCTACACCCCCGCACCTGCACCAGCCACTGCCCAGGGTTGTTATGGCTTCCCCGCCGTCAGCCCGCCTGGAGTGAGGGGAGCACAGCCCCCGGCTGTGTGACTCAGCTGCCTTGGCAGAGCGCCCCAGCACTGCTCTTGTCCCTGTCCCCATCACACTCACGGCACGTGGCAGCTGCTTCTTCTCATCCCCAGTTTATCGCTGATTGCACAATCTTGGGGACTGCTGCTCTCTCTCTGCGCCAGCTCCTCTCAGCAACTCACATGCAAATGGGGCTCATCGGGGCAACGAGGCAGAATGGTACAGGAAGCGCCTAAAGCCAGGAGTCCTTCTGAGCACTGCACGCTCGAGACACAGCACGAGGCTCTCCGGGGGCTAGACGGTGCTCTGTGCTGTCACAGGCACGGTCCCTGACATGACACAAACCCAGGAGAGAACCCTAAACTGCCTGAATGCACTGGGCTCCTACAGGCTGCACCGGGGTCACTTCTGCTCAGGGCAGTGCAGCCGCTGCGCCCCAGCTCAGGAGCCAAGGCCGAGACCTGGGTGTCGCTCACGCCCCGGGCCCAACACCATAGTGTCAGTGCCAGGCACTGAACACACAGCAAGCAACGAGCTGGGTCCCAGTGGGTGAAACTGATCCCAGGCAGAGGGCCTCAAAACAGGGTTTAAGGGGATTAGGTGTGGCCTAGGCCTTGTGCTGGCCTCTCTGCATCGAGTGCATTTCACCCTTTCTGAGGATTTGGCCCTATCTGGGAAGCCCCATGTAAACAACTGTGGCTGGCAAGCAGGTCTGTCCTCTGTTCACAGTGGCACAGAGGAAGGCATTTGCAGGTAAAACCAAGATTTTACACCCCCCAGGAACTCTGCTACCTGCCCTCGAGCGCCACCCGTTGCCACCTGGAACCTTTGAGGACCTGATTACAGATACACGGCTACACAGCACTCCTGGAACGGTTCTCTCACCAATCAGCCAGTGCATCCCATGCACTGCTACAGACTAGGGACCGAGTGGCTAGGCAGCAGTTCTGCAGAAAAGGACCTAGGGGTTACGGTGGACGAGAAGCTGGATATGAGTCGACAGTGTGCCCTTGTTGCCAAGAGGGCTAACGGCATTTTGGGCTGTATAAGTAGGGGCATTGCCAGCAGATCGAGGGATGTGATCATTCCCCTATATTTGGCATTGGTGAGGCCTCATCTGGAGTAGTGTGTCCAGTTTTGGGCCCCACACTACAAGAAGGATGTGGAAAAACTGGAAAGAGTCCAGCGGAGGGCAACAAAAATGATTAGGGGCCTGGAACACATGAGTTATGAGGAGAGGCTGAGGGAACTGGGATTGTTTAGTCTGCAGAAGAAAAGAATGAGGGGGGATTTGATAGCTGCTTTCAACTACCTGAAAGGGGGTTCCAAAGAGGATGGATCTAGACTGTTCTCAGTGGTACCAGATGACAGAACAAGGAGTAATGGTCTCAAGTTGCAGTGGGGGAGGTGTAGGTTGGACATTAGGAAAAACTTTTTCACTACGAGGGTGGTGAAGCACTGGAATGGGTTACCTAGGGAGGTGGTGGAATCTCCTTCCTTAGAGGTTTTTAAGGTCAGGCTTGACAAAGCCCTGGCTGGGATGATTTAGTTGGGGATTGGTCCTGCTTTGAGCAGGGGTTGGACTAGATGACGTCCTGAGTCTCTTCCAACCCTGATATTCTATGATTCTATGACACAGTGTGTCATGTACCCCTGTGTGCTAAGGGAACGAGCGCCCATGCTGGCAGAGGAAATGACAAACACTGATATTCCAGCCATGGAAACAATGGCAATCCCAGCAGTTAGCATCCCAGGACCCCCATCCCTAGGGAAAGGAGGGAGCAAACCAGAAGGAAACCCATCTTGAAAGAAACGGAACTTTGCTCCACAGTAACACAGGGACATAAAAGTACGTCTTGCCAGACAAATGTGATTACTTTTCTGGCCTGAATTACAAAATGAGTCGACAACGGGCATGCTGTGGATATGCTGTATCTGCTTTATTAAAGCATTTGAAGTGGAGTCTCATGAAATCTTAATGAAAAATGTAATTAAAATTGGCTTGGACAGGAACAAGTGTGGATCAAAAACTGGCTAAAAGACCAATAACAAGGGGCAATGATAAATGACAGTGTTCAGTGCTAAGAGCCACTGGATTTAATATCCTCATTAATGATTTGGCAGAGGGAGGAAAGGGCACATTAATGAAAGTCACCGATATTAACTTAGCAGGAGCTATGGGCACCAACTCAGGGCAGAGACATAATTCTGAGCCACCCGCAGAGACCAGAGACATGGACAGGAAATAACAAAATCAGGGGGACTTAGCAAAATGCAGCTGATATGCCTGGGGAAGAACGATCTGAAACACAGGCCTTCAATGGACGGAAGGAACCCAGGAAACAGGGTTGCTGTAAGAGACCTAGGGCTGTGGGTGGACATCAAATCAGACATCAGTTTGGGATGTGATACGCCAGCAAAAAAATAGTGACAGAATGGGAGGCTGGATGCACGAGGCCTCACGTCCTGGAGCAGGCAGGGTGCAAGCATAGAATCATAGACTATCAGGGTTGGAAGGGACCTCAGGAGGTATCTAGTCCAACCCCCTGCTCAAAGCAGGACCAATCCCCAACTAAATCATTCCAGCCAGGGCTTTGTCAAGCCTGACCTTAAAAACCTCTAAGGAAGGAGATTCCACACCCATTCCAGTGCTTCACCACCCTCCTAGTGAAAAAGTGTTTCCTAATATCCAACTGAAACCTCCCCCACTGCAACTTGAGACCATTGCTCCTTGTTCTGTCATCTGCTACCACTGAGAACAGTCTAGATCCATCTTCTTTGGAACCCCCTTTCAGGTAGTTGAAAGCAGCTATCAAATCCCCCCCTCACTCTTCTCTTCTGCAGACTAAACAATCCCAGTTCCCTCAGCCTCTCCTCGGAAGTCATGTGCTCCAGCCCCCTAATCACAATGCCTCAGTATGCAGCTCTTCTAGGTCTCACTGGCAGCAATTTAGTTAGATTGGGTACCTCCTCCGCAGACTCCCGGAGGAAGTTCATTCAGGAGCAACAGGACTGAGCAGGGGCTGTGAGAAGGACTGGCTGATGAAGAAAGGAGGCTCTTTGAATACCAGAGGAGGCTCTTTGAATACCTTTGACTACCGCCATTCAGGGGCTATGGCGTGGTCCAGAGGAGAGGGGAGAACTCTGGGTTCTGATCCCAGCTCTGCTATAATTATTTGCCACGTGGCTTTAGTCAAATCACTCCACCTGTCTGTTTTGACTGTAAGCTCTTTGGGGCAGCGACTATGGGGGGGCTTGATGATGGGGCCTTGAGATGTTCCTATGATACTACCAAAAACTGGGGCCCTGGGCCCTGGGCCAAGGCAAAGCTGTTCCCCTCAGCGCTGCTCCTGTTGCCCGAGTGTCTCACCTGGAGCGACACAGCAGTGGTTTCTCTGCACATCTCTGAGCACTTGGTTAAGGTGGGTTATCAGAGGGCACACCTGGGAGCGCTGGAATGTGCAGCCCTAGTGCCCTGGGCAGAGGTCTATGGTGACTGGGGAGAGGAGACACTGGGTCTGGGCTTTGCAGTTACAAACAGGTCATTCAAAGCCAGTTCTCTTTGCTAGAAAGCCAAGCAGCAGTGTAATTTCCAGCCCAGCCAGAGTAGGCTGAGTATCAATACTAGAGCTAACATTCCCAAGTGGCCTCAGTTTTGGAGGCCTCAGTTCTTGGGTGGCCAACTTGAGGCACTGGGGCCTGATGTCTGGGACTGCTGAGCACACCTGGCTCTGCATGAAGTCAGTGAGAGATGTGGGTGCTCAGCTCTTCTGCGAAATAAGGTCCAGCTGAGCTCAGACTAGGGACTCAAAAACTAGGAGCATCTGCAATGGAGCCAATCTTCACTTCAAAACCGGCTAAAAATCCTATCGACTGTACTGTGCATTCATGAAACGAGACCCTCCAAGGCTCAGAACTGGCCAGATCTAAACTTGTGCTCACTAGAACACACAGAGACACTTTTCCTCTGCAAGGATTACTTCCTTGCCAACACTCAATGTCCCATCTCACTCCTGCTGCCAGAGTGGCCATACTGGTGTGCAGGGGCCTGCACCCTAAGGTGTCCAAGGGAACAAAAATCCATCTCAGCCTGGGACTGAAAACTGTTCAGAAGAGTCAGCAAAAGTTGGAGGCAAACAGATGGGACAAATGGGACGGGTCTAGGCAAAGGAGCTGTGCCAAGGGGCCTGCAAGGCTTCTGGTGCAGTTGCGGGTTGGCACTGCAATGAGCTGAAAGGGTCTAGAAGGGGGAGGAAATGTTTATAGCAGAAAGTACCGAAACGTGCTGTGATTGGTTGATGTGATGTGATGGAGCTGCCACCTCTGCCTGGACATTGTTTATCTGGGGTCGCTAGGAGGGAGCAGGGGGACATGTGGCTTAGAAGCAGTGAGCTTTTCCATCATGGCTGCCACCATGACACCGGGATCCACCATGACACCGTTGGGCCTTCGTTGTCCTGATCCTGAGAACTGTCCTGTCCAGACGGGGCCAGAGAGAGGGACCCAGATGACATCACCACCTCCACCAGCTGCAGCGAAATCCTGAACAACGTCCAGGATGTGAGCACCTTGGGTTCCTGCTGTTACCCCGCCCCCCCTCTTTCCTCCCGTGTGTCACTTTCCGTCCCCACCTTATTTCTCCTCTTTCCTATCTCCTCTTTGTGCCTCTGTCTAGTCAGAGTCCGGCTGCCCTGACATGACAACTCCTCCCTCCACGGTACTGCTGCGAGCCTGAGACCAGAGAGGCAGCTAAAAGCAACACCTTAAACAGCCCAATGCTGGTACAAGTTTGCCAGGTCTCAGAGCGGCTGAGCCAACCATGGGCTGGGCCTGTGCTTCTCTGCAGCAGCGAGGCTGCAAGGGAAGTCAGCATCAGAGACAGAAGCTGCCTTTTCTCTGGGCTGGTTTTTTCTCTCCTCTTTTGCGTGTTTCTCTTGTTTTGTCTTAAAGAAAACGGGATTGGATTGAAAGCCGGGTGCCCAGGGAGCCTGTCAGCCCGAAAGCCGAGTGCCCAGGGAGCCTGAAAGCCGGGTGCCCAAGGAGCCTGAAAGCCAGGTGCCCAAGGAGCTTGCCAGCCCGAAAGCCGAGTGCCCAGGGAGCCTGAAAGCCAGGTGCCCAAGGAGCCTGCCAGCCCGAAAGCCGAGTGCCCAGGGAGCTTGCCTGCCAGACATCCCAGGAGCCATCTAGCCGGGGAGCTCAGGGATCCAGTCTGCCTGCCTGGTCTCCATTGGAAGTTTGATGGGATTGACACACTCCTGTGGAATGTGTTAATTCCATCCAGTTAAAGATAATCTATGGAGATATACCTATCTCATAGACCTGGAAAGGACCCTGAAAGGTCATTGAGTCCAGCCCGCTGCCTTCACTAGCAGGACCAAGTACTGGTTTTGGCCCAGATCCCTAAGTGGCCCCCACAAGGATTGAACTCACAACCCTGGGTTTAGCAGACTAATGCTTAAACCACTGAGTTATCCCTCCCCGCAGTTGGCATCTCCCAACAGAAACCTGCACTGTCAGAAAATTTTTGACCAGCTCTAGCTGTAAGAGTGAACAAAGGTTTAATTAACATCTTATCCCTTGTTGGGCCTGAGGGTGGCTGGTGAGTTAAAGCACAGCAAGCTGCCTCCCATCCATCACCCTCAGGCACAGGCTCTCCCCCCACTCCCTGCTCTGGCTGTGGGGCTGAAGGCTGATGGGGGACCCTCAGCTGGTCATTTCTTAGCTGCAGCTCAGGTTCTGGATTTCCCCAGGGTGTGCTGCTTTTAGCCCTGGATAAGAGGGGAATACGGCCTCACTATCACCTCCCTGGGGCATCCAACGAGTACTCTGCATTTGATCTCTGAAAGTCCTGAGCAAGGCCTTAGTGTGTTAGAGAAACAGAATGGGGGGTTTCACAGAGCGTCGTAACCGCAATAAACTACTACACAGGGATGGTTCCAGCCCCTGTCACTGGACTCTGCCAGAATCCTCCCCATAAACGAGGTGGGCTTACAGATCAGATCCCTCATCAGAGCTTCATAAATATGTATGGATCCTTCCGCATCCCCAGCGCCACCCTGGCCGGAGCCCTGTTCCACCAGCTCCTGATCATTACTGATTGGGGAGGCAATTCCAATTAGTGGAACTGGTGCTGGCTCCGAGCACATCAGTGGGGACTGGAGGAGGAGCAGAGAGGGGAGGTTAAGGAGGAGGAATGGCAGCTACAGGAAACCATTGCCTTGGGGACAGTGGTTCCTGGGCCCCAGCTGGTGCACGCTAAGTGCAGAACTTAACCTGTTAATATCCTCCATCGGGAAACAAAGCAGCTGACAGTAACCGTGCAACCATTGCTCGGTTTCCTCATGTCTGGATCTCAGGCCGATTCCGCCGCGAAATCCGTCGCTAGGGGAGGGTTAAGGCTGTAAGAGGTGGGGCAGCATGACACTGATCCAGAGAGTTAGAGCTAGAACCAAACCTGCCTCCTGTGTAAAAACAACCCTTCCCCAGGACAGTGCCCGGGGACAGGTGAGTAGGGCTTGGACAGCCAACAGGACCAGGAGGTTTCCCACCACACCCCTGAGCCCCTCAGCATCTGCTGGATCTCTGAGCGGGGGCTAGCCCAGCTGCCCGTCATGCTCATTGTTCACTCTGCCATCCCCTGTAAGAAGAGAGCAGGAGGGTCGCAGCGCGGCGTAACCCACTCATTTCGGTGCCGCGAGTGAGTCACACTGGAGAGAGTTCAACCACTTCTTTGCCCCCCACCAATCAAGAGCCCATGGACACCGTCACACCCCAGCAAGGGGGCCAGTTCTGGGAGCTGCACACTCCTATTCCAAACAATTGACTGGGAGTGGCGCCTCATTCTGGCAACTCACATGGGCGGACCTTACTTTGTGGGTGGAGCTTGGAAGAGCACCACCGTCTTCCCCAAGATGAGCCCCTCTGGCAGCCTCCTATGGCTTGCAGGAAGAGGACTCCTATCCAGCTGGCACTAGGATTATTAATAAACAAGGAAATTCCCACACAAAACCTTTGTGAGAGTGAAGAGCAGGTGAATGGACTCCCATGCTTATGCTATTGCCCTGCATGGGGTGTGAAAGCAAAGCCATAGACTCCAGTGCCCTCAGACCCCTTTCACACTCCGGAGGAATCAGACAAGGGTGCCCCTTGCTAGAGGGAGCAGAGAACACACAAGAAACAAAAGCAAAGATCTAAGGGAGCTGCATGGCAATTTGTTACAACATCTGCACCCCTCACACTCAACCTCCCAGTAACCCCACAAGGTGGGCATGTGCTATTACCCCCATTTTACTGGAGCATCAAGCTGCTTTCCCAAGCTCCAGCGGAAGTATGTAGAAGAGCAAGGAATTGAACTGCTGTCTCTGGAGTCACAGGCCATGCCCATGCCACAGAGCCACCCTCCCCAGGCTCATATACCAGTGCCACCCCCATTGCCGACGCCCGCTTGCTGCTCACACATCACAATGTACCGTGAGCACCAGCGTGTCTCTCTGTCTACAGTTACAGGGTTTGCCTCCTGGGTCTAGCCGTGCCCATGGCCTCGTTAGTGTGTAGCAATACTGAATATTTGCCCATTTGTACCCTTCGTGGAGTGCCCACCTCTGCACAAATGTGTGACCCCAGCTGTGCATCTCCCTGCAGATGCTTTCTAGAAGCTGGCTCTGAGTCATACAGATTGCTCCAGAGACAGGCACAGCATGCTGGTGTGGCAGCTCCCCCGCCCCCGCCCTTCGAAAGAATGGGAGAATGAGGCTGCCTTCTGGAAAGATACATTTATTAAATCAAGTTTGATCTTGCTGGAGCAGCGGACAACATCTCCCCTATGGCGCTCTCAGCCTCAGACATGCTCTCCAGTACAGTTCTCTTCTCCACCCTGTTCATAAAGGAACAGCTCCAACTAGCCAAAATACAAACACTAAAAATACAATAAACCAAGTGTTAACACAACAGCCACATTCACTTCTCGATACAGAGCTTTGCACTATCAAATCACTGTGTCAATGACGCTACGGTCAGTGCATTAACTTTTATTTGCAAGAATTGACAACACTGCCACTGCTGCCAGTTGCCTTTAGGGTCCAAGTGAACCTTTGGCCGCCCTCATCTGTTTGCTTCCAGCACAAGGAGCTCCCAATCAATAGCCCCATTCATTTTGTATGAGGCCATGGTTGTCAGGGCTCCCGTCCTGCGGCCAGGCCTTTCCCCAGAAGTTTGCAGGGCATGCGAATTTCCACTTCACACACAAGCAAAGGGCTGCTTTTCTTTTTCAAACGGCATGTTTGAAGTTCCTCCTTTGGAGCAGGTCAGAGACCATTAGCAAGGAATAATCAAAGCGCTTTATCTCCTTGCTACGTGTGCGGGGTACAGGGTGAATGTATATAGAAGCAATGCACTGGAGATTATTTTGCATTCAGATGAATTGGGACGTGCAATTTAATAATAAACATGGTGTCAGAACTGTTTGTGTCCATAAGCCCACGGAGAGAGGGGCTGTGCATTAGCCAGAGCACAGCCGCCTGCTTGCTTCCTGGGAGCAGAGGGAGGCCAGCCAGCTGCAGGTTACACCTGCAGTCAGCATCAGATTCAAATGGCTGTTCAGAGCATGGGGACTAGATGGCAAATGTGAAAAATCAGGACCGGGGCGGGGGGGGAATAAGTGCCTTTATAAGACAAAGCCCTGAATTTCGGGACTGTCCCTATAAAATCAGGACATCTGGTCACCCTAGTTCGGAGGCAGCTCACATGCCTTTCCGTGGCTGAGCGACGGCCCCAGGGAGCCTTCCCCGGTGATAATCTGGGGGGTGGAAGGAAGTGAAGGAGGAATGCAGGGCTGGCTGCTAGCTCCAGAGCAGGGGACGCGGGGAGCAGGCAGGGCAGAGCACAGGTCAGTATGCTGCTGGCTCCCCCCCTGCCCCGGCTGCTCGGAGAGCTCCCTCTCTCACCGTGGTCAGAGGTGTNGCACAGACATCTGGCTTCGCTAACTGACCCTTCTCTGACTCATTGGCCTCTGCCTTCCCCAAGGTCCTTAGCATGAGTCTGGCTCTGGCTGGCTGGGAAACTGCTTTAGCATGGCCAGGGCTTGTGTGGCAGGATCCTAGTGGGGAGCAGGGCCGGCTCCAGGCACCAGCCGAGCAAGCTCGTGCTTGGGGCGGCAGGTTCTACGGGGCGGCATTCTGTCCAATCCTAGGGCGGCACGGCTGCTTTTTTTTTTTTTTTTTTTGGTTTGCCGATCCAGCGCGGAGGAGGGGAGCGCCCTGCTGGGAGTGGGCTGCGCACTCCGTCTGCCCCAGCCGGTGCCAGGTCTGTAGCAAGCCCGGCAGGGCAGCCCGCGTCCTTCCCTCCCCGCCGACCGGAGCGGCACGGAGCCCTCCCGGCAGGCGGCGCGGCGGTCGGGGCCGCTGGCGAGCACACCACTGAAGCCCTGGCCGCTCCCCTTCTCTCTCCCCCCCCCCCACTGCTCACTCTCCCTCCCCCGCGCTAGCTGGGGCACGTCTGCAGCGCAGGAAGTCCCCCTGTACCCTGGCTCCGGCCGCGACGCAGGGTTTTGGGGTTTTTTTTGCTTTGCCGTTCTGGCCGCCCTGATTTTTTTTTTGCTTGGGGCGGCAAAAAAGCCAGAACCGGCCCTGGTGGGGAGCGGGATGGGAACTCACTCAGCCCCATACACACAGTCAGCCAATGGAGAGCTCACAGCTGATCAGTGCAGCAGCCCCAGCACCCGAGCTCTGTGCTCTCCTCTAAGGAAACATGCTAGGAAGACACCATCGACTGCGTCCGAAACATAGCTGCAGCTCCAGCCCTTCCTCTGGGCACCTGCTACTCCCCAGACGGATGCTAGAGAGGTCTGGTGCTGAGCAGATGCAGCAGCCCCTGCTGGCCCCTGACACAGCTTGCGAGGAATGGCCTCAGTCCGGCCAGAACAGACATCGGCCACTAAGTCAGGCGACCGAGTTACTGCCACTCCCCGCCCAGGAAGGAGCAGCGATTAAAGGACACAGGGTATGACGGGGCCACGTGCTCTCTCCACCCGCCAACCCCAGAACACTCGTGCATTATTACTGCACAGCCTATCTGCAACTGCCCCACTGCCTCTGCCTGCTCTCCAGGGCCTCGAGAGGGGGGATGGGAGCCAAACGAATGCCAGTCCTCGCTCTGCCACCGAGCCCTTCTCCGGCCTCTCTGGACCTCGTCGGCTGGCTTTGTTCTCTGTCCTCTGCAGAGCAGCTCGCTTGGGGCCTCAGCCAGCCTCACTTGGGGGCAGAACGGACAGGTGGGAATAAAAGTAATAACCATGCGCCGAGCCAAACACTAACTGATGTCAGGATCTGAGCGGATCCCCGACCACCTGCAGTCCAATGGCTATCACCGGCTTCCCAGCCGCCCGCATGGACTGGGAATCTGGCCACCTCCTAGCAACAGGGAGAGCCTCTTGGCCTGGGAAGCTGATGCTGGCTGGGCCTCACAGAGTCATGTCTGAAGGAAAAGTGCAACACTTTCCACTGTGGCTTGGAGAAAAGGAGAGGGGCTGGATGATCCAGGGCCCGAAGGACGGCTGGCGTTCAGAGCCGATGTCAAGAGCTGCACAGAGGGAGCCACTCCCAGTGCACAGCAAGCGACACTGCGCCTAACCCGGGAACTCTGCTACGCATTCTCCAGCGCCTAGCGGTGCATTACCTGAGAACTATTGGCACGCCCCTGACGCAGAGCACTCGCACCACAGGACACCCCCAACTTCCCTGGAGTCGGGTGCCCTTAGACCCTTTTGAAAATCCCAGCCAGGGGACATGGGAGTGCAGGATGCTACTGACCCGTCACCAGGACATCTGTTCTAACACAAAGTCAGCCGTGGGTAACTATAAACCCCCAGGGAAATGCCGGGCATGTGTGCGAGACATTTGAACCGTGTGTGACTGAATGGGAGGTGCTGGTGAGAGACTGTAGCTGCACAGACAGTGATGAAAGGGTGAGAAATTATAGAGCTGGGTGAAAACTCTCCCTGAGCCAGAGATAATCTGAGCGGAGCCGCAGAACAGTGATAGACACCGGTCAATCCACTGAGCTACCAAATCCAGCTAGCATCCAATGGCAGGGGCAACTCAGCTGATCAAACGCAGAGCTGGGAAAGATAAGCCAAAGCTGATAGGCAGCTAGTGCCAACACCAAGGGCAGCAGGGCCCAGCCAACGTGCAGGTGCTGTTGGGAAGATGCACACTGGGGCTAGAATTTGCCCTGCCAAGGGTCTTTGCTGCACAAGAAGCTTTGCAAAGGCCTGTGGGTCTGACCTAAACCAGGCTGTCCATGCAGCTCCTCCCAGGGGATGGAGAGCACCCATCCTGATCACGCTAGCCTTGCACTGATACCCTTGCCACTAGCAGTGCTCCAGGATCAGGTGGGTCAGGCCCAAGCCAAGCCCTTGTTAGTCTTGAACATCTATGTGTTATCCCAGCTGTGCCGGTTCTCCCACTGCTGTGCACTTCCCAGGGGATCGAGTGCCTGGCCCCAGGGCACTGCATGGGCCAGCTCCTCCGCGGGTGTCAATCAGCCGGGCTCTGTTGAAGAAGCTCCATTGACTGACCCCAGCTGAAGGTCTGGGTGTGTAAACTCAACCCCCTAGTGCCTGTGCAGTGATTAACAAGTGCTCACTGCGCTACCTGGGGGAACCGTGCACAGTATGAGGGCCGTGCAGCTAAAAGCATCTTGAAGCTTGAGCATGGTATGAGATCATGAAGCCCTCGTGGTTAAACAACCAAGTAAAAGAAGCAGTGAGAGGCAAAAAGGCATCCTTTAAGTGGAAGATAAATCCTAATGAGGAAAATAGAAAAGAGCATAAACTCTGGCAAATGAAGTGTACAAATATAATTAGAAAGACCAAAAAAGAATCTGAAGAACAGCTAGCCAAAGACTCCAAAAGTAATAGCAAAAGTTTTTTTAAATACATCAGAAGCAGAAAGCCTGCTAAACAACCAGTGGGGCCCCTGGACGATCGCAGTGCTAAAGGAGCACTCAAAGACGAGAAGGCCATTGCGGAGAAATTAAATGAAATCTTTGCATTGGTCTTCACTGTTGAGGATGTGAGGGAGATTCCCAAACCTGAGCCATTCTTTTTGGGTGACAGATCTGAGGAACTGAATGAGGTGTCATTAGAGGAGGTTTTGGAACAAATTGATAAACTAAACAGTAATAAGTCTCCAGGACCAGATGGTATTCACCCAAGAGTTCTGAAGGAACTCAAACGTGAAATTGCAGCACTACTAACTGTCATCTGTAACCTATCATTTAAATCAGCTTCTGTACCAAATGACTGGAGGATAGCTAATGTGATGCCAATTTTTAAAAAGGGCTCCAGAGGTGACCCTGGCAACTACAGGCCAGTAAGCCTCACTTCAGTACCGGGCAAATTGGTTGAAACTATCGTAAAGAACAAAATTGTCAAACAAATAGATGAACATAATTTGTCATGAAATAGTCAAAATGTTTTTTGTAAAGGGAAATCATGCCTCACCAATCTACTAGAATTCTTTGAGGGGGTCAACAAGCATGTGGACAAAGGAGATCCAGTGAATATAGTGTATTTAGATTTTCAGAAAGCCTTTGACAAGGTCCCTCACCAAAGGCTCTTAAGCAAAATAAGCAGTCATGGGATAAGAGGGAAGGTTCTCTCATGGACTGGTAACTGGTTAAAAGATAGGAAACAAAGGGTAGGAATAAATGGTCAGTTTTCAGAATGGAGAGAGGTAAATAGTGGTGCCCCCCAGGGATCTGTACTGGGCCCAGTCCTATTTAACATATTCATAAACAATCTGGAAAAAGGGGTAAACAGTGAGGTGGCAAAATTTGCAGATGATACAAAACTACTCAAGATAGTTAAGTCCCAGGCAGACTGCAAAGAGCTACAAAAGGATCACACAAAACTGGGTGAGTGGGCAACAAAATGGCAGATGAAATTTAATGGTGATAAATGCAAAGTAATGCACATTGGAAAACATAATCCTAACTATACATATACAATGATGGGGTCTAAATTAGCTGTTACCACTCAAGAAAGAGATCTTGGAGTCATTGTGGATAGTTCTCTGAAATCATCCACTCAATGTGAAGCGGCAGTCAAAAAGGTGAACAGAATGTTTGGAATCACCTCTATATAAATCCATGGTACGCCCACACTTTGAATACTGCGTGCAGATGTGGTCACCCCATCTCAAAAAAGATACATTGGAATTGGAAAAGGTTCAGAAAAGGGCAACAAAAATGATTAGGAGTATAGAACGGCTTCCGTATGAAGTGAGATTAATAAGACTGGGACTTTTCAGCTTGGAAAAGAGGCGATTAAGGGGGGGATATGATAGAGGTCTATAAAATCAGAAGTGGTATAGAGAAAGTAAATAAGGAAGTGTTATTTAGTCCTTCTCATAATACAAGAACAAGGGGCCACCAAATGAAATTAATAGGTAGCAGGTTTAAAACAAACAATGCACTGTCAACCTCTGGAACTCCTTGCCAGAGGGTGTTGTGAAGGCCAATGCTATAATGAGGTTCAAAAGGGAGCTAGATAGATTCATGGAAGATAGGTCCATCCATGGCTATTAGCCAGGATGGGCAGGAATGGTGTCCCTAGCCTCTGTTTGCCAGAAGCTGGGAATGGGCGACAGGGGATGGATCACTTGATGATAACCTGTCTGTTCATTCCCTTTGTGGCACCTGCCATTGGCCACTGTCAGAGGACAGGATACTGGGCTTGATGGACCTTTGGTCTGACCCAGTACGGCTGTTCTTATGTTCTCCTTTCTATTTTCCTCACTAGGATTTAACTTCCACTTTTTAAAGGATGCCCTTTTGCCTCTCACAGCTTCTTTTACTTCATTGTTTAGCCACGGTGGCACATTTTTGGTTCTCTTACTATGTTTTTTAATTTAAAGTTGAGCCTCTATTATGGTGTCTTTAAACGTTTCCATGCAGCTTGCAGGGATTTCACTTTTGGTGCTGTACCTTTTAATTTCTGTTGAACTAACATCCTCATTTTTGTGTAGTTTCCCTTTCTGAAATTAAATGCTACTGTGTTGGGCTACTGTGGTGTTTTCCCCGCCACAGGGGTGTTAAATTTAATTATATTATGGTCACTATTACCCAGCAGTCCAACTATATTCACCTCTTGGACCAGATCCTGTGTTCCACTTAGGACTAAATCAAGAATTGCCTCTCCTCTTGTGGGTTCCAGGACTAGCTGCTCCAAGAAGCAGTCATTTAAGGTGTCAAGAAACTTTATCGCTGCATCTCATCCTGAGGTGACATGTACCCAGTCAATATCAGGATAGTTGAAATCCCCCATTATTATTGAATTTTTAAAATGTTTTTATTTACTTATTTATAAACTTATTTTTAAATTTCTCTAATCTCCCTGAGCATTTCACAGTCACTATCACCATCCTGGTCAGGTGGTCGGTAACATATCCCTACTGCTATATTCTTATTATTCGAGCATGGAATTACTATCCATAGAGATTCTATGGTACAGTTTGGTTCATTTAAGATTTTTACTTCATTTGATTCTACGCTTTCTTTCACAGATAGTGCCACTCCTCCACCAGCACGACCTGTTCTGTCCTTCCGATATATTTTGTACCCTGGTATTACTGTGTTCCATTGATTGTCCTCATTCCACCAGGTTTCTGTGATGCCTATTATATCAATAATCTCATTTAATACGAGGCACTCTAGTTCACCCATCTTATTATTTAGACTTCTAGCATTTGTATATGAGCACTTTAAAAACGTGTCACTTTTTAGCTTTCTGCCATTATGTGATGTAATGGAATGGGATTCTTTTTCATTTGACTGTTTCTCATCAGTTTCTACCCGTATTTTATCATCTCCATCCTCTCCTCCTTACTAGGACATAGAGAATCTCCATTAATAGATCCTCCACTAAGGGATGTCTCTGTCCGAACCACGTGCTCCTCTGTACCTGTCGGCTTTCCCCAGCCCTTAGTTTAAAACCTACGACCTTTTTAATTTTAAGTGCCAACAATCTGGTTCCGGTTTGGTTGAGGTGGATCCCATCCTTCCTGTATAGGCTCCCCCCTTCCCAAAAGTTCCCCAGTTTGTAATAAATCTAAACCCCTCCTCCCTACATCATCGTCTCATCCATGCATTGAGACCCTGCAGTTCTGCCTGTCTAATTGGCCCTGCATGTGGAACAGGAAGCATTTCAGAGAATGCTACCATGGAGATCCTGGACTTCAATCTCTTACCTAGCAGCCTAAATTTGGCCTCGAGGACCTCTCTCTATCCTTCCCTATATCATTGGTACCTACATGTACCACAACCACCGGATCCTCCCAGGCACTACACATATGCCTATCTAGATGTCTCGAGAGATCTACAACCTTCGCACCTGGCAGGCAAGTCACCATGCGGTTCTCCCGGTCATCGCAAACCCAGCTATCTATGTTTCTAATGATCGAATTGCCCATTACTAATACCTGTCTCTTCCTAATAACTGGAGTTCCCTCCTCCGGAGGGGTATCCTCCGTGCGAGAGGACACCACATCATCTGGAAGGAAGGTTTCCAACTATGGGATCGTTTCCCTCTGCTGCAGTTGGATGTTCTCCTTCCCCAAGACTTTCACCCTTCTCAACAGCACAGAGGCTGTCAGACCGAGGGTGGGACCGTTCTACTGTGTCCCGGAAAGTCTCATCTATGTACCTCTCCCTTAGCTCCTTCAATTCAGCCACTCTGGTCTCCAAAGCCCGTACATGGTCTCTGAGGGCCAGGAGCTCCTTGCACCGAATGCACACATACGCAACCTGCCCATAGGGCAGGTAATCAGACATGCTGCATTGGGTGCAATAGATGGGATAGCCCCCACTCCGTTGCTGGACTTCTACCTACATTCTCTTTTTACTCCTGCAGCTTGTTTCTTTGTTGATGTTTTGTTTTTATCAGGGGGTGTTTTTGGCCTTAAGTTTAAAGAATGTAAGTGTATCTAGCCCCCCCTCACATTCCTGCTCTAAACTCCCCTGTTAGCTGCTCCTGTTCGCTGATCCCCTTTTAAGTAACCCTCTCCCCAAAAAGTCATGGCACTAACGTGCCGGGTTTTTTGCCATCACTCTGCTGATGTGTTAGACCCCTCCCCTCCCCTTCCCCAGCTCTCACTGGTCTCTTTAGATTGCAAGCTCTTCGGACCAGGAACTGTTTGCTACTCAGTTTTTGTACAGAACCTAGCACTCCTGTAATAAACACAACTAATAATGAGAAGAAATAAATGATTCTTCGCATCACCTCCTACACATTGGGTCAAACCAGAAGTAAGATCACTGCAGTACAGATGATGCCCTGCAGAACTAAAACTACTTCTTGGGGTTTTAAAACATATTTTTCTTTAAATGATCAGTTTCTGGGCCTGTGAAATGGAGCTGAATGGAGCCTTCTTTTCTAAACCATGCTGAGATCTGTGTGGGAAAAGCGCTGCACAAAAGAGCTTAACATTGCTATCTCTATAATAAAGTTTGTTTTATGAATTCCGAAGATTCACTGAGTTTCTGCATTGCTCAGATAAAAGCACCTGAAAACGTAAGGGGGAGGAATCGCTAAACCTACTGAATTTCTGCTCAGCAGCTAGTACCTAAGCTGCCAGGGTGTTTGTTGTTTAAAACTCCCTGGGTTTTCTTTTCACCGCTGGCTTTCCCGACTACTTTGCCGTGTTTGTGTCACTGAGAATAATACGAACACTGCAGCCCATGACTGGACAGCGCCCCCCTACCCCTTTCTTTGGAAATGCCATATGGATTTTTAATTTATCATTTGATCGATTGGCTGGGGACTGTGTACAGTGCTAATTGGTTGCTTTGCCTCTTTGTCTATAATATTGAACTCTTTTTCAGTGCTCCATCTCCGGCTGCGCCTTTATTGGGGAAAAATGGGTGTGAAATTGCTGTGACACTGATTTCATAGGGATTGTGGCTTTTATTTTCCTCTGTACATTTTCTTTCCTGCAGCTCGCTCTCTTTTTTTGCAAAAAGAACAGGAATACTTGTGGCACCTTAGAGACTAACAAATTTATTTGAGCATAAGCTTTCGTGGGCTACAGCCCACTTCATCGGATGCATAGAATGGAACATACAGTAAGAAGATATTTATACATACAGAGAACATGAGAAGGTGGAAGTAGCCATACCAACTGTAAGAGGCTAATTAATTAAGAGAAGACTGGCCCAGGCATACACCAGCACGATGCTATGACACCTGCACGCTGGGCTTGAGTTGCACCAATGAAAGTGTACGCACAGGTTTTTGCAGGCACCAAGTACAGGTGCATGTGTGCGTGTTTACACCTGAAGAGGGCTGGCATAGGCCCCTTTGAAAATGTACTCCTTTGTTTCTTTATAGGCAATGCATGACTTGCTACAGTGGATCAAACCCCAGGTCCATACAGCCCAGTCTCCTGTCTCTGACAGCGGCCAATGCCAGATGTTTCAGAGGAAGATGCAAGAACCCCAAAGTAGCATGCAGTGAGATCTGGGATAACCGACCCCCCACATTCGGTCCCATCATTATTGCTAGTAACTAGAGATTGGTTTAAACTCTGAGGCATGAGGGTTAATATCCCTTCAAAAATCTATGATTGCATCAACCATGATCATTCTGGATAGTTTTGTTATTCAGACAAATGTCCAACCCCTTTTTGAATCCTGCTAAATTCTTGGCCTCAACAACATCCTGTGGCAGTGAGTTCCACAGTCTAATCACACATGGTGTGGAAAAGTATTTCCTTTTGTTGCTCTTGAACTTGCTACCTCTTAATTCCTTTGATTGTCCTTTTCTCCTTGTGTTCTGAGACGGGGCGAACAGGAGCTCCTGATCTCCCTTCTCCAGACCATTCCTTATTTTCTATATTTGTATATATAACCATCCAGCCCAGTATCCTGTCTACTGACAGTGGCCAATGCCAGGTGCCCCAGAGGGAGTGAACCTAACAGGTAATGATCAAGTGATCTCTCTCCTGCCATCCAGCTCCACCCTCTGACAAACAGAGGCTAGGGACACCATTAACGGACTTAACCTCCATGAATGTATCACTTCTTATACCGATGATGGAAGGAATAAATACAAACTATTTAGAGAATTTTTAAAGGCGTTCATTAAAAGGCAAGTGAGCAAACAGAAGGAAGGGAGATAGTCAGGACATTATGAATAATGATTGTAAATTGAATTGTGATGGTTTAATTAATTATAACTTACAAATTAATGAGAATGAGGCATGCACTGACATAAAGCTTTCTTCATCTGTGAAAGGAAGTGCAATCCAGTGGCTAAAGCACAGGAATGGGAGCTAAGAGAGCTGGTCTCTTTTCCTGGCTCTGCCACTGACTTGTTGTGTGACTTAGGATAAGTCGGTGCCTCAGTTTCCCCAGCTCTAAAAGAAGATAATACTTCCCCTCTGGGCATGAAACTATCGAATGGCCATAAAGAGTTTTGCAAACCTGGGATGCAAGAACTATGGAAGGAGAAAGTGTTACTGAGAGTTATCCTGAAAGCACTTTGGAAACATTAAGCTCCCTGCCTGCTCTGGGGCATGGCGGGGTTAAAAGCAGGGCAGGAATTATTTAAGGGTGGAAGGACAATCACAGAACCATAGAAGTGTAGGGCTGGAAGGGCCCTCGAGAGGTCATCAAGTCCAGGCCACTGCGCTGAGGCAGGGCCAAGTAAACATAGACCAGCCCTGACAGGGGTTTGTCCAGCCCGTGCTAAAACACCTCCAATGATGGGGATTCCACAACCTCGCTTGGGAGCCGATTGCAGAGTTTAACAACCCTGAGCGTTAGAAAGACTTTCCTACTATCGAACTGCAATCTGCCTTGCTGCAGATCAAGCCCATTACTGCTTGTCCTACCATCAGTGGACATGAAGAACAATCGATCGCCCTACTCTTTACAGAACTGAAGACTGTTGTCAGATCCCCACTCAGTCTTCTTTTCTCAAGACTAAACGTGCTCAGTTTTAACCTTTTCTCGCAGGTCAGGTTTTCTAAACCTTTTGTCGGGTTTGTAGCTCTCCTCTGGACTCTCCAATTTGTCCACATCTTTCTAAAGTGTGACACCCCACACAGGACACAGTGCTGCAGCTGAGGCCTCACCAGTGCCGAGTAGAGCGGGACAATTGCCTCCCGTGTCTTACATACGACACTCCTGTTAACACACCCCAGAAGGGCATTCATTACGCCCCTAGAATGAGATGAGTATTTTAAGTCCTGATCCGGCAATTTGCTGCATCTGCAGGAAGCCTGACTGGCTTCGAGAGCAGTCCAGAGAAAGGGATTTACAATGAGCCACCCATCTCAAATGGGACTGTAGCATCATGGCTAGGAGCACTGCCCTTCCTGCCCTTGTCTGCCGACTCAGCCTGCCCACTGCCCCCGCCTGCCAATCCAGTGCGATGCTGAGCACCCTCCCCTCTCACTGACATCACGAGGAGTCGAGGGCGCTGAGCACTTCGGGGGATCAGGCCCTTAGAAACCAGACCTTAGGCAGGCGTAGTCAACCTGGATGGAGGGTTTGGATTCCCTCTAGCACTGCTCCAGAAGCCGCTTTCCCCAGGTAAGGGCTGTATAATGGGGCATTACAGGAACATGGAGCAGCGTTGGAGGGACTCTGAAGCAGGGGGTTGTTTGTTTGCATTTATTTTTACTCACGTGTCTGTAAAATAAACATAAAGGGCCAGATTCTCCCCTCACTTGCCCCAGTTTCAAGCGGTGTCCCTCCACTGGCTGAGGGGCGTTGCTCCAGACTCACACCAGTGGGATGAGAAGCAGATCTAAAGTGCCTGTCCTTGTCTGGGGAACGGCTCCTCCTCACCCCGTTTCCTGCAGAGCACAAACTACCCTCGCTCTGTTCTCATCACTCCCTTGCTCATTCATAGCATGGCTGGGGCAGAGCTCCGGCTTCACCAGCAGGAGGCAGAGGCAGGGCCTCTGTACACACACAACACAAGCACAGTCCCTGCCCCACAACACTCAGCACCTTCTCAGTAAGTTTCTTTGGAATCTTCTAGTTCTAGTGCTAGTCACCACGTTCCCCTCTGGGTCGGGAGAGCCTTGCTTCTCTACAGCACGAGACATGCGGGCACTACAGACGCTCCTCGGGTTACGCAAACCCGACTTACGCAAATCCGGATTTACGGAAAAAGTTCCGTACGTTCCGTAAGCGCTTTTTTTTTTTCCGTAATTGTCAGGTATACGTTCCCGACTTACGCAAAATTCGACTTGCGCAAGGTGTTCAAGCCTCGCAGGTCCAGGATGGGCCTGAGCCCCCCTTTGGCCTTGGGGATAAGGAAATAGCGGGAGTAGTACCCCTTGTGTTTGAACTCCACTGGCACCACTTCCTCTGATCCTAGGCCAAGGAGCCGCCTCACCTCCTGCTCGAGCAGAGCCTCGCCAGAGGGGTCCCCAGGAGGGACGGGGCGGAGGGTGGTTGGGCAGGGTAGAGGTAAACTGGAGGGTGTAGCCCCGAGAGATGGTGCTGAGGACCTATCAGTCCAAGGTCAGCCGCGACCACGCCGGGACAAAAGCACACAACCAGCTGGAGAAGGGAAGCTTTATTATCAAAACTGACATTTCCCCGCCTGTTTACCCTTGGAGGACCCAGGCTGGGGGGCAGACCAGGACTGCCTCTGTCAGCGTTTCTTATAGTCCCGCGACTTTTTATAAAGGGGCTCTCATATTTCGAGTGGGTGGCCTGGGCCGGGCTACTCTGCTCGACCTGAATCGAAGGCCGGGAGGCCGATGGGGACCGAGGACGGCCTGACATGGGCCTAGCCTCTCCCCCGGTCTTGCTCCGGTGCCGCTGTGGATAAGGCCTCTTCTTAGCCTTCTTGGCGTGCCCCGCAGACGGGGAGCGGTGCCGACTGGTAGATGGCACCGAGGGGGTCACCGCGCACCGACACCGCGGTACCCGGTGCCAACTCGGAGCGGCGCACCGGAGTCGGGGTCAATGCCGACTCCATCAGGACAGCCCGGAGCCGAATGTCCCTTTCTCTCTTGGTCCAAGGCTTGAAAGACCTGCAAATCTTGCAGCGATCGCTGAGATGGGTTTCACCCAAACAGTGTAAACAGTCCGCGTGCGGATCACTCACTGGCATCGGCCGCCTATAAGTGTCACACAACTTAAAGCCCAGGGCATGGGGCATGCCCTGATCCGGGTGCACTAAACTAAACTAAACTAATCTAACTACTTCAACTACAGGTACTACTACGATGAACGCAGGACCGGCTCTAGGCACCAGCAAAGCAAGCACGTGCTTGGGGCGGCACATTTCCAGGGGCGGCATTCTGCCCTGCAGAGGGTTTGCATTCCCACCTGACCTGCTCGCTTGGCTGATGGAGGCGGCACGGCAGGCAGGCGAGCAGCAGCGTGGGGAAGGGGGAGAGACCTGAGCTGCAGGGGGCAATTGGATGACCAGCCGTCGGAGCCAGGTGACTGCTCCGGAGCAGGGGGAGCCCCTCCTCCGCCCTGCTCCACGTGTGCAGCCGCTGCTGTTCCTGTCCCCCGTCCCCCCCAGTCCTCCGTTCATCCCTGGAGTTGCCCCTGACCACTCCAGACTGGGAGCATCCTCCTGTCTGCTCTGCGGGGGGTGGGGGCGGGCGCTGATTAATGGCGGGGTGTCCCCCTCCCCCCTCCCCCCTCCCCGTGTACCCAATTTCCACTAAGCTGGGGTGACAGGACAGGGGGAATCTGTGTGTGCTGCTGCCTCTCTGGGTCCGGCGTTGCTGGCAGCTGCTTGTGTCTGAACCAGACATAGCTTTATCTGAGCTAATAAGTCTGAAAATGTCTCCTCTAAAAGTATTAGAATTTATAGCAAGAAATGATTTTTTCACTCCGAACACTGCTATAGCATTACGCATTCTTTTAACATCACCAGTATCCGTGTTTGTAATTGTGATTTTGTTAAAATTAAATGAATTCACTAGTAGGAAATTGTTTTATTTCACTAACTACACATTCTGTTTTCATTTTTAAAAAATTTTAAACAGCCAAAAATATAAAATAAAAAAAAAAACATTGCAAACTGCAAATGTGTAAAAGCCAAAAAAAGGGGGGGAAGGGGGGCGGCCAAAATTTTGTTTGCTTGGGGCGGCAAAAAACCTAGAGCCGGCCCTGGATGAACGAACGAGAGTTCTAGAGGAAAGCTGCAGCCAAGCTGGAGCAGAGCAGTTCCGAAGCACCTTCACTGGCGTCAAGAAGGAACTGAGGGGGGGGGGAGCGTGCAGCACCCCTTATACTGCGCCACGGAGGCGCCACTCCAGGGGTTGCTAGGGGCGCTCCCCTACGGGTACTGCTAGGGGAAAAACTTCCGGCATCGGTGCACGTGGCGAGCACGCACACCTAGTGTGGAATACACATGAGCAATCACTCGAAGAAGAACACTGGGTTATTTCCTGTGTTTAAAACACTCCGGGCAGAAATCTCCCAAGTTGTGTTTCAGACAAGGAGCAGCTGGTGAGAAGATCTGCCATCACCTCGTCCTGATGCAGCTTAATAACGGGTTCTGCCAGAAAAGATGGAAGACGGCAGGTGCACACCACAGACAGCATCTGCCAGTGAGCAGGTTGCTCTGGACAGGTAACAAATGAGACTTTGATAGCATTAATCAGGAGCCTTCACCTGGCCTACAACAGAAATATCGGAACTATTCTTAAGCAGGGACATAGTGGTTAGATTTTTCTTCCCCAGCAGAGTTGTTAACGCTGCTGAAAATGTTTGCACAACTACATAAATCCCTTTAATAGCCTGGGTAATTGCTTTATGTGGAGCTCTCGCCCCTTGAGGCTATTTGATGTGAAGTAATAAGCCCCCAGGGTATAACTCCTTTTCGAGGAGGACATGGTGGGCAACCAAGCCCCTTGGAATTTGAACATCCGTTCCACAAACACCATGAGAGGATGCGGTACTGATGCTGCTTTCAGACTACGTTCGCTTCTAAAACGATATTGAGACGAATTGTCAGCCGTGCACGACAATGGGGCTGTGTATCGATTGTGGTTGGTGGTTGCAAGAAGAGTGCACTTGTGGGGCTGGAGAACAGCCCGTGGTAATGTGCTTGAGCTCCTCGCACACACACACACGCGGATAACGAGGGCTGAGCGCTGACACACAAGATAAAAAATGGGCAGCATTCAGAGCAGAGCCATCAAACCGGCTCTCCCAACACTTGGTTAGATGTCTCTTTGTGCACTGCTCTCCCTGTACATCAAAGCCGGCTTCAGCTTGCAAGCCCCACTCCAACCCCGCTCATTTCCCACCAGTTATTCTGTTTGATGACTGAGTCCCAGCCCTCCTAATGATCCCCCCTCGCATAGGAAATCCTGCACGGGTCTCCCAGAGGTTCATCTCACATGCCCAGTACTCGGCGGGATAATAAATATGCCGTTGTTTAAATAACAGCAGCTTGATAGTCAGTGAGAGCCCTGAGCGAAATACAAATGGCATTTGACGCTTGTGAGACAGCGGTGCACAGGCAGCGGAGATCCGAGCCCCGAACAAGGCTCCCTGTGGAATGAACAAACTGTTCAGAGTGGGGAAAACAAACAAATATTAAGGAAATTAGTGGGCAAAGTGGCGGCTGCAAAAGTCAATGTTACATCAGTTGCAAACGGTTGGAATGATGAACAGCCACCAAAAAAGCTGGTCATGCCAAGAGTCAAACTAGTAATTACAGGGATCATTAGTATCAGCCTAAAGCCCTGAGAGCTGGTGGGATAATGTCCTCAGCTTCCTCGGGGAGGCTGGGCTGAGGCAGTCCTGGAAAAGCAGCTAGGGCAGGAGGGGACAGAGAATGCAGATGGGACCATTTGTACCAGATGAAAAACAAAGGCAAACAGGGCTGCAGCTCTTCTTTGTTTGTCCTTCACAGAAATGCCATGGTCTTGGAGGCGAAGGAGCACAGAAGTAAGCACAATGCCATTGCCAACCCTGTGCTAGCTCTGGCCAGCAGTTACTCCACGGCAGTGGCACTACTCAGGTGAGTAACTGCTCCCCGATGGAAGGTAGGGTTCACATGGCAGCCCTGGAGTTCCTATAAAATCACAGTGTAACAGCCTACTCACCATGATGCTTCCCCCCCTCCCCCTCCCCTCGCCGTGGCCAGGCGCGGCCTAGCAGCTTCTTGCAGGCTGGCACCCCTGTGGATGGGTGTTCCTGACCTGCATCGTGGGGGTTTCTCTGTCTGGTAACTCAGCCCTCTGGCCAGTCACACTCTTCAGGCCACCACTTCCAGGGTCACAATTGCTCAAGCTAAAAGTCCAAATTGTCCTTTCTAGAAACACCATTCTCCCGTCCTCTCTGGGGCTATTCCTCAGCCTCATAGACTTTAAGGTCAGAAGGGACCATCATGATCATCTAGTCTGACCTCCTGCGCACTGCAGGCCACAGAACCTCACCCACACACTCTTTGTCATTTTTAAATGCTCTGATGGTGTCAGATCACACACATTGTGAACTAATCTGCTGCCGGCTTGTGGTGCATGTACCTAGGGCCTGCCTTAGAACATGGGGTGAAATCGACCATCCATCTAAGTTAATGGCAGTTTTACCATTGATTTCAGTGGATCCAGGATTTCACCCGTCGACTCTGAGCCTTAGTGTTAAAAGTGGGTGTTGGGAGTCAAAGAAATCTGGCCAAGATTTAGAAAGGCGACTCTTGGTTTTGGGTACCTCAATTTTTGGATGCTCAAATGGGCTCGTGCTGAACACCCACCCTCTGAAAACAAGGTGTGTCAAGGTGGGGGCTCAAAGTCACTAATCACTTTTGAATCTCCTGGCCTCTGTCTCCTAACTGAAGTTGCAGAATAGTGCCCAGGACATGCCTGGGAAATTGTTTGTGTGCACAAATTAAAGTGCATTAGGTTAAGCAAATCTTTCAAATCCAGAGTGCTTAAGTCACTCATGCATATATGGTAATACACTTTCTGGAATCATTATGCACTATAGATCCATCATGGCTTTGCTCTTGCTACACTGTGTCCATTAACCACCACTAATTAGAACAGAAAACCTAGCGTTCTGTATTATTTAAAAGATTATGCAGTATTTTAAAACACAACCTAATATAATTTTTTACAGTGGTAATCATTTCATGTATTTACCTTTAATGGAGCTTGGGAAATAAATACTGAATTAACAATAAATTTAAAAAAAGCAAATCACTTCACAGAGAAGGAGGCAGTATTTGAACAGACAAATTAGAGAGTTAAAAACTGTTTGATCACTTAATGATAGAAGCTAACTGAGCCTTTATATGCTTACATTAGTCTATACCACTTTTCTATAATTTAGTTCAGTCCTCTAACTAGAAGTGATGGTGTCTGTAGATAAGACCGGGCCAGGAAGAGTTAACTAATTATAAGAAACCAAACATTAGGTCTTCCCTGTCAGTCAGGGTCCTTGCCACCGCCAGCAGGGAGAGGTTGGGGGACGACACACCCTTCCTGTGACAGGCAGGGAGCCCGTAACTCGGTGTGTCTTTTGCCCTGCACCGAACATGCAGGAGCGCCACAGGCAGGGGGCCCAATAACCTGTTCACTAGCTACACCAGGCCTAGCTACCCAGGTACTGCTGCTCTGGTTGGGTTCTGGTGGCTTCTGAAACAGAACCCAGTGAGCACCACTAGAAGGCTCACAAACTATTCAAAGGGATGCTACCCAATTCCTATACACTATAATCCTGTCCAGGCTGCTACTTGTACCTTATTACAACACCACTACATGGCAGGCGGAGGGGAGACTCCCTAAAAGGCCACCTCTCCACAGGGGAAACCTGACCAAGGGCTTTGTCTACACGGAGATGTCAGTGCGCCCTAAGGGAGCCAGGGGGGCAGGCTCTGGGCGGCACTTACCTCAAGCAGCTCCCGGAAGCAGCGGCATGTCCCCCCTCTGGCTCCTATGCAGAGGCGCGGCCAGGTGGCTCTGCGCACTGTCCCATCTGCAGGCGCTGCCCCTGCAGCTCCCATTGGCCGTGGTTCTCAGCCAATGGGAGCTGTAGAGCCGGCGCTTGGGGCGGGGGCAGCGTGCGGAGCTCCCTGGCTGCCCCTACGCGTAGGAGCTGGAGGAGGGACATGCCGGCTGCTTCCCGGTAGCCGCGCAGCATGGAGGCTAGCAGGAAGCCTGCCAGCCCCGGTGTGCGGCACCCAACCAGACAGTCAACGGCCCAGTCAGCAGAGCTGACCGGAGCGGCCAGGATCCCTTTTCTACCGGGTGTTCTGGTCAAAAAACGGACACCTGGTCACCCTATCTGGGGACCGACTGGCTAAGCAGCAGTTCTGCAGAAGAGGACCTGGGGATTACAGAGGATGAGAAGCTGGATATGAGTCAGCAGTGTGCCCTTGTTGCCAAGAAGGCCAATGGCATATTGGGCTGCATTAGTAGGAGCGTTGCCAACAGATCGAGGGAAGTGATTATTCCCCTCTATTCGGCACTGGTGAGGCCACATCTGGAGTATTGCATCCAGTTTGTAGCCCCCCACTACAGAAAGGATGTGGACAAATTGGAGAGAGTCCAGCGGAGGGCTACAAAAATGATTAGGGGACTGGGGCACATGACTTATGAGGAGAGGCTGAAGGAACAGGGCTTGTTTAGTCTGCAGAAGAGAAGAGTGAGAGGGGATTTGATAGCAGCCTTCAACTATCTGAAGGGGGGTTCCAAAGAGGATGGAGCTCAGCTGTTCTCAGTGGTAGGAGATGACAGAACAAGGAGTAATGGTCTCAAGTTGCACTGGGGGAGGTCTAGGTTGGACATTAGGAAAAACTTTTTCACTAGGAGGGTGGAGAAGCACTGGAATGGGTTACCTAGGGAGGTGGTGGAATGTCCTTCCTTAGAGGTTTTTAAGGTCAGGCTTGACAAAGCCGTGGCTGGGATGATTTAGTTGGGGTTGGTCCTGCTTTGAGCAGGGGGTTGGACTAGATGATCTCCTGAGGTCCCTTCCAACCCTGATATTCTATGATTCTATGATTCTAATGCACACCTAACCTAACAATGTATCTTACCATCGCGTTGACATCACACGCCATATCCCACCCCCTAACGCCGTATCCCACCATCCTGCTGACATCCCCCCCCACCCTGCACAGAGGGCATGCCAGCAATGAAACTGATTCGGGGAATAGCAGCCATGAAATAGACAAGAATGCCATTTGTACATTTAATGTCAGGAACAGCATATTTGGGTGTTTCTGAAATGACATTTCACTGTTTCGCTGGGAAATGTTGGTGAATTCGCTCTCGTTTTGAATTGGAACGAAAGCAAATTTGTAAATTTTGGCCAGCTCTAGTGCTGAGTCCCTGCATCCCCCATTGACTTCAGCTGGAGATGTGGGTGTTAAAATCTGTGAAAATAAGATCTTTAGTTTCTCAACTTGGGCATCCAAAAACAGAGGCACCTAAATTAGTAGCCACTTCCTGGCAAAATGGTGATACTTATCTCCTTGGTAAGATGTTTTGGGCTCTATGGATGGAGAGTGCTGTATAAGAGCAGCTAGGTAGTCTTATTCTTAATTCACAGATGCCTAGATGGTCAGAAGGGACCGTTGGGATCATCTAGCCCAGTGGTTCTCAACCTATTGACCGTTGTGGGCTGCACATGCAGCTCTCTGTGTGTTATGTGCTCCGCAGCCACACAACATAGATGCTACCTGTATGGCTCTGACGATGTGACATGGGCTGTGAGACGATTGGGCTGCAAGCAGGTCACGGGTTGAGAACCACTGATCTAGTCTGACCTCCTGCAGAACTTCATCCCCTGATTCCTGCACTGAGATGAATACCTTGGTGCACTAGAGAAGACTTTATAGAAAAATGCCAAGTCTTGATTTAAAGAGTCCAAGTGATGGAGAATTTAACACTAGGAATCACTACCCCCTATTGCAGAAATTCAGCCTATTCTGTGGTGGTGAGCAGCAAACCAGAATCTGGCAAAATACCAGGCCCTGCTCTCCCTAAGAGCACTATGGAATCTTTAAAGAGTACATCACTCTTCTGTCTCATCTGAAAGATGTCTCCTCCACTCTGGGGAACTGTGCTCCATGACTAACATCTCTCCACCACTCCTAGGTGTTCCCTGGAGACCTCCCATGCAAGTCCTTACCCAGCCTGACCCTGCTTAGCTTGTGAGTTCCAACAAGCCATAGCTAGAGGAGGTATTATAAAATATAATGATGAGCTCACAAACAGCACTATCCGGAGAGCAGTTTCTTTTATTGTCATATATAACAGATGGATACACAATGCATTGCAGTGAATAATGTCTGCTAGACTTGAGTGAATAATCCAAAACGACATCTTTCTCCATTAACGTTGTTATTTTTTCTGTTGTTGAATTATCCATGAACAGATTGAGAAATTCTTGAGTGTATTTGTTATTCCAGTGTATTTGCAAATTTCTTCAGCACTGTATTCTTGGTCCATTGAATTGCAAAAAGTACAATCCAATGCACAATTCAAAACGTGTGCCCCAGCGCATATAACTAAGACGTGTACTTTTCAGGGTATAATAGCAGTGTATGTTAGTTATATGCCTTAAAGCCTGAATTTTGAATGCCGTATTGCTTAGGATATTCACAATTGGTGCTGTGTTGCTGCCAATTTGGTTTCAGCAAATATCCGCAAAGTCAAGCTAACGTTCAGCATTCCTGTTGGAGTGCGCGGAGGATGTTTAGGGAAGTGCACACCAGGGTCAAATTGCAATTTACTTCCAGGTTCAAACACCAATTCACACATTTCCCCCTCCATTCACTTAACAATGGTTCCCCCAAGGTTTCGAGTCACTAGGCTGTGCTTTGCCTCTGTTACTATCTGTGCCGTGGGGGCAATGGTCTTTTCTTGCCTCCTGGGATCTAGGAGGATAATTTCATGGGCCTTTGTGTGGTGCTCAGACATTGTAGTGAGGAGAGCCAGAGAAGCGACTAGCCAGACTCATCTCATGGGTTACATGGACCCTGCCGCTGTCCTGTGCCCACGGTCAGACAGTCTGGACATTCTTCTCCCACAGAGGAAGCTACTGAATCCCTGGAAATATCCTTGAGCTGGAGAAACTGATTGCTGAAGGAGAGAAAATGCTTTGATTGGCACCTCTGCCAAACTCCTCGGCTTCTCAGGTGGGAGCTGGAGCAGCATGTGCACCTCACCCCAAACCCATCCAGGCTGAGAGCAAGAGAAACATCTGTTTACGAGAAGCTCGTTTGCTCTGCACTATGCAGCGTGGAATCCTCCAGTCTTTCATCTCCCTTGGGCAGCTAGAGACAAAGAGTTTGGTGAGGGATTTGGAGGGAGCTTTTACTTACAAGCATCAATACTGATTGGATTGCCAAAGCTGTTTCTTGACTAGAATAACCTCATTAGCCGTGGGGAAAGGTCACACCTGTGATGCCTGCCCTGGCTGTGATTACAGAGATACATCCTGAAGGAGGGTAGGTCAAGAATACCGCCTGGCCCGATGCAAATGGGCTGCAATGGGCCTCTGAAGTGGCAGCTTCTCTTTTCAAGGGCTACATTTGCAATCAGGCTGGAAGTGAGTCTGATGTGCGGCACATTAGCCAAGCAGAGGGAACCTTTTAGCTGTAGGCTCATCCAGCGAAGTACAGCTAGGACAGCTGATGCTGCTGGGGACATTCTCCAAAGGAATGTCCATTGTTATTCCCTGGTGTAACCTCTATGGAGCAAGTCCTGGGGGCTTCCCACCAGGCACAATTGCCACTGAACAATCTTTCCACCCCCTACGGGCAAAAGCCATTTTTCATCAGCCTAGAGAATAAATCCCAAATCACCTGTGACCAACCATAATGCCTAGGGACTAAAGCCAATCTGCTCCCCAGGCAGGTTAGTCTCCTAGTCTATAAAAGGAGAGGAAATCTCACCATGTGATTGATACACCAGGATCTTGCTGCCCCAAACACCTCTGCTCCTGCCACTTGGTAAGATCAGGGGTGGGAACCCTGCCCTAAAGTGAGACATTGTTTATTTAGAAAAGCTGCTAAGCGAGGACTGGGCTGGAAGGGAAAGGGACTGGGAGGTAGGAGCAGGAATAGATGGTCTGGGAGCAGGGATGCCGGGGATTGGGGCAGGGAGAGGATTTGCCAAAGGAGTGTGAGAAGACAGGTAGTGTTGGGATGAAGTGGGATAGTGGGGATGTGAGTGGAGAGATGGCAGGAGCTGAACAGTGCAGCTGCATTGGCTCAAGCTTCCCAAACAAATTCAACCTGAAACAGAGACCAAACCAGGCAAATTTCAGCCCAGTTAGTTTGCCAAAGTCATGAAAACGGGGGATTACAATAGGAAGTGTTAGACAGCCTTAATATTACCCAGGGTACCGCTCCACTTCTATTAAAAGGATGGAGAGAAAGCAGGAGCATTTTCCCATCAGGTAACATCCAGAAACACTAAAGCTAGGACATCCATGTGAGGGTACTGGGAAGTTACGGTTCCCTCAGCAACAGGGACCTGCGGTACTGGGAAGTTACGGTTCCCTCAGCAACAAGGACCTGCCCTCATTGCATAGAGTGGGGATTTTCCATGACTGTTGACTCTGTTAAATTGACAGTTGAGCAAACATCATGCGATGGGGCTGAGCTAATGTTGGCTCTGGAGCCCACCCAGCATCCCACAGCTCACCTACCCCCAGGGGCCAGCTGCTCCCAGAGCTATAGACCTTAGAGATGGAGAAGAACTATCAGGTCCACTTATGGCAGTGCAAGCTTGTCCACAGAGCTATCTCATGGCCCTGTGAGCTCAGAGTATCACGCGATGGTCCGACAACAACCCCCCCGCCCCATTGAGCTCACAAGCAATACCCCAGCACCCTTCCTTGACTCCTACCCCTCATGGATCCATAGCGCCCCCTTCCTGAGCCTCCTGAACTCACAGGCCAACACGTGTTTGTTTTTCTAGTCACATCAGTTCTCCGGGCCTAACTCCTTAATACTGGTACGTGGGAAACTGCGCCTGGCCCACAATGGGCCAGTCTGACCCTGGCTGCAGCACAAACAGCAGCTGATTTGATCGTGCAACACACAGTCCCTATCACCAAGGCCTGTGGTGATGCTGTACGACAGAAGTCTTGATGACAATGAGAGGAAATACAAGCTCTGTCTTGCCCTGCTAACCCCATCCCCGGGCTGTTCAGCGGAGTCTTTGTGTGAGTCTGGTGGCGACCTGCGGAGCAAGTGGAGATCAGAGCCTCCAAGAGAGGACAGGAGAAGGGTGGTGTTGAGATCAGTTTTCTTTCCTGCTCTGGTTGCCCCTCTGTTCTGACCCCTCCCCAGGTCCTAATCAACCAGCCTGGGCTTTCTCTTATGTGCTCCTCTGCCAGATGTTCCTACAGCCTGGGGTAACTGAGAGAATGCCTTGCCAACATTTCCTGCACTGTGAAATCTACAAAAGGCTTATGCTCTTGGTGCCTTGGACACGTTCTGGAGAGTTTGGTAGGTTTATTTTAGAGCTATTCCACTCTATGAGAACGCAGAGTTGCTGGTCTCCACAGCCTGTATTTGCCAGAATCAGCTGCTGCAACACGTGAACTTCTTGAACTTTCCGTCCAACCCAGCAGAGCATCTGGAATGTAGGGAGGCTGTGAGCCTTCACCTCTGCTGGCTGAGGGGCACAAGTCTGGGTCCTGTGGCTGTGAAGACACTAAACCCTACAAGACCCTGCAGCTCTTTACTCCATAGGGTTCTGACACAGCTCGTGTATTCCAACAGCAGCAGAGACAGCTGCCTGGGCCGGGACTCCTGGGCTACGTTCCCTCTCAGCTGCGCTGCCATGCAGCTGCCTATTAAGCACCGCGCAGGCGCTCAGAGCTGCGACGCCTCTCCCCAAGCCCCGGACCTGCCGCGGTGCCCCAGCCCCAACCCAACCCCCAACCTGCTGCGGGGAGACAGAGCTGGGGGGGGGGTAGTCCTTTCTCCCCAACCCTCAGCCCCAGCCCCACCCCTGAGCCCACACCCCCAGCCAGAGCCCTCACCCCCTGAACCTCAAGCCTCTGCACCAGCCCTGAGCCCCCTCCCACACTCTGAACATGGTATGGGAAGCTCCACGGGCACAGAGGGAGCTGCCAGGAGCAGGGTGTGCGGGAGCCCCCCGGGTACAGATGGACAGATGCTATTCAATACCTTTATCAGTGTTCTGGAAGAATATATAAAACTGCTGGTAAAATTTGTGGATGACAAATTGATGGGGCGGTGAATAAGGACAGGTCGGTTCTGGGTCACATGGGAACAGGGTGGATTTGATTTAAATCATGATTTAAATCACTAGTCAGGAAGAATCGCTTTAATCATGGTTTTCTACATAAAAGTGCATTCTTGTTGGTTGTTATAACCTTAATACATATTCTTCACAACTCAGAGATAGATGTAGGTTTCATTTTTAGAAGGTACACACTATACATTTTTAAACAGGGACTTATTTTGAAATCCTTTCAGATTAGTTTTGCAGCTATATCAGAAAATGAATGATTGTTTGGTTATTTCATTTACCAAAGGTAACTGAAGCAGATATTTATGAAGTCATTGGGAGGTGAACTATCTCCAATTCAACAAGTTAATCATTAATATTTGGAGGATTTTCTTGCCATGCTGTATTAGGAGGAGAACGTCACCAGACAGACATTTAAATTGTTTTATTTAACTAAAACAACAACGTTGTGTATTCTGGATTTTTTTCTTCAGCAGCAAACATATAATATTTTAACAAAACAAGCATATGTCCCTCGCTTCTCACATTTATCTCCAGACTTCTTCTCCTTGTCCAGATCTATTCCGCCCCCAACAATCTTCTATTCATTGAACTTTTTGAAACTTTGCACTTTTAGAGAGAGGTAAGGGATTGACTCTGTGTACACAAATTTGCAGAGGGACAATAGGGTTGAGGTCTGTTATTTCTCACCTCTATATATTATTTATTTATTTAAAAACATTTTTGCTATTAACAAGCATGTTACCTCTGGAGACACAAATCCACAGTTTGAGAATTGCAAAACTAAGCATCTCTGATGGTATCTTCTAGACTAAGCACTCAGTCCCATTGGGTAGATAGAAAGATTAACCTAAATAATCTATACAGAAGTCTGTGGAACCCCATAAGATTGGGTCCCTAATCCATGAACTATTGGAACTCATTTACAAAACTTTTCTTAAATGTTAAATGAATATATTGTCTCATACTATAGAATTAGAATTTATAATCCCTATTCCATGATGAGATATCTTTGAGCTATAATGTATCTTAATTAAAACTATCTTTAGATAGGTTTTTTCCTCAAAAAGCATTTTATCAAAAAAATCTGATTTAAATAAAAAAAATCAATTTTTTTAGATTTTTTAAAAAATATCATTGATTTTTATCCACCCTGCATGGGAAACAGGGACATTTGAACAACACAGACAAAAGCAAGGTCATACATCTGGGACCAAAAAATATGGGTCACGCCTGGGGGAGGGGAGCCTGCACCCTGGACTCTGAAAAGGATGTCAGGGTCATGCGGAAACCAACTGGCCACATGCTCCTAGTGCAATGCCGTGGATAGGAGAGCAAATGCGATCCTTGAATGTATAGTGTAATGTTTGGTAGGGAGGTGGCACCAACTGCATGGTGTTAGTGAGACCGCTACCGGATACTGTGTCCAGTTCTGGTGTCAGCCCTCTGAGATAAGAAGGAATTTTTAAAATGTATTAGGAACAGAAAGAATCCTGACAATGGTACGGTCCATTACTAGATGGAAATGGTAGAATTATCAGTAATAATGCAGAAAAGGGAAAAAACAGCTGATACAGTCTCATCAAATGGTGATGATAATGCTCTTTCCATTCCACCAGTATCTCTGGAGGATGCTAAACAGAAGCTACTAAAGTTAGAGAGACAAGGTGGGTGAGGTAATATATTTTATTGGAACATCTGTCGGTCAGACAGAGAAGGTTTTGAACTTATACAGAGCTCTTCAGGTCTGGGAAACCTACTCAGAGTGTCACTGCTAAATACAAGGTGGAACAGACTGTTTAGCATAAGTAGTTAACACATATTTCAAGAGACCATTCAATTTGAAGTGGCCTGCTAAACAACAACACTGCATGCTACTAAAGTTAGACATTTTTAAATTAGCCGGTCCAGAGGACTTGCAACCAAGAGTTTTAAAAGAGCTGGCTGAGGAGCTGACTGGAGTGTTAATGTTAATTTTCAATACGTCGGAGAGCACTGGGGAAGTTCCTGAAAACTGGAAGAAAGTTATTGTTGTGGTAATTTTTAAAAGGGGTAAATGGGATAACCAAGGTAATTATTGCCTGTCAACCTCACATCAAATCTGGGCAAGATGATAGAGCGGCTGATATGGAACTCAGTCAATAAAGAATTAAAGGAGGGCAATGTAATTGATGCCAGTCAACATGGTTTAAGGAAAATAGAGCCTGTCAAACTAACTTGATATCTTTTTTATAAAAGTAATAGTGTTGACATAATAAACTTAGACTTCTGTAAGGTGTTTGATTTGGTTCCACATGACATTTTGATTAAAAAAACTAGAACGCTATAAAATTAAGATAGCACCCATTAAATGGATTAAGAAACTGGCTAACTGATAGCTCTCAACATGTAACTGTGAATGGGGATTCCAGTGGGATCCCGCACAGATCGGTTCTTGGCCCAACACTATGTAACATTTTTATCAATGACCTGGAAAACATAAAATCATCACAGATAAAGTTTGCAGATGACACAAAAATTGGGGAGTGGTAAATAATGAAGAAGTCAGGTCACTGATTCAGAGCCATCTGGATCCCTTGGTAAACTGGGTGCAAGCAAACAATATGCATTTTAATACGGCTTAACGTAAATGAATACATCAAGGAACAAAGAATATAGGCCAGACTTACAACATGGGGGACTCTCTCCTAGTAAACAACGACTTTGACAAGATTGGGGGTCCTGGTGGATAACCAGCTGAACATGAGCTCCCACGATGATGCTGTGCCCCAAAGAGCTACGGCACTCCTGGGATGCATAAACAGGGGAATCTTGCATGGGAGGGAGCAGAGAGGTTATTTTACCTCTGTATTTGGCACTGGCGTGGCTGCTACTGGAATCCTCTGCCCAGTTCTGGTGTCCACAATTCAAGAAGGATGTTGATACATTGGAGAGGATCCCCACAGTTCCTCTGTGCACTGACAGTGGCAAGGGAAGTGAATGATCTCCTTCAGCAGCACATAGGAGAACAGAGGTTCTGCTATAATTAAGCAATCACTTGTTTGTCTTTTGCTGCACTAAGACCTGTCCTGCTGCCATCTGCACATATCCCAGGACAGCTTCTCACTCAGGCCGCTCCAGAGAGACTATCAGCCATAATTAAACACGACAGTATTCTGCGGTGCAGCAAGTGCAGGGAAAGTCCCATTTGGCCCCAGGATCTGGGGCTCAGTCATTCTGTGGGGATGGTGCACACAGTCTGCTCAGCACCAGGAGCGGTGAGGAGACAGAGCATGCTCAGTGTGGATGGAATCTTCTGAGACATCTGCAAAGCTCAAAGAAGTCTCTGCTGAGCATGTGCAAACTGTAATTTTTCAAAGGCTTATCAATTGGCCAGATTTGGGTGGATATTCACTGGGGCAGACAAAGGCACGAGGGGCCACTCTCCTGCTCCAAAGCATGGGGCGGGGGGAATGTTTTTCAAAGGAAGTTTTTTAACATAGCAAAACAATGTATTTTTTTCCTAGCCTTATTCTTGGAAATGGCGGAACCGTTTTGGCTGAAACTAAAAATAAATAAATAAATAAATAAATAAATAAAGTAGCGGCCTGAGGCAGACACTCAGCATGGAAAATTTCAGCCTGAACAGTTAGAGTTTGGCAATGTTTTAAGCAAGTAAAAATAGGGTATTACTGTGGGAAATGTCAGGCAACCTTAATAATCAGCAGCGGTCGCCACTCCAAATAATGCCATTCTATAAATCACGGGTATCCCCTCTTCATGAACACTATGTGCCATTCTAGCCATCCCGGCTCCAAAAGGATAGAGCATGAATTCAGGGGATTTGGAGGCTCCCTATGGAGGGGAACTGTAGAGACTGAGACCATTTACTTCAGAGAGGAGACAAATAAGAAGGGACTTGATAAAGGTACAAATACTAATGAATGGGAGAGAAGATAATTTGTGTGCCTAGATCTGCCCTGACACCTGATAGAAGGAAGAGGGACTATTCAATTAAAATGAAAGGCGGCACATTTAAAACTGGGACAAGGAAATGCTTTTTCACCCAATGCATTCTGTGGAACTCACTACCACAAGATATTAGTGAGGGAAAGAGCTGGCAAGATTGAAAAAAGGATTGGACTTTTATACGCAGAATGAGAACATCCAGATTTCATTGCTGGAAGCTACAGAGAGATTTTCCCTGTGGGCAGCATCTGATACCAGCCACAATCAGAGACAGGATACAGAGTAGATGGGCCACTGGTCTGAAAACAATGAAGCAATCTTCCCATGCTCCATTAGACCATAATCTCTGCCTTGCAATTCCTAGTTGGGTTCTGCCATCCTGTTTATTCTAAATCCCAGGATCTTCTTCCAGAAGTCAGAGAACAAGAACTAACCCAAGTCAGCATTTACTTCAAGCAACAAGGAACATGAAACTTCCTACTGCGAGGACTTGGAGGTGCCAACAAACCAAGCGTGTGGTGACTGCTCCACAGACACCTCCGTCCATCTCAATTCGGTACTTCTCTGGCCCCCGTCACTGGGTATCGGAGCATCTCACAATCTTTACTGTAGTAACTCTCACAGCACTGTGGGGGGTAGGGCGGTGCTATTGTCCCCATTTTACTAATGGGGAAGGGAGGCACATAGAGACATAAGTGACTTGCCCAAGGTAAGAGGACGGCTATGGCAGAGCAGGAACTGAATCCAGGTCTCCCAAGGCCAGCACACGAACCACTGCACCATCCTTCCTCTCTCAAACATCCCCTCACCCCCAGATGGGAGAAGGACCCCACCCCCCATCCCTAGCTTAGCCTAGTCACTAGGCTGCGAAGCATAGAGCAGGGAATGCCATTTCACTGCCACAGAGTCAGCACATGCAACTCATTTGAACAAGGACTTTGAGAATTCCACTCCCATGGGCATGGCCCTGTTGGCAGAGGGGCACCGACACCAATGCTCCATGGGGAACCTTGTTAAACTCCTCGTATGTTCTCTGTGAAATCCCATGCTGTTGTCTTAGGAGCCTGACAGGCGTCACTCTAATGAGCTTTGAAGTGGGGAGGGGGAGAGAAAAATCTCTCCATTTGTCATTTGACCTTTACATATTTCCCAGGTGGAATAACAGATATGTCCCAAATTTAATCCATGACTTGAGGTCAGAGGTCACAGCCCGTCAGCAAAGCCGTTTTGTCAGTAATCCCCCGAGGTCTGTGACATTCTTGGCAGATATACTGCACCTCTCATTCTCTGCTGCTGCCAAAGGACGGCACATCCCAGCCGATGGCAGAAGGGGCTCCTGAGAGGTTCAATAAGGCCTGTGCTGATTTTGGATGCTACTGTGCCATCCATAACCATTTATTGCCTCCCAAACAATGGATTTGGCCTCGCTACACTCCTCTGGGGTCGGGAATTTATTCCTGTTTTACAATGGAAAAACTGAGGCAAAAGAGGCAACGTTACTTGCCCAAGGTTGCACAGTGACTCTGTGGCAGAGGACAGACACCTGCGGCTGGCCCATGCCAGCCGACTCGGGATCACGGGGCTAATTGCGGTGTAGTCATTCAGGCACGGGCTTCAGCCCAAGCTCTGGGACCCTCCCACCTCGCAGGGTCCTGGAACTTGGCCTCCAGCCTGAGCCCAAACATCTACACTGCAATTAAACAGCCCCTTAGCCCAAGTCAGCTGGCATGGGCCAGCTGTGGGTTTTTAAACACAGTGTAGACATTACCCTTCATCTCCACTCCAATGTCTTGTGCACAAGGCAGTCATTTAGGGGATGAGATCATACGGTACCTTGTTAAAACTTTACACAAATGCTCAGAGATTCACAGAGCTTAAGTCAGATCATGAGCCTGACCTCTGGCATCACACAGGCCAGAGAATCTCACCCAGTGATTCCTGCATCAGGCCCAGTTACAGGGTATCCTTTAGAAAGATATCCAAGTCTTGATGTAAAGACATCAAGTGATGGAGAATCCACCTCAGCTCTGGGTAAGCGGTGCCAGGGTTGATTACCCTCACCGTTAAAAAGTTGTGCCTTATTTTTAGTCTGAATGTAACTAACTTCAATTTCCAGCCACTGGATCTCATTAAGCCTTTGTCTGCTAGACCGAAGAGCCCTCTGCTATCAGAAACGTCTCCCCATGTAGGTACTCACAGACCATGATCAAGTCACCTCTTCATTAAGGTTAACCTTCTCTTGGGTCATTAAACGGACTGAGCTTCCTAAGTCTCACTCTGGGGCAGGTTTTCCTGACTCAAACATTCTTGTAGCTCTTTTCAACATCCTATTTGCAGTGTGGACTCCAGAACTGGATACAGTATCAAGTAACAGTCTCGTTAATGCCATATGCAGAGGTAAGAACACCTCCCTACTGATATTCCTCAGCTGATTCAGCCAACGATTGTGGATGACCTCTCTTAGCATCACATTGGGAGCTCATGTTTCCACTAAGTCCTTTTCAGAATCACTGCTTGTCCCCCATCCTATGTGCGTGACTTGTATTCTTTGTTCCTAGATGTACAACCGTACATGACTGTATTAAAGCATGTGCTGTTCGGATGTACCTAGTTTACCAAGCGATTTCGATTGCTCTGTAGAACTGGCCTGTGCTTATCACTATTCCCCATTCCATGATTTTTATGTCACCTGCAAATGTTACCAGCAATGATTTTATATTTTCTTCAAGATCATTGATCTAGATATTCAATAGCACTGGGTTGAAAACAGAACCTTGTGGGATCTCACTAGAAATACCTCCACTGGAGGATGATTCCTCATTCACAATGACCTTTTGAGATCTATCAGTTAGCCAGTTTCTAATCTATCTACTATGTAGCCCTGTGGCCTGGAGCTCTCAGGGGAAGGAGCTCTCTGCTGACATCTATTGATGAACTAGAGAAAAAAAATTGAATTAGCCAGACTTCATTTGCATGGGTGACATCTAGTACTGCCAACCTCAAGAGATCAAAAACCATGAGTCAGACCCCCCCCAAAATTCATGAATGGCTCAAAAAATCTCAAGGTTTTTTACACAGATGATATTGTGGGTTTTTACCTGTCTTTTGAGGAAAGACCCTCCTGCCCATCCCCAGTGTGTGAGTGACAATGTCTTGCCCCCAATCCCAATGTTAGTGGGTGAGGTGATTTTTGTCTCTGCTGCAGATCTCACCCCACATCTGCCCGTCCCTTGCCCAGCAATTAATTCTGCTTCCCCAACCCCTCCCCTTAGCTCAGCCTCCCTCCCACACACACTTCTGCTCCTCTTGAAGCTCTGCACCCCTTTCTCCCAGGCCTCCTCATTTCCAGACGGGGGGGGGCAGTTTCAGGGGCTCTTCACCCCCCTCTGCCCTGTTCAAGGTCAAGTGCTGCAGAGGGGAGAGGGGAGGAGCAGAGATACCTTCTGGGGGCGGGGAAGGAGGGCACAGGGCTGCCCTGAACTGCTGGGCTCTTTAGCTCCTTCGTCACCTTCCCTCCTCTGGGAACAGCTTGGGGCTGCTCAGGGCGATGGGGGGGACGGGGACTCTCCCTGCAGCAGGTCGGTTACTCTGCCCCCAAAAGGTGGGCAAATGAAGCAGGAAGCCTATCGGATGGCTCAAATTGGCTAGAAGATTGGAACTTCTCATGTCCTCATGACATTGGCTCCAGCCGCAGCCAATCCTGTCACTCGTGAAGGAATTATGGGAGTTGGCCAGACTGGACACCTGCTATGCCAGTGTGGACATGTTGGTTACTTTGGTTCAAATTCACTGACGTTTTGCTGGAGCAACCCCACAGGCCTGGGCCCTCTCTGACCCCCTCCCCTCCGCTCCCCTCTTCTTAAACTCTTTCATATCCATGGTCACTTTTTTGGAAGGGCAGGGGCCTCAGTTTCAGATTTTGCCCGGGCCCCCCCAAAACCTCTGTTGCCAGCCCCTGCCCTAATGGCGAGCTCCGTCCTTCCTCCTTCCATTTCTTCTCTCCTCACCTTGCCTCTCTAGCTAGCCTTGCCCTGCCCCTGGCATCACCTGTGAGACCGTGCAGCACGGTGCTCACACCGCCACACCCTATGCACCCTGGTGCCCAAAAGAGTGAGCGCAGCGCTGGCTGTGCTCACCTACCTGAGCAATGTGGAGACCAGCCTCTCTGCTCAGACTTTAGATCCATTTTATTCTTTCACTTAGAAAGGAGCACAAGCTCTGGCAAGTCCCGTGTACCAGTACAATCGGGCAGGCCAAAAAAGAATTTGCAGAGCAACTAGCAAAAGACTCAAATACTAAGAGCAAAAAAAAAAAAAAAAAAAAAAATTAAGTACATCAGAAGCAGGAAGCCTGCCAAAAAGTCAGTGCAGCCACTGGACCATCGAGGTGCTAAAGGAGCATTCAAGGAAGACAAGGCCGTTGCAGAGAAATTAAATGAATTTTTCCATCAGTTTTCACTGCAGAGAACATGAGGGAGATTCCCACACCTGAACCATTCTTTTTAGGTGACAAATCTGAAGAGCTGTCCCAGATTGAGGTGTCAGAGGAATCCTAGAATCGTAGGACTGGTAGGTCAATCTAGTCCTGTCCCCTGCACTCATGGCAGGACTAAGTATGATCCAGACCATTCCTGGCAGGTGTTTATCTAACCTGCTCTTAAAACTCTCCAATGATGGAGATTCCACAACCTCCCTAGGCAATTTATTCCAGTGCTTAACCGCCCTGACAGTTAGGAAGTTTTTCCTAATGTCCGACCTATACTGTCCTTGCTGCAATTCAAGCCCATTGCTTCTTGTCCTATCCTCAGAGGTTAAGGAGAACAATTTTTGTCCCTCCTTCTTGTAACAAACTTTTATGTACTTAAACTGTTATCATGTCCCCTCTCAGTCTTCTCTTCTCCAGACTAAACAAACTCAATTTTTTCAATCTTTCCTCATAGGTCATGTTTTCTAGACCTTTCATCATTTTTGTGGCTCTTCTCTGGACTTTCTCCAATTTGTCCACATCTTTCCTGAAATGTGGCGCCCAGAACTGGACACAATACTCCAGCTGAGGCCTAATCAGCGCAGGGTAGAGCGGAAGAATTACTTCTCATGTCTTGTCCTGGTAATACATCCCAGAATGATGTTTGCTTTTTTTGCAACAGCGTTACACTGTTGACTCATATTTAGCTTGTGATCCACTATGACCCCCAGATTCCTTTCCGCAGTACTCCTTCCTAGGCAGTCATTTCCCATTTTGTAAATGTGCAATTGATTGTTCCTTCCTAAGTGGAGTACTTTGCATTTATTCTTATTGGATTTCATCCTATTGACTTCAGACCATTTCTCCAGTTTGTCCAGATCATTTTGAATTTTAACCCTATCCTACAAAGCACTTTCAACCCCTCCCAACCTGGTATTTTCTGCAGATGTCGTAAGTCTACTCTCTATGCCACTATCTAAATCACTGATGAAGATATTGAACAGAACCAGATCCAGCACTGGTGCCTGCAGGACCCCACTTGATGTGCCCTTCCAGCTTGACCGTGAACCACTGCGAACTACTATCTCAGAACGGTTTGACCCATCACTCTGGCTCTGTGTAAATGCCTGGGACCTTGAGAGGTGGGAGGTACCCAGCTGGCACCTCTGTGGACTTGCAGTGCCAGTGCCCTACAGCAGTCCTCTGTCCCTGCACAGGGCTGAGAGCAGAGCAGGATTATGGCTGAGGAGCCCCAGCCAGACACACGGTCCCTCCAAGCAGCCCTCCACCCCCCGACCCTCACATCAGCCCCTTCCCTGGGCTGGGCAGCATGGCAAGGCTGGTGAGGCCCCAGCCCACGCTCAATACAGACAGCAACCCCCTCCCAGGGGAGACACCTCTGCCAGGCTGGGCCTGCACTGGAGATTGGCCGGTGCTGCTCTGTTGTCTCTGAGCAGCTCAATAATAGATGTGCTCGGATAAAAGATGATGCAGCAGCTATGTCTGGGCTGCACCTCGCTGACACCTCCCCCCAGTCTTTACCAGGAACCAGAGCAGCACAGCAGAGGTGGGAGGGAGAGCGATGGGCAGGTGGGCTGGAGCAGGGCATCTGCATAACTGCACCCTGGTTAGAGGTCACTAAACCGTCACCTAATGGCCTCCATGGGAACAGAGAGCAGCAGCCTGAAACTCCAGCTCTGATTGTTCTCAAGGGGCCCTGTGGCCCAGCTTCAATTCAAATCCCAGTGAGCCCCAGCTCCTGCCCAGGCCCTAGAGCTGCAGGAGAGACCCTGCTCCCAAGGCCAGGAAACCAGCTAGCTTTGGGGCGGCCTTGGAAGCTGCCTGGGCCAAGGCATGGCTGCAGCAGGTTGCCCATGGCAGGATTTCTCAGCATTGCCCATTGCTCCTTAGTGGGCTGGGCTAGTAGGGAGCAGGCCCTCCAGCCCCCACGTCCTCTGCAGCTCTCCCAGTGCTGGCACGGCAGGGGCAGCTGCCACTCCTGCCAGCAAGGAACAGGGGGGAAGTGGAATAGTGGAACCAGGTGAGGTGGCCAAGTGGGGGTGGAGGGAGGAATGCCCACAGAGGGGTGAAGGAGCCTGACTGGGGGGTCAGATGGGCGACGGAGCCCGCCCCGGGGGTACGGCTGCTTGTGGTGCGGATGGTGCCCTCTCTGTGGCACTGCCCCCCCTTTCCCTCCACACCTACTCGGTGTTGTTTCTGGATCAGGTCCACAGGAGGCAGCTTGGCCCAGTGGTCAGTGCACGGAGCGGGTGCTGTGAGGGCAGGGGGTCTGGCCCTGGTTCTGGCATGGAACAATCGTGTGACCTCGAGCCAGTCACCGATCCCTTCTGCGTTCCCGAGCCCGCAGCCTGGTGATGGAGCCCCACCACGAGTGGGTCTCTCCAGCAGGTGGCAGAGCCCAGGCTGGGTTGAACCACTCCCTATCAGACCCTGGCTTCTGGCTTTGTTCTGTGGCTGGGCGGAATGGGATGGCCGAGAGCAGGCACAGAAAAGGGCTGTGAAGCCGGTGGAGGGAATATGCCTTGCAATGAACAGTCAGCCCCGCTCCATGGCTAGGTGGGACAGCGCCTGCGGGCCAGACGATGACCCTCAGATGGGGGCACCTGCTCCGGGAAACATCTGGTTATCGCTGGGAGGGGAGAGTGGGTGGGAGGGGGAATCGGGGTCCCTTGGAGCTCTAGGTGCCGTGCGAGATCATGGGTGATCACAGATTGCAGTTATTGACAGGTCATTCTGAAGGTCAGAGTCTGCAATTCATCACTGGCATTTCCCCTCCTCCTGGAAGCACGGGGAGAAATTAATCAGCAGAGAACAAATGCAGATCAGGGGCCTTGAGCAGGGAGGGAGGTTTCGGGGAGAGGCGTATCTGCTCCACGCCAGGAGCAACGGAAGGCAGCCGGCCCACCTAGCTGGTCTTTTAGAGTAGGGGTCTGCATTTCCCTCCCTGCTGGCGCAGCCAGGGGAGTGGGGAGCACACATGGGGTGGCTGGGCCCTTGGGGAGCTCTCCGTGCAGATGGGGCAGTGAGGGAAGGACCCCAACTTGCTCTGGTTTCAGTCACAGGCCACCCCCTAGGGAACCTGCCCAGTTTGGGCAAACAGCCTTTGGGCAGGGCCTGTTTCTATGTGGCATGGAGCAGTCCATGCAGCCAGCTGATCATAGCTGAGCTCAGGGATAAGGCAAGCATAGGGGTTCATTAGTCTCCTGAAAAAAATGCATAATTAATGCTCAGCTAGAACCATCAGCTCCCGGTGTTGGCAACCCAGCCTGGTGTGCAGCTCGGGGGCTTGTGCCGGCTGGGAGAGCAGGCACACCGAGAGCAGCACCGATCACCGGGAGCTAGAGACAGGCCAGCTTCTCCCCACAAAGAGCTTGGCCATGGAATGCAGCCCACGGAAGTATCTGCAACAGCTTGTCACCACAGCTGGGTGATATGTCCTGGGCATGGAAGAATCAGGACATGTCTGCTGGGAGGGCTTCCCATTCACCTGCTGGCTGTGTGACTGGTCACCTAGGTCACCTGCTACAGTGTCTGTCCCTGATTGGATGATTCATAGATTTCAAGGCCAGAAGGGACCATTATGATCATCTAGTCTGATCCTCTATATAGCACAGGCCATAGAACTTCCCCCCAAACAATTCCTAGAACAGGAATTGTTTTTGGCCACAGCATCACACTGAGAGCTCATGTTCAGCTGATTATACACCACGATCCCTAGATTTTTGTTAGAGTCGCGTCCCCCATCCTGTACATATGGCCTATGTTCTTTGTTCCTATACATTTATATTTAGCCATATCTAAACGCTTTACCAAGCAACCCAGATCGCTCTGAAGTAGTGACCTGTCCTCTTCATTATTTACCACGCCCCCAATTTTTGTGCCATCTGCAAATATTTTATGTTTTCTTCCAGGTCATAGATAAAAATGTTAAACAGTGTAGAGCAGGGGTGGGCAAACTATGGCCCGGGGGCCACATCCGGCCCTCCAGATGTTTTAATTCGGCCCTCAAACTCCCGCTGGGGAGCGGGGTCCAGGGTTTGCCTGGCTCCACGTGGCTCCCGGAAGCAGTGGCATGTCCCCTCTCCAGCTCCTACGCGTAGGGGCAGCCAAAGGGCTCCGCACGCTGCCCCTTCCCCAAGCGCCGCCCCCGCAGCTCCCATTGGCCGGGAACCGTGGCCAATGGGAGCTGCAGGGGCGGTGCTTGCGGACAGGGCAGCACGCAGAGTCGCCTGGCCGCGCCACCATGTAGCAGCCGGAGAGGGAACATGCTGCTGCTTCTGGGAGCTGCTTGAGTTAAGCGCCACCCAGAGCCTGCACCCCTGACCCCCTCCTACACCCCAACCCCCGCCAAGCCCTGATCCCCCTCCCACCCTCCGAACCCTTTGGTCCCAGCCCGAAGCACCCTCCTGTGCCCCCAACCCCTCATCCCCAGCCCCACCCAAGACCCCGCACCCCCAGCCAGAGCCCCCAACCCCCTGCCTCAGCCCGCAGCCCCCTCCTGCACCCTGAACTCCTCATTTCTGGCCCCACCCCAGAGCCCGCACTACCCAGCCATAGCCCTCACCCCCTCCTGCACCCCAACCCCCAATTTCATGAGCATTCATGGCCCACCATACAATTTCCATACCCAGATGTGGCCCTCGGCCAGTTTTTAATCCATTTAATGTGTGCCACGTTATCTTATATCATTCCAGTTTTTTAATCAAAATGTTGTGTGGTATCAAGTCAAATGCCTTACAGAAGTCTACGTTCATTACATCAACACTATTACTTTATCAACCAAATTTGTAATCTCATCGAGTTAGTTTGACAGGCTCTATTTTCCATAAACCCATGTTGATTTGCATTAATTATATTATGCTCCTTTAATTCTTTATTAATCAAATCCTATATCAACCGCTCCCTTATGTTGCCCAGGATCAATGTCAGGCTGGCAGACCTGTAATTACCCCGGTCATCCCATTTACCATTTTTTTAAATTGCCACGCTAGCTTTCATCCAGTCTTCTGGAATGTCCCCAGTGCTCCAAGACTCATTGGAAATCCAGCCAGTTCTTTGAAAACTCTTGGATGCAAATTATCTGAACCTATTACTTTTAAAACGTCTAACTTTAGTTGCTTCTGTTTCACATCCTCCAGAGATACTGGTGGAATGGAAAGAGCATTATCATCACCATGTGATGAGACTCTATCATCTGGTTTTCCCCAAATACAGAATGGAAATATTTAGTGAACACTTCTGCCTTTTCTGTATTATTACTGATAATTCTACCATTTCCATCTAGTAATGGACCGTACCATTCTCAGGATTCTTTCTGTTCCTAATACATTTTAAAAATTCCTTCTTATCTCAGAGGGCTGACACCAGAACTGGACACAGTATCCGGTAGTGGTCTCACTAACACCATGCAGTTGGTGCCACCTCCTTACCCCTACCCACCATTACACTGGGTGGGTACAGGCCACGTCAGGTGTGTGNCCAGGATCAATGTCAGGCTGGCAGACCTGTAATTACCCCGGTCATCCCATTTACCATTTTTTAAAATTGCCACGCTAGCTTTCATCCAGTCTTCTGGAATGTCCCCAGTGCTCCAAGACTCATTGGAAATCCAGCCAGTTCTTTGAAAACTCTTGGATGCAAATTATCTGAACCTATTACTTTTAAAACGTCTAACTTTAGTTGCTTCTGTTTCACATCCTCCAGAGATACTGGTGGAATGGAAAGAGCATTATCATCACCATGTGATGAGACTATATCAGCTGGTTTTCCCCAAATACAGAATGGAAATATTTAGTGAACACTTCTGCCTTTTCTGTATTATTACTGATAATTCTACCATTTCCATCTAGTAATGGACTGTACCATTGTCAGGATTCTTTCTGTTCCTAATACATTTTAAAAATTCCTTCTTATCTCAGAGGGCTGACACCAGAACTGGACACAGTATCCGGTAGTGGTCTCACTAACACCATGCAGTTGGTGCCACCTCCTTACCCCTACCCACCATTACACTGGGTGGGTACAGGCCACGTCAGGTGTGTGGGCTCGGTGCTGGGTGGGTACAGGCCACATCGGGGTCTGGGCTCGGTGCTGGGTGGGTACAGGCCACGTCAGGGATCTAGGCTCGGTGCTGGGTGGGTACAGGCCACGTCAGGGATCTAGGCTCGGTGCTGGGTGGGTACAGGCCACATCGGGGTCTGGGCTCGGTGCTGGGTGGGTACAGGCCACGTCAGGGATCTAGGCTCGGTGCTGGGTGGGTACAGGCCACGTCAGGGATCTAGGCTCGGTGCTGGGTGGGTACAGGCCACATCGGGGTCTGGGCTCGGTGCTGGGTGGGTACAGGCCACGTCAGGGATCTAGGCTCGGTGCTGGGTGGGTACAGGCCACGTCAGGGATCTAGGCTCGGTGCTGGGTGGGTACAGGCCACATCGGGGTCTGGGCTCGGTGCTGGGTGGGTACAGGCCACGTCAGGGATCTAGGCTCGGTGCTGGGTGGGTACAGGCCACGTCAGGGATCTAGGCTCGGTGCTGGGTGGGTACAGGCCACATCGGGGTCTGGGCTCGGTGCTGGGTGGGTACAGGCCACGTCAGGGATCTAGGCTCGGTGCTGGGTGGGTACAGGCCACGTCAGGGATCTAGGCTCGGTGCTGGGTGGGTACAGGCCACATCGGGGTCTGGGCTCGGTGCTGGGTGGGTACAGGCCACGTCAGGGATCTAGGCTCGGTGCTGGGTGGGTACAGGCCACGTCAGGGATCTAGGCTCGGTGCTGGG